>VYZX01018582.1:24832-54469 GCA_013401335.1 Brachypteracias leptosomus
GTTCTCCTTCTTGCCCTTTTTGAAGACTGGAGTGACATTTGCCTTCCTCCAGTCCTCAGGCACCTCTCCCGTTTCCCAAGACTTGGCAAAGATGATGGAGAGTGGTCCAGCAATGACCTCAGCCAGCTCCCTCAGCACCCGTGGGTGCATCCTATCTGGACCCATGGATTTATGGATGTCCAGATTGCTTAATTGCTCCCTAACCCAGTCCTCATCAACCGAGGCAAACTTCTCCCTTGTCCTGGCTTCCTCTGGGGCCTCAGGGGCACGGGGCTCCTCAGGACAGACTCCGGTTGAGTAGACAGAGACAAAGAAGGTATTCAGTAACTCAGCCTTCTCTGTATCTTCTGTCACCAGGGCACCCTCCCCGTTTATCAGTGGGCCTACATTGCCTCTGGTGTTAGTTTTATCTGCTATGTATTTGAATGTTCCCTTCTCGCATCAAAATCCAAGAATCTCTCAGTTTTATCCACCTCTGCTGATTTTGCTGTCTGGAAATGGCTTCAAATATGAAAACTGGTAACAAACAATGAGTTTTTAAAGGTCCATGTTTAGCCAGATCTTTTTCAAAACAGCTTCAAATAAAATAAATTAGAAAATCACATCTGAAAAGGAAAGCAGTGACAGGGTCCATGAAAGAGGATACAGGAACACAGTACAAGCAGCAGCATATAATCAAGATGTAGACTGATTTATAGAAAAAATCATACTCTTTAAAATATCAGAATCACTACTAGTGTTGGGGAGGTTGGTGGCAGGAAGGTGGGAAGACTGTGCCTCTATGATGACCTCAAAGCTAAAGCCTTGCTGCTGGGATTTTGAGGGTAATGAACTTTGAGTGTAGGAAGTCTCATTGGATGCAGTGCAGAAGACTCTTTCCCTTTAAAATCACAGGCATAAAGCACCCAAAAGCATGCCTGAAAACAACCAAGCAAGCAGAAAGTGCAGATGAATGATACTCTTAAATACCAAGGAATATTTGGCAACTTGAAAACAAATGAGACATTTTATTTCAAGATTTTCTTGATTTTGTGGTTTTGAGCAAATTTGAGGAAGGAAAGAAAAAGAGGGTATAGTTTATTAATGTTAAAATCCTTCCTGGACAACCTGATCTTCACGAGCCAATCTTGACTTTGAAATTAATTAAAACATCTTAAGTGAAATGCCATTCTCAATGTTCATAATGCATTAGTTGGGTTAAATATGTTAATAATTATAATGAAAGATTTTTCACATACACCATATTCTTAGTTGGTCTGCATTTCAGCCTGTGTGGTGCAATATTTGCTGTGGCAGCTGCTGACAGCAAGCTTTTCAGTGAAATTCCAGAGTGTGTGTGTGCATATTTACTTATATAAATAGTAGGTAGCCTATTGATACAGATCATTTGAAAATTATTTAATGTCACTTTTTTCCTTTTTTATAGGCAAAGAAATTGCTCTTATTGGGTTTATATAGTTCACAGTCATAAAATTGACCAAGCAAGATGCTTTATGTTTTACTGTTTCAGGCTAAAATCCCATGCAGAGCCACAGATAAGCAATTTAAAATCAAAACCATAACAGATTGACACTTGTTACTCACATTGTAATTGCTATGGACTTTATTCATAGCTGTTGAAAAATAGATATACTATGATGAGAAAGTATAATTCAGTGTACGTTTACTGTAACTCGACAATATAGAATTTAGAGTCAATGGAAGGCACTAATTCAGAAAAAAAAAAAAGTACTGTATTATTTTGAATTTGTATGTTACAATGCTTCCCATATTTCTGAAATTCTCATCACTAGAGAAATAATTTAAAAGACTGGTCAATGTGTTTTCTTGCCTAATTTCCACATTTCCAAGAGCTTTGAGTAAGTTCCATTTGGGTTTTTAAAACTAGAAACTCTATGTGAATATCAAGGTGAACGGAAACGCAGCCAACAACGTCATTGTTACTTCTTTAAAACAAGACAGCAATTTCTGTACTTGGAGTCAAAATGCCACAACTTTTCTTATTCAGTATAGTATTTCCACAACAGGTAATGGTATATAACTGTGCTCCTAGAATGTTTTCAGTCAATGTACTTTGCTGGAAATCTCAAAATATCTTTAAATATCTAGCTTTTTGTGTTCTTTTTAAACTAATTACATTCTATGGAAAGAAGTCTGTCAAAGACTGTCATCTTCTAATGCTGATTTCAAATACATTACTCAGCTTGTTAACTTCAATGCCTGCACTTAAGTACTACTGTTGTATATTTCAGAAATTAACTCTTCCCTCTCCTAAATATCTGCATTTTTGTCACAGGACAAAGTCTACTATCTTACAAATAAGCAGCTGGGTTATGAAACTAGAGAGTAACATATTAAACTGAAATGCTTTCCTCTTTTACTTTATATCTCAAGAGGGACTACTTCATGTAATTAAATGTAGCAAGTCATCTCCTCAGACAGTATATGCAATGTCTCTCCATAGAATTTAGCAGAGTATGAAATTCTGATCCCTAGGATGTTTTGAAACACCACCAACAAAATTCAAAGTAAGTACTGTGTACACACAGTTTTATATCAGCATAGTGTCATAATTGCCAATAAAACTATTTCTCAAGGTGGGTTGTTTTTGTTTGGTTTTTTTTGTTTTTATTTTTTTTTTAAATTTAAGAAAATCATTAAACTATTTTGAATAGTTCTATCATTCCAGATGTTCACTTTTTACTGTTTTTTCTTTAATTTTGCTTGCTTGCATGCCAGCATACATAAAAAGTACATATGTGTTTTCAATACATATTTTGCAATCATTTCAAAAGCCTTAGGGTAAAAATTGAGAAACTTCTCTCAGAAATTTTCCTTGTGCTGTGCATGAGCTCAGCAAGTATGTACAACGTGACGGGGATAATGAAGCCTCCATCACCAGTACAAACTCTTAAGGTTTGCCAACAGAGGACTCCATCATTTTGATTGAGGCCATTTATATGAAGTTAGAGAAAAAAATGTCCTCTGATAGACATTCTATATTGGCAAAAAATACTCTTGCTCTTTATGCATCAACATGATAAATTAGTCTTGCTCTTGAATTTCTTTTTAGGGACCAGTTTATCTTCTACAACATTCATACATGCATCCATTTCTTTGGGTTAGACTTCTGCAGGACCTGGGCCTGTGAATGCTTGCTGGGATCAGTAAAAGAGAACTGAATGGTGGAACAGAATCGGGGGAAGGGAAAACCTTCCATCAGTTTCAATGACTTGCTTGGGTTTCAGATACTTGGTCATTCAACACAGTTTCAATTTAGAATAAAAAAATTACAGCAGTCTGCTCGGACACACGTTATTCTCTCTTTAGTTGCTCACAGTGGATGCCATCAACTGAGGAGATATGCTCATTTTGTACTACAAGTGTACTGTGGAATGATTTAAGAGAAAGAGATTAATTAAATATTTTAAATCAGATTCTTAATGATACATGGTCATATCCCTAGGCAGCAATCCTGCAAACACATATGCATGTTAATTTATTGGAACCTCTCGTGTACACAAATTAAAGTATTTAAATCCTCTCAGGATTAGAGATCTAATTTTGTTTGAAGAAAAAAAAGTGTCTTCTTTGAGCAGGTATTATATTTTTTTGCCTTTTACTAAATATCTAAAAACATTCTTTTCAAGTTTTATTAGATGTATTGTTTGACAAAACGACATGAAAATTAATTGTGCATATAAGTCATTTGTGTAATTAGATAGCCTACTATAATCTCTGATACACAAATATGCTTTCTCTAAAATTCATCCTTGTTGATAAAAACTTCAATCTATTTCAAAATAAAACAGAGGGCAAATAAGACAGTCCTATTCAGGAAATATACCTGCCCTAGTATTTAACCTGTTAGATATACAATGGATAATAAGTAACAGAAACCTCCCAATAAAACTGAGTGATTTGATTAGCCATTCAAAAGCATTGCTGTATTTCTAACGTCATGATATTGCTTTACCACTTCTTACTGGGAGAGACAGAGGATAGAGAAAACACTTAACCCACCTACTGCAAGCACTTGCTTCAGGTGTGCTGACTGGCATCCTCCAAGGCACCCGTATTTCTTTATTGATCTATGATGGAACTCACCCAGATGTAACTCCTGGATCTGTACTCAGGAAAGATGCCAGACATACCTAGAGCAGGCAGTAAATGCTCACCTCTGGCTGAGGTGCATGATGACAGGTGAAAAGGCAGAGAGAGGGCTGTCCAAGGGGAAGAGCTGGAGCAGGGAGCGAAGAGGAAGAGGAAGAGAAGAGGAACTATAACTGAATATGTACAGGTTTTCTATCGTACTGCAAGTATGGCCACTTCAGGGGGTGAGAGCAGAAATGCCTGCATATTACAGACACTACACACAAATTCTGTGCCTTATTTCCATCCCTTTGATACCAATATCATGGAGTGAAGTGCTGGGGCCCGGGCTGTGGGTCCCAAGTTGGAGTTGACCTATGGATGAGTCACAACCCAGCAACACGTTTTGTTCCCTAAGGCCCCAGAGGCAGAACCTGGCCCACCTGTGTAAGGCCCTGCCTTCCCCCAGGTGATTGTCGCTGGGGTGATGGGTGAGGCTAGGATATATTAACCAGGAACTGAATCAGTTTGAGAAGAAGCAAGATCTGAACCAGTTGGAGAGAAGTAACAGAAGAGAAAAGAAGTAACAAGGAACTTATCAGTTTGAAACGAGTTCCTGTTGGGGCCGGTTGGAGGAGCTTCTTGTTGGGGGCAGCTTGCTGAGCTCTCTCTCAGTAGTGTGTTCCCCTTTGGCTGGCTTGAGATGGAGAAGAGCAAACAGATGAAGAATAAAAGATGAAGTTATGCTGAGGGGATGTTGCTGAGTTTGGTGTTGGCCTGAGGAAGGAGAGAGCTAGCAGCACATGGAGTTACTTCTGATTGACACACAACAGCATGGCTGAATTGAACTTTGGTTCATCTGTGTTTGTCTTAAGCTGTCCCTTTCCACATGATACCATAAGATTCATGTAATCCAAAGCTGCCAGCATTTTCATCCTGGTTCAGGCTCCAGAACACTATGGTTTCTCAGGAGGTGTAAAGTGGGTTTAGTTGCTGCGCTGGTTTCTAATAGGAAGCCTTACAACAACTGAAAGAACCAGCAGAGATCCCTGCTTCTCTGACATGCCTCCTTCCCATCTTCCAAGAAATGTATGTCTTTTCCTTCCTTTTTATGCCTCTAAAAAGCACTTGAAGCCCTGTTTTTGACAGGTTCTGAGGTTTACACAGAGAAGCTTCCTAGGATCTCAAGAGCTTATTGCAAAGACACTGTTTAATTAATCTGAACTTCGGGTCAAAGTACCAAGTCTTTACTCAGGACAGAAATTCTTCAACAGGAGATTGCAATCCTATATGACAGCACTTCAGATCTTGTCTGCATTTCTATCATTAAATTTAACTTATGTATAAGAAATCAAATCATCTGACTAATTAGATTTCTGGCACAAGTGGCTAATTGACATTAAATAGGCCTAGAATTCGTGACCAAAATAGATGATGATATTACTGCAATCATATAGTGCATCATAAAATCTATCATAAAATATAATTATATTACTGGAGATCATATAGTGCTAAAACATGAAATAAGGTGTTGCAAATAAACAAATAGAAGAATCAGTCATAATTCCCAGTTTCATCTCTACGATTAGTTTTCTCATTTCAAAAGTATCTCCTCTGAACAAAATCATATTTGGTTTGTGACATTTTAAAGCAGCTTTCTGTAAACTTGTAACAGTACATACTATTGTCAGCATTGGATCTGTGGTGGTTGATATTCTTAGGCCCATACTCAGTAAAGACAAGTTACAGATCTCTATCAAACAGACACTGCACAGCCTCATATACCTGCCTATTATTTAAAAGAAACCCACACCCTTGACAGCGACTTTTCAGGCAATTATTGCATGCCTGTGCTAATCCACCACTAGTCAGTGCCAAGAAATTATCAGAACGGCAGATAGCTTCAGATATTGTGCTGTCATGCTAGATGAAGACCTGGTTGCTTTGACAGGCAGTATCCTCCTGGCATTTGAGGGAAGGCAAATTTGCTGACTGATCTGTCACTTCTGTTTGCTGCCTCTGACGTCTCTGATCAGGAGGTACAGCTCACTATCAGTGAATTCTGTACAGCTTAAAATGGCCTGTCCCTTAGAGGGCATTTCTTGAGAAAGGACCCAGAGAGAATCAACAGACAATTGCTCTTCTGTGCTGGCTATTTCACCTTGTCTTCATTATTATTTCTGGCTTATTGAGCATCAAAAGCCCAGTAGGAAAACACTAACTACAGTACCTTCTGTGGGCTGATGCCACTCAGATTCACCTGATTTAGAAAGTGATGTCTAGTGCTTAAGCCATAAAGAGAGTTTATTGTGCTGAAGTGCAGCCTGCTTGGCAAAGAGTGCCTGCAGCTTCAGGAAACAGCATGAAAATAAGGCTGAGATGTTCTATCTGCCGTTTGAACTGCCGGCACACCCATCTGGCTACCTGAACACACAATCCTGTGCTACTGTTCGAGCCTGATTGCTAGTGGATGAAGCAAATATCAAAGATTTCTTTTCATCTCTAAGAGATACGGTGCATAACTTCTCATATTATCCTATCGCCCGGCTTCATCTCTTAAAGCAGGATTACTGGCAAAGTGAAAATGCCCGAGGAGATCTGGTGCTGCAGTTAGGAAAAAGAGGCAGTACATTTTTCTGAAGCCTGCTATTTGCCCACAGGTCTTGCTGGGGAGAGCAGGGGTCAATATAGACCCTGTTTTTGAGGAATCTGTCCTGGTTCCCTCATGGCTTACATTTTCTGGGCAGTCACTGCAAGCACTCCAGACCAAGAGACAGAACTGGTTAAAATAATCCACTCTTAGTTTACAAGCAGATTGAGAAGGCATGAGAACACCCTGTGTATGTCTTTAAGATACACCCTCTTTATCTGAAGATAAGAAAGGACTTTATGTTTTTACAAATATTTTTGAAAACTAAGCACTACAAAGCTGCAGTTAAGTACTAATGCAAAATTTTTTGGAGAAGAACTGATGTTCCTCAGAAATTAATTTTCACAATTATAACACTAAATGCAAAAATGTTTTTTTAGCCAACTAAAACCACACAAACAAGAAAATAAAGCTTCTTCTCTGGCCCCTACTTGCACTGGGTACTGTTTGATAACATGTATTACTCTCAGGCTTTTGGTTTATAATTGTATCTCTTTTTTGCACTGTGATATATATTAATTTAATGCTTTTGTGGCTCGGTGTTCTCTTCTATAAAACTGCACGCACTTTGGTCATGTTACTTGGTGGCTAAGGATAAAGGAGAGCATATACATTCTGAATCTACTGTTTATACAGTTGTACGTCAGTACTACTGGCTGGCACCAATCAGGAAGGCTAAGATGCCAGTAAACTACATTATCTACAGCCATTCAGGGAAACATAATGATGTTTACAGCTTCAGAAAACAAACACCTAGGATACAGGAAAAAATGCCAAACAAAGGCAAAGAAAGCAGAGATGGCTGGTTTGGTTGCTTCCACTTCTGTATTTATAATGCAAATAACACTACTGTAAATTCAAGTGGCTGACTGACAAATGGACTACATACTGAAAAATTATTAACTTTGCTGATGAAGCAAGCCATAGCCAGATCTTGCAATTACGTATTTTGAACTGCTCTATTGAGGTGAGTCATTTTATGGATGTCTGCAGATCCTACCATAAAGTAGCAAGCTCAACACCAGTTACATTCCATTACTGTTCTCATGGCTGTTGCTTCTTTCGTCCCAAAGGTAAATTATGGTAAGATTTAAAGAGTAAAAGCCCTCTGAGGTCTCATGATTGCTGACAGCATTTTTGAAAATGTGGACTTTAACTCTGACTGTACAGAATAGCACCTCTTTATTAGGACATACTTTATCAACAGGCTAAAAGCAAAGACGTCATCGCACTGGAATCTATGGCAAGGTCTGCACTTCTTTTAGAGAGGTAAAGACTTTGAGGTATACTTTGACTCCTCTATCACCTGTGCTGGAATACTTGCAGTACTCCTCAGGGAAAATAACACAGTGTTAAGCAAATTGTTCTGAAATAATTACAAGTGAAGTAGACACTTGTACTCAAATCTGATATATGAAGAAACTTCATATACATAACTTGGTGGCATTCAAACCTGCCTCTTCCAAGCAGGAGAATGGGGAATTCTGAACTGATATCTCTCTATCTGGATTTTTGTGCTTTTTTGTTTTGCTTCATGTCAGCAGTTCTTCGTTTTCCATATACTTTCTCTCATACCATATTACACAAATATTGCTGCAGTATTGCCAGTATCTGTATACTGAGCTATGCTCATTTAAAATTCCATTACACATAATATAATATTTTACTTTCCAAATTCTGGTACATAAGAAACAAATTTAAAGTTTAAAATCACACAAAATGTATCCCCCATCCCTCAGAGCATCACTGGCTATGTTGGAAAGCTATTAGAGATCAAAAACTATGCTAAAACAACAAGAGATCTGAAAAAGCCTATGGCAATATGAATGTGATTAAGCCTACAGTTCTTCAGGCAAGATTGTTCCCTAGCTGAAAAAAATTAGAAAAACTCAGATCTCTTGAAGATAGGAATTCAGAAGAACAAAAATAGCACTTCAACATTCAGGGGTTTTTGACAAGCAAGAAAAGGAGAGGGACAAAACCCAAATACACTGGACTGGGCACTGAAAGAAACATTCTGCCTGGGCAATTTTTTTTTTTAATCAACAGGTTTGTATTTATAGCATACTTTGACCTATAATTGCTTCAGCGTATCGTAGTACAAAATTACTGTTGAATATGATAAAGGACATTTTAATCTACTGAATGTGCAAAAAGCATATATGACTTTAATAGTGCTTTTGTTTTGACTGACAAACATTTATGTGAATGAGAGAAAAGATTTTAATGAAAAAATATTGCTACAAAGCATATGTGTATGCTTATTTCTTATATATATGTGAATGAGACAGACATTCTACAGCTTCTTGTAAGATCTGGCCCTTCATTTTCCCTATTCTATTTCTAAATCCATCACAGAGGCATGATATTTTGATAACACATTAACACAGCTGTGACATAAAAATGGTAATACCTATAATTTAATTACAACTTTTAATATAAAATACAAGTATCAAAGATGTCTAAGTAGTCTTGCAAGCCTTTGACCTGATAGAAACCTGTGAATAAAAAACTACTGTAACTGATTAAAAATTATTTTATCAGGTTTCCATTCCCCAGGCTAGTCCTAGCCTCTGGTTGCTTTTCAGTTTTGGATCACCCCCATGTAATGGGGGGGGCTATCAGGAAAAACTGATTGGGGGATTGGACTAGATGATCTTTCAAGGTCCCTTCCAATCCCTAACATTCCGTGATTCTGTGAAACTGTCAGTTTAATGTTTAGAGCAACTGTGTATAAGAAATGTATTTCACAGAAGTCTTAGGCTTTCCAGATTATAAATGTGCTTGCAAACATGTCCCACTGATGAAGGTCCTCTCTGTCTGCATTGAAGCACACTGCTGTGACTGGTCTGGGACTACCCATACACAGAGGGAAGGCAGGGGGGAGGAGACAGGCAAGTAAAATAGTGTGAAGACTCCAAAGGCAAATCCAAGCAGATAAAATACCCAAAATAATTACTTGTTGTGAGCAGATGACAAAAAATTGATACTGGGTCACAGAATAATAGCACCAGGAGCAAGGCACATCTCTTCCAATGCACAGCATGTGCCCTGTGTTTTCTTTTCTAAGAAAAGCAGGGACATTATCTCACTCTCTCCAAAAAGCTGAACATTTCACCTAGAAACCATACGCATGGCTGCCATGCTAGTTTTCAGCTAACAGAAGTCATTTAAAAGAAGGTGAGTGGAAGTGAATGATGAATGAACCCTTCAGCATAGCAGCTGAACCAAAAAGGTCCTGCTGAAATCCTTGTGGGGTAGAACATTTTGGCAAGGAAAATGTTGCACATATGTCTTCAGTACAGGGACTCAGTTGGGAACCAAAACTTCCTATGTGTTACTCTCAGCTTAAAAAAAGATATCCACTGTTTATCAGACACTCTACAGATAATATAGAAAACTTTTGTGTGGGGTGACTATTGCATTTATCTGTTCTCTCTCCCTGAATTCAGCCGATTGCTCTAGGTTTTATGAACAAAAAAATGCAGGTCCTCTCTCTCATCTGCTTGGACTGCTGTAATTAATGAACTAGGACAAGCACTGCCACAAATATGACTCAATATCATTGTTCCAGTTTGTGTCCAAATTGTTTTTAAAATAGTTGCTAAATAGTATTGTAGAGAGAGGAAAAAGAGATTGCTCAACACACTCATATTCTACAAGTTTCTGTGTAGAAACACCACTCTTCATAAAGGCATGCTAAGAATTTGAGTTTCTTTCAAACTAGACTGCAGCCAGTACTAGATTATTATTGTATTATGCACATCACCAAATGAGATGAATAGTGAATAATCGTTTTTTCTGTAATACACAACCTCTCACTCTTGCCTGAAAAGGAACAAAATTAAGTGAAAAAAAAGCAACAAACATCCAAACCCAAGCTGTAAGAAAATATTTTCACTTACTAAGGGACTACCTACAGCGGAGTGAGCAAGACTTAATAACAAGTTACACTCGTTCAGAGTGTAACGTAATTCTTTCCCAAGGGTCAGAGTTTTGCAAACCTTTCTCACATTAAAAAGCCCAATCAGGAGTAACTCAGAAAAAAAACCCAGTCTTTTTGGATTTTCTGAAATGATAACACACTAGCTATTTAAATTTCTATTTATGTTTCTAAACATTAACTTTTTAAAAAAGTCTTATATCTATCACTGATTTTGTGAACCCAAGCTTAAGACTGCTAGTCTATTTGAATAAAATAAAATCAGTGAAAAATATTGCATATTTATCAAATAGTGTGCAACTTCACACATTCCATCAGAAATCCCCAAAGTATGTCAGGACAGTCTTTCAGTGTTTTCTGGCTTGTGCAGCAAACCAGAAGTCCTTGGGTTGTCTAACAACATGGTTCTTTAAAAAACAGGTTTGAATTCTCTCCAGGAGGAGCTGATCCTTATTTGGATATCAACCTAAAAGACTCAGAGCTGTGTATTCTCTCTAAAACTGTGTAGGAATGTCTCGGAGGTAGAGAGAGGAATCAAGTTAATGAACTAAGAGAAAAACACACTGCCAGAAGGACCCTTTGGTGTTCTATCCTGTCCTTTCCCTGTTGCCTCAACCTGTCAATCACACCTCAGAAGATAGTACGAGCTGTTTCTTGTACAAGCCTCCTAACTGACAGTTTTGAGGAAACACTTATGAAAGTCATATAGGGAGAAGATACTTCATTATTGAAGCTCTGTGTTACTTTATAGTAAGAGAAGGAAGTTGCATGTTAACCTGACACAGATAAGTAATCATCTTGATACCATTTCTCAGACGAATAATCTCAGGAAAAATTGCTAAACATTATCAGTGGCTCAGACAGCACAGCCAGGATGAGTCAGGCTGTAGGAGCAGCTCAAACTTCAGAGAAGCCGGAAACCTGCCAATGATTAAAGGTAGAAGCCTCCAAAACTCACAAGGAATAAAGCTACGGGTTGTTTGCAAAAGTCCGTCCATCATTAATGTCAGACAGATCTTGCAGTGCTTTTTCCCCACATGGTTATATAAACATCTGAAAAAGACTCATGTCTCCTCAGTTGACATAGTCACGCCAAACAGTCTCTTTTTATGAACACAAGTTATGTTGACAGAAGAGGGTGGCAGGCAAACTGTATCATTTGGAGATGAGGTCTAGTTATACCAACAGTAAACCCATGTTGTTGACATGCTAGGTTTAACCTAAGACATCCTGCTAACAGCACACCTATGCCACAGAAGTGCTGTAGACTGCAACGTAATACCATCCTATGTACAATACAGTTCCTCTGCTCTCATGTAAGTTCAGAAACATATCACAAACATGGATTCATATCCTTCAAATGGTTAGCTCATTTTTGTAGGGTTTAGCAATACAGATTCTTTTCTGTAAGAAAAACTTCATTATTATTTTGTCTGTACTTACCATGAAGGTGATGTGCATAATTTTTATGCAGATTATACATTTAAAAAACACGTAAGTAACAAGATTTCCTTCTGATACTTTTTCATAGTCACTGTTTTTAGCCTAGTTTAGCATAGCCTACAAATGATTTTCCTCTTCAGTCAGGAAGAATCACTGTCAGCAAGGAAGTTGCTTAATGTTGTTTACAATGTGTCTTCTTAAGGTCAAAATTAACATATGTAATGATCATTTTAAGGAACGACACCATGATGCATCAAGCATGAAAGAGGTCAAGAGTAAGTCCACTAATAATGTCATCTTATCCCTATATATCTCCAAATACTCAAAAGAATCTAGGTTTCAACTGGCTCAGTCTCCTTCATGAATTTTTGGGCTAGTATATACATATAAATCTATACCAAATAGGTTCTTTCATGGGGTGAATCAGTGAAACATTCTCTGCCTTGCCCCTGTAGAAGCTGGTTTCCTACCACACTGAGTGTTCATGTAGCCCAGGGAAATCAGTACCTGAACTCAGGCACTCGTGTTTGGTGCTTAAAGTTAGGTGGCATGAATATGCCCGCCTCCAACAGTCTGTTTATTTTCCCACAGAAGTTTCCCATAGATTTTGCTTAGAGCTGTATTGGTTTAATGCGATTTACCAAAGAACTTGTTTATTCTTCACAGGTTTCTGTTTTTCATGTGTAACCTTTCCCTATCTCCTTACAAGACTATGCATCTCCGCTACTACATAACAAAGAACCCTGTTTAATATAACTATATTTTTATAAGTGGCTTAGGAGAAGTAGGTTAGCCTGTCTACAAAGTGTTTGCCTGCTGTAAGCATGTTTTAAATAACTTACTTTACCTTACTTAGAAATCCTTTACAATTTTCTATGCATCTGCAGATAGAAGAGGCTGAACAACACTATGTCTTTTAGACTTAATTGCTGCTTCCTGAAGCAATCAATCCATATCACTGTCTCAGGTGTTATGGTTGTTGCTGTTAAGGTTGTGCCGATCAGCTAAACAAACCTTTCAGCTGTCAGATTTGACAGTGACACATACATAACATCCTCTATATAAAGTGGACGCACCACAGGAACACTAGAGAGCCAATATACTATACACTCAACGTTTTTCCAAAGTGGGGTAAGAACGACCCCTAATTTTTCTCAACAGCTGCATTCAAAGGATGCATACTCCTTAAAGTGGTTTTACAAAGCAGCACCACCAGCTAAGAGAGCTGTCGGAAAAGGACCAGACTGCACACAGCCAACCAGCGAGGCACAAAGAGCACAGCAACTGATAGGAAACAGCCTTTCCTCATGGCATTTCAAGACCTTGTAGCAAAACTGAACTAGCCTTGACAATAAAGTTAACTGTGTTCTTGTGGTTTCCCTTACAGTGGATACATTGGTAGCCCAGGAGCTGCAGTTGAAAAGGATCATAAGTATCTTAGGCAAGTCACAGTCAAACCTCATTACATACAAAAGCAAAAAATACCAAATCTCACTCTGAAAGGGACGAAGACAGAGACAAGCAATTAATTCTTCTCTTCCTTGAGTGTACAATCATTCTAGACTGTAAACTGCAGGATAAAAGGCCTAGTGATTACTCTATTAGGGCAACAAATTATATGCTTTATCTAAATAGAGGAGAGACATTGTAAAAAGACATTGTCCTTCCTGTCCCTGCCCTTTTCAGTCCGTTTCTATTCCACAAGTTTACGTCTGTATTTCAGCCACTGAAGTGTTTAT
Source organism: Brachypteracias leptosomus (assembly GCA_013401335.1). Lineage (NCBI taxonomy): Eukaryota > Metazoa > Chordata > Aves > Coraciiformes > Brachypteraciidae > Brachypteracias > Brachypteracias leptosomus. The sequence goes on from VYZX01018582.1 coordinate 38,700, forward strand.
GGATACACTCAACCTAGAGCCCATCCTACTGATTTAAAGCCCATTCTACTGATTTAAAGCCCATAGAGTCACTTAGAATGCAAATTATTTCATGGAGAAGAAAGAGGAGCATGATGTGCTTGCTAGGAATACTTCTGAAACCTTGTCACATCTATTTAAAGAGGTAACATGGCCCAGGGCCAAACAGATCTGCATGCTAATGCATTTTTGGTGTTTCTTTTTAAATTGGCACTGGAAAGCAAAAGGTGGTTTGTGCATACAATGCCCTGTCCCTGATGTGTAAGCAGATGTGCCTTAGGAAACTCAAGACACAAGTGTCCCTAAGTGGAGACAAGTATATTTGGAGAAGCGTCCACATTTCCTATAAATTAGTCATTAGCCAGAAATAAAGGTAAGGTACCCAACTAAAATCTATTTCCTTGTTGCCTAAATCTTGGGTTTTCTTTTTCTTCTGAGCCCTCTTTAATACTTTCTGACTAATTTCTGCAAGGACAGGTAGCATGCAAAATCACAAAACCTGAGATTCTCAAGCTACATAAGTAGGATGTACAATAAGGTATTATTTTCTTATAACAATTGGCTACCATGCCAAACTGATGCATGTTCCCACTGATGCAAGGATATATACCTTATATAAACCTTAGGATAAATCCTTAAGTTAGACAGAATTCTATCACTTGAGGTATATTCAACTGAAGAAAAGCTGTGCTGATAATCCACAAATTTCTTACAGGCTGGTCAGCATTACAGTAAAATAGTAATTATTTTTCATTAATCACTTCATTAATCACACCTTGTAAATAAGGTTATAACATTGGTGCATGTGATATCAAGAGATCAATCTCAGACTGGGAAAATGTTTCCATTTCAACTGTTACCAGCCAGACTTTTTTCTCCTTCCAGAACAAGAAAAGAAAGCCTCTAGTAAAAAAACAACTACAGTATTATAGACATTTTTTTAAATAGTATTTTTCATGTTTACCTTTCTTGCATCTCGTATCATCTTTCGAATAGTTTCCTTTATGGTGTAAGGCTGTGCTCGGGGTGGATGAAAAAGCAGATCAATATTCGTGCCACCAGAAATTCCAGGCATCAGGTAGGGCCAACCTAAGTCAAGATTTGGAGCTTCCACATCTGATTCAATGGGCCAGTAGGTTCCCGAGGAAGAGGTGTCATCAATGGCATGGTTAGAGGAATAAATTGTATTCTGGGGAAGTTTGTGAACATTGTTCAAAATATAATCAATTTCCTCATCCGCTAGGAATTCTGAGCATCTCTCTTTGGAAAGAAATTCTTTGTAGGCTTCTATACCTCCTTCAATTAGAGCATCAATAGCTACTCGGTACCATTCCTTGTAATGAGGTTCAATATAGTTTTCTGACCTGCATTCATCATGTAAGGACGATAGTAAAGATGAAGTTTCCATTTTCACAAATATTTTGTATAAAGTCTCTCAAATTTCCATTAGTGAGCTGAAGAAACGTATCTGTAAACAGAGAAAAGTAAGAAAACAATCAGAACATTTCTAGAGATCTATAAAACACACAAGCATTTTATTAAAAATATTTTTTCTGCTAATGTTGCTCTAAGTTTTTTCACCACCTCCCAAGAATTTAAAAATGTTTCGAAAAGGGTCAGGGATTAATATTGCCAAATGAATATTAAGAGCTAGATAAAGAGCTCCTTGTACATAAGGCAAAACTAAACATATAATTAAGTGGCTTGATGAAGTTCTTATTAAAAACTACAGCAGAGCTCATAACACACAGATCTCTACCAGAAACATCAATACATACCCAATGTATGTTCCAATACACTACTGCAGGTTGTGTTTCAAAGCTCCCATAATAACAACTGACAGAGTAGTGTTCAGAGAAACACTTCAGAAACCAATTCTATTTCCTACTTTTTGAGGCATTATTCTTTCTCTGCAACTCATTTCTTTTCCCTGGCTTCTTTGAAACCACAGTCATCCAGGTCCTTCTCCTTATCTCTCTGTTCTCCCATGCTAATCTAATCCATTTGTTGCTCCCAAGCAGGACCAGCCTACCTCATTTCAGTGAGTTATGAGGAACTCCAAAAAGATTTCTCCTCCCACATCTGGGATCAAACTCTGATTCAGCAATCTGATGTGTAGTTTCCACCCTACTCATTCCTTCTGCCAAAAGGAGTGGCTGCTTTAATCTTACCTTTTTTTTTTTTTTCCCAAAACATTAATAATAAGTTATTTACTGCTGACGATTTATAAATTCATTCTTACCATCTTTTTATTTCATTTAAAAAGAGCTGAGATGGTTGGTTCTTGCTGTGACAGTTTGGGATTTAAGGTAGAGAGAGGACAAATTGCCAGTGTTTCTTCCTTCATGTTTGTGCAACCCTGCGGGACTCCAGCAACTCCACCATTTGGCCAAAATCTCAATGGCAAAGCCTTTCTGCACTTGGCAGGTAAGTACCACAAACAATAACAACAAATAGAGGGGAAGGGAGGATTTTCATAAGGATAAGGAGAGTATGGTCATGTAAAACAGAAAGATGATACATGGTAGCCCTGTTTCACCTTTCAGGGCTAGGGCATGAAGCTTACGAGAAAGCAGAAGCAGGAAGGACATACAAAGAAGGCAGAAGAGTTACAAAAAGCATGTACAAGGTATAGCTTGAAAGTTAACACTGGGTTTCCCTACAAGCCTAATTAATAGTTAGCAGTATAAGAGCAAGGAATAGTCGTACAGATTTCTAATTTCATTTACTGGCATATAAATGTAACACAATTCTCTCTTCACATCAAGACCTTTTGTAAACAAACAGTGCATTTGCTTTCTGCTGTCTGCTGGGAGCAGTTAAAAAAATCTTCTTGAAATGAAACATAAATTAGCTACATTAACCTAAAGGAACGAAAATCAAGATCTCCATATGCTACCAATACTCCAAACTCCAATTAAACAAAAATTTCTGAGAAACTTGGGAAGTCTGAGATTAAAAAAAAGACCAAGAAAGAAAAATCCAGATCTGAGGCCAGCATCAGCATGTCATATGAAATAACTCCATTTGAATCCTGTCTCTTAGCCAAGTAGCAGGGTAGATCTTCCCAGATAGGATTGCTTTCGAGCCTGAGGGAAAGGAGTGTTTCTGGCTGCTTCCAGAGTAGCTCTTTGTGGTGAACTGGAAAACAGCAAGCAAAAAGGATCCAACTGCTCTCTCCCCTGATTGAGAATTACACGTATTCCTGTGACAGATATTCAGGGCTTTGCTTTACACTGCTCTCACAGGCAGAAATAGAACGTTATAGAACAGGGGTGGCACCATTTCACTTTGCCCAGCTGCAGATACAGCCTGTGGCAGAAGGCAATGGAGAACTGGCCACGCGGCAGAGACCTGACAGACCGATTCAAAGGCCAAACTTTTACAACAGTGTAAAATTAAAATTTTTCCATCGGTGTCCTGTGGAAGCCAATTATCTGATACAGGTTTTCGAGACATTTTAGATGAAGAATGAAAAACTAATGAGAGTACAAAATGCAGAGTTACCCAGCTGAGTTGTTCTGAAGAGTCTGAACATTAAAACAGGTAAGTTTACCGAGAACCTAATACACCTCTTGTAAGGCCTTCCAGGACAACTAACTCCCTAAATAGTGCAGTAAAACAGTCCATCTTACTATGACATTTAAGACTAAAACCAATTTTACAAATGCAAATGAAAGATATTTCTAAACTTCTTATTACTTGGAATGCATATACTTATAAAATAGGAATTTTGTGGCTAATTTCATATATACATTTGAGAAAGACATAAGTGTTTGTTTCAAAACCTTGTCTAAATCCCTTTTTTCTTCTTCTCACTCTTTCTTTTGAAAACAATGTTACTTACTACACTTAATATGTAAAGTTGTGCAATGTAAAATACTGAATGTATGAACAAATAAAAGGCAAAAAATGACTGCATGTGTGTGCTGGCTCACATGTGTTGTTTGTTTGGTTCCTTTTAATTTGCTTTCATAATAGTATAGCATATTGTTTGACATTTCATTGAAAACAATAAATGACTTAATTGTGGCATAGGTCAAATGCAGTAACTTATGCTGAAGCAGCATATAAATACACCATAATCTTGGAAAGATGAGACCTCCAGTGCAGTGTCTTCCAGACAAGAATAGTTATTTTACACTGAACATCTTTGATGCTGATCTTTGATTTACAAGTGTTGTTTTAAAAAGAAGCTTAAAGCAGTACACATTTATTTAAGAAAGTAAATGTAAAATCTGTCAGCACAGAAATAAATCACAGAACAAATGAGACAAATGAAAAAATTCTAATTCTGGTTTTCAGAATTAAGGACATTAGCATGCAACACATTCATGAGAAAAAAGAAAACTCTCAAATTAAAATGGTAACTTCATGTGTATTTGTCAAAAGCTCTAGATGTCTTGACACTGGTATTTTGTAGGAAAGGTATCCATGAAATCAATAGGATTTGGATAGAGGGGCAGAGATTTAGACAAAATTCTGAAACAAACTTTTTCGTTTCTTCTTCAACCAAGTGTAATGAGTTCTGCATAATCAGCTTGACTCTTTAAAGATCCTCCTCAGGTCAACAATCCTATTAGCAAGTTTGTGCAGAATGAGGCCCACCTCTGAAGGTTCCAGAGCTTTATCAGACTTCATGGACATGACTACAAATTTCACCAGCACAAGGAAAGCTGTCATCCTCTGAGAAAAAAATCTTGGCTGCTAACCTCAGCCCAGCATATCAGCCATCTTCTCTGCTTGGACACAGGGATCCGTTACTTAAAACTTTTTTATTAAGTGCCATTAATGGGTTTAAATTGAATTTGAACTCAACTGCTGAAACTGAATCTTTTGCTTAAGAACAGAAATTCTGAATCCTGCACTGACATGATCATCTTGTCCTTCTATTAACAACATGCTTGGACCTTTCCAGTGCCATTAACAAGAACTCAGCAAGAAGAGAGCTTTTTCTTTGAAAGAAAAGTAAATGTGCCTTTTTGCAGAAAGATACAAAGAGTATCCCAGCTTGCACAAAAGCAGCAGATGACAAATGCCCACTGAAGAAAATGATGCAACATTCTGCGGTGGCTCCAGGAGCAGAGTCCTCCAGGCTAGAGCTGAAGACAGGCAACTTCCATACCTTACTAATATTCTCAGGATTTGAAAAATTTCCTATTCAGCAACTCTGGGGAGCAGTTCTAACCTCAGGCTCGTACAGCCGGTCCAAGGCCCTGGCCACAGCGCTCTCCTCGGGATGTCCTTATCTCTTTTCCAAAGGAAATGTGATTGCTTTGGCAGTTTCTGCATCAAGTTTCAACTTTGCCACCTCAGTTAAAGGGAAGTTAAAGGACAGGAACGGGCCTTGTGGCAGGCCCCTCTCTCAGTCACGGTCTCTGGGGCATTGAGGTGAGAAGCTCTGACCCGCAGCTCCATTGAGGAGCCTCCCCAACACTCAAGGGCCCGGTGTGACCAGCCTTTAGCAGAACAAACAGGCGTTTTACGGCAGCTGCCTTCCACCAAACATTGTATTACGGAATTGTATCACATTAAGCAGCGACAGGCAATTATTTCATTATTAATCAAATTACAATATTTTCTCTGGATGCGAAGGGCATCAAATTAAGAGTGAAAAACACCACCGCAAGCGTTCTTGCTTCTTTCTTTCTTTAGCCTTTAAACCAGAAAGTTAACTTTTCGGGCAAAACGGAGGCCACCGGCTCTCCGCGGGCACGGCCACGTGCTCGGGCGCGCCTCGGCCTTGAGGCCACCGTACGCCTGTCACCGCCGGGGCCGCAACGCCCCAGGACACAGGGACCTCGGCCCCCGGGACCAGCCCTTCTCCCGCCGCCCGGCACCGGCTCCCGTGGCGCGCCCGCGCCGCCTCCGTTTCGCTATGCCCGCGCCCCCGTTCCAAACGCCCCGCGGCTCCGCACTGGGCGGGACGCCGGGGGGCAGGGGGCGGCCGCCCCTCCCGCTCGTCTGTCCGCAGTGCGGGGCCGGCGCGGCAGATCCTGCCCCTGCCCCGGTCTCTGCCCCAGCCCCTGCCCCGGCCGTGGCCCCTGCCCCGGCGTGTGCAGAAGGGAGACTCACTTGCTGCGCGCTGGTGCCCCGCGGTGCGGTCTCGCCTCCGGAGCGGCGGGGCGGCTCGACCCGGCTGCTGCGATCGCGGCGGCGGCGAGTCAAGGCGGCGCAGGGCTCATCGCAGGTACTTCCCGTCGCTCTCAGGCGCGGTGGGTGTGGAAACCAGTTACAACATGTCAGAACGGTGTCGCACCGAACCCGCCGCCGCGGGAGCGGGGCAAGGACTTGTCTGAACTAGGGAAGCCCGGCCCTCGGCGGAGCGAGGGGCAGAACCTTCCCAGGGGCGCGGCGGGGCCCCCCGCCCCATCCCCATCCCATCCCGTCCCATCCCACCCTGGCCCGCCCTGCCCGCCGGGCCGGCCAGGCCAGCAGCGGCGCTTCCCCCGGACCGGGCCGCGCACATCGGCGGCCCCGCGAGCGGCCCGGGGAGCGCGGTGTGCGTGGGAGATAAAACTCAAAGCAAACGTTGGCTTGAAGAAAAAAATAAACCCGTCGGCCTCGAGTCACGGTTTCCAGGTTAACTCTGGGGAAGCAAGTCAGGACGAGGGAGGGGTACCCATTTGGGACATGTAAATTAGGTTATGTGGATGAACCCCCGTTCCATGACTCGATTACTTGGAAAGGCGCCTCTTTTGCTCGGGATGCCTCAGGTTAGACAAAGGAACCACGAGGCCGAGCCCCAATCCTGGCTGCGGTGCTGGACGGGACTTCCTGCAGCCAGCATCACGCTCTTCACCGATGTGACAATCCTGCGTTTGGAAATGTTTGAGAGCCTTTCTGAAAGGCTCTTCCAAAACACCATCACCTTTTTATTAGGATCATGCAATTGCCAACAGATCAGCATGTCACACGTGTGCATGACTTAAACACACCGAGGCTTAAGCACACCATTTTCTTTTAAATTAATGGCCATAGAAAACTTTTTATAGGCTTTGTCCATATCATACCCTGTAGTGCATAGCTGCAGGCAGCTCTTTCATAAGCCATTTAAGACAATGCAGTGTAATGCTGGCAGTTATGCTTTATCAGCAGTAATTCATCCAGTCTGACTTCAAGCACAAACTTTTTTTCTAATCTTTACTGCCCAGTAGTAAGTGCAAGGTATATCCTATTTCTGAAGCTCAGCATGGTTCTACTGTGGCTTTTTGATGATGGTTCTCTGAGGAAAAGAAAAAAAAAAGTAAAAATATGCAATATCTATACAACAATATACCTGTATATATGTATGAGTCTGGTGGCCACCAGGCAATGACTTTTTCTGTACAGTTAATTCAGGTAATGGAATGCATGGGAGGAAGTAGTTGGTGTTGATAAGCTAATCTTTACAATCATCAGATCACCTGGATTAAATGATTAGACTCTTTGCACACCTGGAAAGGAATTTCCCTGGTTTTGATGAAAAATAAAGAGGAGAACTTCTGTAAAAAACAATCTTTAAAAATGTACTTAGTACTTTATAGTTAGTTATTACACCTCACTTAGTACTTTATAGTTAGTTATTACATATCACTTCTTACCCCATGAAAATATGTGGTCAGGAAGGAGAATGTGTTTCTGTGGAAACTTGTCCATAAAGAGGTGGGGCCATGTAAATTTTTAAAAGAGCAGATCTATTTTCTAAGGTTATTTTTGAAAGGGTAGGGGAATGGACATATGATCACAGAAGCTTTTGACCTTGACTGAATTCATTGGACTTTTATTACATAAAATTTACAAGTGTCACTAGGTTTTTCTTTTAGAGAAGTCAATGGTTCAGTAACAGCTTAGCATAAACAAAAGCTGTAATGAGACCAGTAAAAGCTTTCTAAATAAGACAAAATGCCTGAAAAAAGGACCTAGATTTTTTGCTATACTAATATCTGTACACTATTACAGTTCCCAGCTCAGTGGGAAACTAAACTGAGATCTTAAGCAGCACACATACACATGTGCAATACAAAGGAACAATACTACAACAATATCAGTAATAATAAGGCATTATTATTGCTGTTGTTACCAGGGAGAACGATGTGCTCTCTGAATAGCCACTACAGCATGCCAACTTTAAAATTAATGGGTAAACAGGGTGATGAGAAGAGATGAGGAGAACTTAAACAGATGTTTTTAAATACTGAGAAAGTCCTTGCACAGAAGATAGAAAAAGGAGATAACAAATGCTGTTGGAGATTCAACGCAGTTGAGTTTATCAACTGAAGCTCTCCAGCAGCTATGCAAGATGAGACATTTTGTAAAGCCTAGCTTGGATAACGTGTTTTGGAAACCAGGTATCCACAGTCAAAATAAAGAACAATTTTACTCTAAAGGTAGTAAACTTCTGGGTCTTGCATCCTCAGAAAGCAGTGGAGGCAAGTAGTATGAGCAAACTAAATAAGACAAATTCTTAAACAATAATTGCTAAACTGGATTCTAAAAGGATGAGGCAGGAATATGCCCTCAGCATCCTTACTCCTAGAGCTATGAAATTGCAGCAGTTTGAGGGGAATGGACTGCAGAAGCTGGCCAGGCTTTCATTTGCCTAAGCAGCCTTTCCTTTGCCATTGGAAATGTAACATTGGCCAAGACCAGTTGAAGCATCCTATGGATTGAAATAATTTTTCTGGAATCCCACTGATTCATGAAGCCTCAAAACTACACAAGGAGTTCTTGTTATAGACATAGCTTGTTCATGGAAAAAAGAGAATCAACTCCATAAGTATGATACCACCATCTTGGGAATGTAAGCAGAAAGAACACTGATTGTCTTAAGTGACATGAGTCTGTGACTTCCATCAGTTTCCAGTTGTCAGTTCTGAGGCATTTCTTTGTATTGACAGATCATCTTGCTATGTACAAGTGTAGTTGAATGCAAACAGAAGATAAAAGATTGTTATCACATATACAATGTCACCAGTCCATAAGTTTATGATGTGAATAATTATTAATATTTATATGAATGATATTTATATTCCTACTGCATGTTTACTAAGATTTAATTTAGATTTACTAAAGGGGACATCGATTTGGAAGCAGTGAATGTTTATATGATTCATGACATCTGTGAGTTGAGCTTTATTAGATTTTAAACAGATGAAGAAAGAGTACAGTCCTGAAGATTCACACTATTTACAAATCAAAGGCCATCTCCTCTAAAGCATAAGCACAGAGACTTCACGCACTAATATTGGAATTACAGGAAATTTACTGTTACAGATATGGATGTAACAAAAGCCGTACTGCATTTATACAAAGCTTGATGAGTACTGATACAAGACACCCACATTTCATAAAGTAGCAGAGAGAAAAATTACACAGAAAAGTACAAATAAATATGGAAAAGAAGGTGTCCTACTCCCAAAACATGCTTTTTCAAATTAAATAATCATAACCAACTCTATTGGGTATCATATTTGTAAATCCTAAATCCCTTCAAATTCTTAAATCCTTTAAAAATGGGATACATTAGCTTGGTCATAGTGATTTCATGGAAATGCTTGGCAATATCCAAACACTGATCAGTTTACCAATTACCCCACAGTTTCTGTCAAGAAACAGCCAGTAGTTGAAATAGAAATAATTAAGATCTTTTACTGGGAGAGTGCTCCTGACCCATATATTGTGTCCTGGCTATATGTGCTGTATACTATATGATAGATTTTTGTCCTAGATCAAATCGTGTGTCAGTGTCTTGTGCAAACCTACTGAAATGACTTCAGGAAGTTCAATTGTGAAGAAAATCTGAGGGTTTCCTTTAAGGAACATTGGGAAGAGATTAATAAAATTATGCAAAACATCTTTTTTTTTGAGACGCAAGTAAATAAATAAATAAATAGATAATTTATTCTCTGTCCAGAATATGTACAGCTGAGAGAGTCAAAGAGCAGGGTGAGAGATGATTGAAGGTGAAGAGCAGCTGCCAACTATGGAAAAGCCACACAGACTAGGACTCTTCAGATTGGAAATGAAGTCGGTGACTGAGGCTTTCTGGTGTGGTTCATCCTGTAATGTGTAGCTCCACTATAAAACAGGGCTGAGTATAGAGAAGGAAGCTCCTCTGAGGTCTGCTTTAATATGAAGATAATACTTCTGGCGCAGGAGGCTCTGAAACAAGAAGTTCTAAACTGATAGAGGATGACAAAGTATTCTCCACCCCTATCTTTCATTCCTCTCCTCTTCAATGCATGTCTGCATGCACTGCTAGCCATTGAAGGGCAGATACAGAGCTACATAATAGACCTTTGCTCTGATTTCATACAGCTGTTCTTGTATTCCTTCAAAGCATGCTAGGGCCAATGTATAAAAAAGGAGGAGCAGTACAATTTCCTTACTTAAGATAAACTTTCTCTCTGAGTCAGATAGGTAGCTCACCTTAATCTTCTTACAGCCTCATAGATCTCTCTGCGTGCCCTTAGACGTGGTTCCACCCCTGCCCCTGGGGAAGGATGACTGCACAGCTAGCAGCAGGTAGCCCAGTTTCTCTGTTTTCTTTGTGATTCGTCAAGTTTTTCAGTTATATAGTTAGGTATCTTCTTCAAGCTTATCTAAACTTTCATATTTTCTGAGGTCTTCTGAGATTTTATGTGTCTTTGTGATTCAGATTCTATCTTAGAAATCTTTTTACCCAGCCAGTATCCATGTGGTTGTCATAACTTTCAAAATACGTACCTCAGACTGACTCTTGTAATTATTTTTTCTTTTCTCACTTGCCTTGAAATTAACATGCACCTTTGCCTTATTTTAGAAATAGGACTCGTACTATTACTACTACAAGCAGGTCGTAATAAAAGTTGACCAGAAAATAAAGCAAAAAAAAAAATACATCAATTTTCCCAGCTGGCTGGAAACCTCTTTTATATCTTGCTCTCTACCTCATCACTTTTCCAGGAAACTAGACTTTCTGAAGTATTTTCCTTACTGGGCTTAACCTGTCCTTCTGATCACATCTTCCCAAGGGCTGTTGCACTACTGGAGTTTGAATGACAAAATCTTAACTGTGCATTTTGTGATCTGGACTCAGGGCTTAAGGCTTTAGAGAAAAGGGATGAATATGTTTGTCTCCTGAGGCCAGACATACCTTGGGGTAATGCAGAGATCAATAATGAAAAATATATATTAATATAGTAAAAGATAAACTTCCAGAGAATTTTCTATAATCAACGTTTTTAATATTATAGACACTATTATATACAACTTTGTATTCTGTATAAATAAGAATCATAGAATGGTTTGGATTATAAAAAACCTTAAAGGTCATCTATTTCCAACCCTTCTGCCATGGGCAGGGACACCTCCTACAAGACCAGGTTGCTCAAAGCCCCATCAACCTGGCCTTGAACACATCCACTGTTGGGGCATCTACGACCTCCCTGAGCAATTATGTTCCAGTGTCTCACCACTCTCATAGTGAAAGCCTATGTCCTAATTTCTAATCTAAATCTACTCTCTTCCAGTTTAAAGCCATTACCCCTTATCCTATTACTACAAGCCCTCGTGGAGAGTCCCTCCCCAGCTTTCTTGTAGACCCCCTTCAGATACTGGAAGGTCGCAATGAGATCTCCTCAGAGCCTTCTTTTCTCCAGGCTGAACAACCCCAACTCTCTCAGGCTGTCATTGTAGGAGGCTGTCATTGTTCCAGCCCTTGGATCATCTTCATGGCCCTCCTTGGGCCACTCCAACAGGTTCATGTCCCTCTTTGTACTGGGGGCTCCAGAGCTGGATGCAGTGCTCCAGGTGTGGTCTCACCAGAGCAGAATAAAAAGGGAGAATCATCTTCCTTGGCCTGCTTGTCACACTGCTTTTGATGCAGCCCAGGATACAGTTGGCTTTCTGGGCTGCACTCACGCATTGTTGGCTCATGTTGATCTTTTGATCCACCAGCACCCTCAGGTCTTTCTCCTCAGGACTGCTCTCAATCTACTCATTGTCCAGCCTGTATTTGTACTTGGGATTGCCCCAACCCAGGTGCAAGACCTTCACTTGGCCATGTTAAACTTCATGAGGTTGGAACAGACCCACCTCTCAAGCCTGTCAGGTTCCCCATGGACAGCATCTCTTCCTTCCAGCATGTCAACCACACCACACATCTTGGTGGTGTCAAATTATTAAAATAGTAATAAAATTATTAGCTAGCTTTAGACCTGGAATACACCAGCTTGACCAAGATTCTGAGTACATCAAATTCCAATTTGCTGTTGATACATAGTAACGGAAAATATCTCTTCTTGTTTAAGCTATGTCTCCTCAGTATAGATTTCATGAGTCTTCAGCTCCTCATAGGAAGGGAGAATAATTCCCTTATGGAATGGCAAGCTGCCTGTTTTTGTTTGATCTTAAGTTTTTTAATGAACTGCAGACCCACATTCTGCATTAGGCCATGGCCAGGGACCTAAAACAACTATGCTGGGTTCATGTAGATGCTTGCTACACAGCCAAAAGGATCTTCTAGTCCAAAGGAGAATTCACAGCTCCTGTGCTGCTTCTGACTGAGAAGAAAGATGAGCCACGTAAATAAGTGGTATAGAGAGGGAAAAATGAAACAGGGCTAGAGGAAACTAATTGTTGCTCAATTTGCACATGCTTTCTTTTCAAAGCTCTTACCACTTTAACAGGCCTGTGTTGGCACTTACAAGGACCCTCTTTTGGCCTAGTATTCACCTCTCTGCTTGGAAGTGAGGTTGGCAAAAGGATGAAAGGTCTTTGTCTCCTTCCAATACCAGAAATGCTTGAAGCTAGTTTTCCTCCCATTACTGGTTATGGTGGATTCTTGGAGCTTTCAGTATTACCTTAGTGTTTACTTGAGTGCTTGTGGTCCTAATGAGCTTTGTAGACCCAAGCCCATATTTTCTTGTAAGCTATTCCTAATGCTAAAATTCAAAAAGCATTAAAGGTTTCACAGTGCCTTTGGGAGGTCTCTGGCCATCAATAGTAATATTGACAGAAGTAGAAGGGAAAAAGAAACCAGGGAATAGATCAATTTATATACAAATAATAAAATTACATAGAATTCTCAGCAGCATAGGAAGCTATATTAATGTTCTAAAGTATTAACAGCATTTTCAGTCTGAGTGCAGCTTCTAAGAAAGGGCAGACTTATTTACTCTTTTCTGGGTAAATTCATGAACTGTCAATGAAGTTATAACCACGGAATTATAAGCTGTAAATAAGTTCCGAAAATATTCTATCCTCAAAGACAAGATTTTCTCAACTGTCCACATAGCTGTCCAGAAAAGACAAATGGCCTATGATTAGGGATCATTTATTGGCCGAATAACACAAAGCAAATGTTGGAATGCACACTTGAGCTTAGCAAATGCTTTCCTTTGCATTTGGGTCTTTACAATCAGTGTGAAGGTGTTGACTTATGTGTATAATTAATGAAACATTTATCACTCTGTCCTCAGAATTAATGTAGAGGTAGTGTTACTGTGACCATGGTAAGCAAGGATATAGATTATGCAGAATTTTAAGTAAAGATAATGTCTTTCATCAAATCAGCTAATACTGTTGTGAAAAGTAGGCAAGCTTATGGATGCTCAAGCTTCTCCAGGTCTGAAACAGACACAGCAACCTTCAAATCCAATTATTAATTTTGATTAGAGATGTTTCAAGTACAGAAGAGAAAGAACATACAAATACAGGAACAGCAATACTAGGTCCATCTAATTCAACATCGTGTCAGACAGTGAGTCGTTAGAATAAGAGATTTGGGCAAGTTTTTAGTTTCTCATCTTCAGCTGACAGCTTTTTCAGAGGCCTGTGTGAGTTGGGGATGATGGATAAGGTACATTGAAAACCCAAACATAACTGAAATCCCAAGGGGAGAAAAGACAGACTCACTTGTTTTGGTTTAAGTTTTTTAAAACCCTTGCTGTAAGGTTGTGGGAGGAAGGAGATACATCGTGATGGCACTTAGGCAGTGCTCTCCATGACAATGAGACAACAAGACGCAACAGTCACAAGTTGCAGCAAGGGAAATTCTAATTGCACATCGGAAAAATTCTTCTAAGAGGGTGGTTAAGCACTGGGACGTGCTTCCCAGACAGCCTGTGGGATCTGCCTCCGTGGTGATTTTCAAAACGTGACTGGATAAGGCCTTGGCCATCCTCTTCTGGTTTTTCAGTTAGACCAGCTTGAAGCAGGTGGTTGGACTAGATGACTTCCAAAAACACTTTCCAACATAGTTTTTCTCATGATACTGTGATTCTGAACTTGCTCTCCTTCCCGTCACAGCTGCAATTCTGACAGTTTACTCTATCACTAGAACAGTAAAGTCCACAGTTTCGCTAAAAACAAGGTTTATTTTATACTTCTGTCTCTGTTGTGTGTTAGGTTATAGTCCTCAGTCTTTAACTGGAATTAGCTAGTGATAATAAAAATTTTGGGTTTACAAGCATAAGAGTTTTATATTATCAGCACATAAGAGCACTGTAGAAGTTATCTCTAGAAGACTGAGGGGTTTGCCAATTCATAAGAGAAGCAACTGAGAGATAGCGAGAAGCATAACTTGAAATTATGAAATAATCACTACCTGATTATGTCTACTAATATTTTCAGGAACAGAATGGCTAATTTCTTTGATACTTAAATTGGCTTTGGGTTAAAATATCAAGAGCAATGGAGACCGGTTCAATCCAAACACTAGAACCTTCAGTTAGCTCCGTTAATGTCCTTAAAGTCTGTCCTGAACTTCTGAAGCCAAGAAATAGATACTATGTTTAAATACAAGCTTAGGTTTGAAATCATCATACCGTGATGCTATGTGGATTGCTTGTATATGGACTACATTAGATTTATCACTTATTAAACTGCAAGTCAAGCAGAATAAATACTTTGAGATTTTACTGGTTAGTTTTGGACCATCTCATGTCAGAGAGAAATTTTATGTCAAATGTTTGCAAACACACAAGCTGAAAAGTTTTTGTACTTTATCAGTAGCAATGATATGGCTGCAATAGATTGTGTTGTGCATCAGATCTTGCAATAATTCAACACTTTGAGTTTTCTGTAATATTTGATACTTAATCTGAAATAGTGAAGTTACTGAACAGTATCTTGGGCAAAACATACTCATACATTCAAACTTTTGTGGATTCTCTCCATTCCCTTCAGCTATCTGAAAAGGAAAATTGTTAACCTGTGTGATAAAGGTCCAGAGGTGGATTTGAGTTATCGTCTTATGTTTACCAATTATGAGACATCATGTGCTTGCAATTCATTTTGATCAAACAAAGACATTAACATTTAAGTGGCAATCTAATCTGACTTGTACTTAATTAGTAAATGTATAGAGGTGGTTCAACTCAGGACAAAAAAATGCATTGATGAAGGAGTAATTCAGTAAAAATTATTGGGTTATGAACATGGAAATTGGCAGCTGCTCTTGCCAAGAATTAAACTAGCTTTCAAATGGAATCGTTTGTACAGAAAAAAAAAATGTTTTGAAGCTAGGAAATATCTAAAGTTCAGTCACACTGAACTATAAACATATGGCAAGTGAGAATGAGGCAGCATATCATAAAAATGTAAGGTAGCATAAAAACTTTCTCCAAATGAAGTAAATGCTATCCTTTCATTTTTTTATCAAAGCCTAAGGAACTACTGAATGAAGTAGCCAAAATTATTTCAACTCTAACAAGGGACTTTGGTGACTAACACAGGACCTCAGGCACCTGTGTTGAAAATTGCTCATCAAATAAGGCCTTCTTTACTGT
>VYZX01018584.1:3679-20838 GCA_013401335.1 Brachypteracias leptosomus
CTCTTTTTGAAGCATTAGGAAAAGAAATGTGTGGCAGATATCAGTATGGAGAATGTCAGTATCTTCATAAAAATGACCCCTCCTCTTCTATAACCTTGGATATGGACTTTCTTTTAGCCAAGTGTCCGAGATTTAATACTGTTTGCTACGAGCTCTGTAATTCTGTTAATAGTTTATGTAAGTCTACAGTGTAAGTGGATAGATCATATGTCAATTTTACCTTTTTTTAAAAAANAAGATTGTAACAAAGCCTAAAAGCTAGCAAGAGCCAGGTAAGTCAGTGATAAGCAGAAATGCCAAAGGAATCCTGGTTGTGGAGGAGGCAGAGTTCAGTTTTAGACTTAAAGGACTATGTGTTTTATTACTATTATAAAATTGCCTGTCATTTAAAAAACACATGCGTCTAGCAACTACACAAGCCAAAAGTTAATGTGTGCAGCAAGACAGAAAGAAACAAAAATTTCTGGGTCAGATAGAAAGCTGCGATTTGCAAGCACAAATTTCATGGGGAATCCCTCTGCTTTTTGAGAAGCAGAACCACTGAGGTGAGAGCATTTCTGCTGATGAAGGGCAGCTTGCCTGCCTCTGGGCTGACACTGTAGCCTCATCCCAACTAAAACTTGGGTTTATACTAATCCAATTCAGATCCTTACCCCAACCAATCCCTCCTTCCGCCTCATCAGCCGAGAATCTGCCCATCTTTTCATCCTACATTAGCTCTGAATGCCTCCTAATCAGTTACAGATTGAGAAGGAAAAGGAAAAGTCACTGTATTAAACAGATTTTTCTCCTCAAATGTTGAATATGATGTTCTCCTTAAAAAACATTTGCTACTATGATCACACACACACCTACTGAGGTACTTGATGAAATAACTCAGCACAGAATTAAGACTCTTCTGACAGTCAGGGAAAAGAAAAATTTCAGCTTAATCCTAATGAAAAAAAGAAAAAAAAATTAGTGTCTGGCAGGAGTCTCTTTTGCTGTTAATCAGTAATGTTGCATCTTAACCCTTTATGTGCTACAGCCCAAGCCTTCCTCTGGTCACACCCTTTTTAAAGTCCCACAAGAAAAAGACAAATTGTAAATAAGAAGCTGAAAGAGACAAGATCAATTGTCTGGCTTTAGGATTTAGCTGAGAGCACGAAAGCTGCAGGGTGCCTGAGTTCCCAGTTTCTGCAAACCCTTCCTCCCCAGCCAAACAACCTCCTCCCTGTCTTCAGCTATCTCTCTTAGTTTTATTTTGCTAAAACTGTTGGATTAGTTCAACATATCTTTCCACTGAGCCGTCCCTGGTTTTAGGGTCTGATATGTGCAGTGCGCAGGCTCACACACAGAAACATCCTAACTCACAGCCACTGTAACAAACCGGAGGGCACGGGGAGGGGAGGACCACCCTCTGACGATCACATCTGAGGAAAACAGACGTTCCCCTCACCTTGAAAGCCTCCCTACTTTTAGATGAGAATACATTTGATCGAAACATGATGCCATTCATCTTATGTGGCTGTTTGTCGATCATAGCTCCTGGAAGGATAAGCAAACCCTATGGAAAGACATTCATCTAAATTATCCTGATAAAATGCTATCACTCCATGGGGAAAGAAAAATGAGGCAGAATGCTAGTTTGTACACAATTATACTAACCTGAAGGAAATTTGGGACACGGACTTGATATACATTTAGTAAAATTTGGAGTGTCGGTTTAAAAAAATAAATACTTTCTTTAAGTGAAGTTTATGCTTTGTGAGGATTTGGTCTGTTTGAAAATAATAATCATAATAAAAAAGATTAAAAATCTTAACTGCTTCTCCCGTTCAAACAGCATATAGTTAGTGTTTGTGACTTGTCCCTTGACAACTAGATAAGAAGATAAATGCGTAGTTTCTCTTAATTAGCCTTTCTTAATTAAAAACACCAGAGGTATTTGTGATCATAATGAACTCTTCTGACAGAATGGTCACTTGTTCTTCTGGATGTCACTCCAGGAAAATTAGATCTTTTTTTTCCAGGGATGAATTCTGGGCTAAGGAAGAAATAAATGATGCCCGCAAAAGCAGTGTCCCCTTGGTTTTATCTGAATGAGATGGATGTGTATCTTGTGGTTTTTAGAATGGTGTGGGGCAGTATTAGCCATCATTAGCACCCCAGTATGGATCCAATTCACTAATTACTTATGCTGTCTTGGTTCACTGAGATTTAAGTACCAAGTCAATCCCATTATCTGCAGTCTCCCAAGCTTGCCAGAGTCATCCGTCTTTTATGGAAAAAAAGCACAAGGGTTATCAATAGGACCCTGAAATACTTGGGATTTTCCCACTTCAGGAGGAGGCAAGATTAGTCCTGACTAAAGTCGCATCTTCTCTAAGCTGCTACTTTGGATGTGATAAAAGTGAATGCTGACAATTATCCATAACTACATAAAGAGCAGGAGAGAGGGGGAAGAAGGCAAGAGCAGCGAGAAGAGAAGTCTGCCACACACGCCTTCATCTGTCCTACAGTCGCAGGCAGCTTTTCATATCACCTCAGAGCTACAAATTACAATTCGTCTGTTACAAACACGCGATAATATAGTCAGAAATCAGAAATTAAAATATTCCAACAGCCTCGGGCCTCCTCTGAGAGAAAGAGAGAGGGAACGAGGCAGAGAGGGAGAGAAGAAGGAGGGAGAGGGAGAAAGAGGAGTATGACGAGCCCCTGCGCTGCCTGTGTTGTTTGTGCCCTCCCTTCTCCATCCTACATGTTTAATGTCTGCAGCAGTACCGAGGCCTTGTCTGTTTGGGATGGTTGATTGACATCTGCTCTGCCGAGAGGAAGGAACTGGCAGCTATTGGCAGCACTGTCACGTTCATTTGCACACTTTATGAAGCAGCAGTGTGGCTACTAATACAAAAAGAAATCTTTTAAGCAGCATGACATCTCTTGGAATGGAATATTTGTCTTTACAAATGATTGCACTGCTGCCAGTACTTGACATGGTGCTCGCAAACATGTGTAATTGTTGGAAGTGTAATGATGATTATTTGCATATTTAATGTTCAAACAAGTACTGGAGAAGCAACTTAGACTAAACCTTTTATGGGAAGGATTTAAATATGTTCAGCATTAGCCTGATGAGTCCCAGAAAGGAGTTGGGGTCTGAGGGGAGAGCGCATGAGCACGGCTGCTGTAGGAAGGGGAGTTTAAGAAATCAGCCTGGAATGCACCACTCAGATATTTTATAGGTTTATTTTGAGACAGATTTCATATGAATTCCTCTCCCATTCATTTTAATTGCTCAAAAGTATATTTAAACATAATTATATGAAAATTTAGGAATGGTCTACTTATCATGTGTCTCAAATCAGCCAAACAGCAAACTGAGGAAAGTAGATAAGCAAGCACATGTTTATCTGTAACATCAGTTTACAGAAAGCCTGTGCATGATGGCAATGGTACTTATTTTAACTCTTTATCATAAGTATGAGGAGGGTGTAGGTTATGGGAGGGAGGCCTACAAACCCTTTTTCTAGGCTGGAAATACAGTGCTGTGCATTTGCCCTGGAAATCAGAGCCATGCCCAGGTCAATAGAAGAGGGCTGTCCTCCCTGTAGAAAGCCCTACTCTTTCTGCCTTAGAAAAGAAACCTTCCACATTATTATTTTTTTTTTAATCTTGTGACACAGAGACTTAGTCACCACATAGACCTTGTATGCACATATGTGCACACTGCCATGCACAGTTGCATGTATGAAGGGGAAAATGGTTTACAACAGGGGTCACCTACACAGCAGAAAGAAACAATACTTTTGAAGGCAGTATTGTTCCCCCGGGAAGGATCCACATTGGTTTTATCGGTGGAATAATTTCATATGATACAGATACATGAATGGCAATTTAGCCCTTCACTTTTAGTGAAGAATTTCTTTATCTGAGGACTTCATCTCTCAACTATTTTTTTGATCTTAAAGACAGGCCTTCTCCAGTTGAAACTTTCCCTTCTTAAATTATTTATCTTAACAATTAGCTTTCATCTCCCCACCCTACCCCAACTCTCCTGCTTACTTCCTCCTTGTTTCCTCTCTTATTCTTTCTTTCTCTTTTTTGTGTAGTATCAGTACCAAGAGATTTATAATCACCAATTCCTACATTGTTTGAGGGGCAGCACAATAAACTTGACTCAATTATCATGCTGTAAATTGATTTAAAAAAAAAAATCTGATGGATGAATAGAGACTGAATATCTTCGTCTCTGACCCTGTCGTATCATCAGCAATTCTCTGGCAGGACTCCCACTTGATTGACAATGCTGCTAATGAACACTGTCTTAGGCCATGTAATAATTTACCTGCCATGAACAAGGTTTGGCAATGCTACCTTTGCATACCTGTCAAACAATTAATCCTTTAAAAAACAGATAGATTGTCTTGAAGCATGGAAGTGTCTGGAAATTAATATAAAAGTGGAGGCACAAGATAAATACATGTGTGCTTGTTAAGCTAATCTGGATGGTTTTGTTGCTTATCTTGTTCCAAAATCTCTCCCCCCTACTTATTTTAGCCACCTGTTGTCTCATACTCACAAGATGCCAGTATCTTCATTTATCTGACAAAATCCTACCTTATTATTTACCTTGACCAACAATGAATGCAGAAAGCATTAATCTGATTGTGGTTATAATTATTCTTCCCAACTGAATGTGTGCTGGACTTCTGTATTCTGGGTTTTACTTTTTTTTTTTTTCACTCACACTCAGGCCATCTACCTGCTCTGTTTTATTTACTAGGAAGTTGAAGATAAAGAAAAGTATCTGGTATTAATGTAAAGCTCATTTGACTTCTGACTCTACTGCCAGATCCTAACCAATCCTCCTCACCATGTGAACAGAATGAAAATGCAGGGGTGCAAAAACCTCTTTGTTAACCATAGTCGTATGCAGCACTCACTAGTCCCTAAGCAGGATTCTGGAAGAAGGATGATCTGTGTCACTTAACCAGCAAGAAAAAGTGTCTTTTACCTCTTCAGACAATATGAAACAGAAAAGCCAACCAAACCCATGCTTGTTGGCTCATTGAACATTACTTACTAAGCATCCATATGTACTCCAGGTACCTTCCACAAAATGTATTGTACAGCACAGTTTTGCATTTTTGCAAATTGTTAATTGCTTATCTAAAAAAATGAGAATGAGGGTAGGGGCACTGGAGAGTGACCAGGAAAAGAAATGTTAAGGAGAGGGAGGGACTCATAAAAGAAACAGACTGCAAAGTTGAATTCAGCTTATGAAATTCTTTGAAGAAGCAAAAGTATTTAAAAAACATATGACAATAATTAGCAGTATTTCTTTGGGGATTTGTTTGTTTGACCTTAGCCTTTTAATCTGTCAAAGTATGCTAATAAGCCTGACAGACAGAAAGATAAAATGCAGAGACAGATGAACTAACTGAGAAAACATCAGTACAATACAGAATATACTTGTGGAAAAAGAAAAGAAAAAGAGTGCAATTAAACATTACCTCAGGACTTTGATGACGTGCTCACTATCATGGCAGAGTTGCTTACATATTGGAAGGGGTGCACACACAAAGTCACTGGAACTGCATCTGGCATCTCTGATGGTTTTATTTTGCATGGAGAGACATCTTTCTAAGCTAATTTTCTGTCTTAAATTTCAGTGCAATGTATTGAAACATTGGATTCTGCACACTGTCTTACCACTGGGGATTACTGTTTGCATTTCATGACTGTTTATGGCTTGAGAATTCTAAAGCTGTTGAGTAAGCAGGCAAAGAGGTTTCTTTCTGCCTGTAAGACCTGTGAAGAGGCTTGGTTTCCAATGGGATATTTTTTTTTTTTTTGGTGAGACCTTTCAGGTTACCTGAAAGCCACTTTTAAGGAAGTGTATTCTTCATTCAAGGTGAGCTGCAAAATCAGGAGTAGCTCTGTAGGAGTAAATGGTAGCACATAAGTCAGTTCTTTTAGGACACAGGAAAAGGAGTTCAAATTTTCCTGAATTATTTTTTTTCCTTTCCAAAATAACTGGTCCTGTCTTCTTACTATAATCCAAAAAACTTTTTGGTGGCACTAGCATAAGGTCATATCATAACAGCCATTTAGAGAAGTGTTGCCTGTCTTCACATGTAAAGCTTCTCAAGTCCTTCTGTTCAAGAAAACTAAGAAAACTGCCTCATGATGATGAAGTTTTGTTTTTCCTTGGTACCACCTATCCCCAGACCTCCAGAGAGCCCTTCTGCAAAAAGGGCAGAAACATGATGCTGTGATGATCCTACATAAAAGACTGGTCATTCCCACTTCCATTCTCAATAAACAAGCTATAAAGAAGAGGTAAAAAATTTCCCTGGGCTAATGTTCTCTCCATATCCTGGTGGACTGGGACCCATTTCCTGATGGTAGAGATAAGAATTATTGAAACCGCAGGAAAAAACTTGAGGCACGCTTTCCTTTTCAGATAGCTTGCTGCCATGAGCTCTAAACCAAGAACATAAACCTAAATCAGGATGTAGACTTCTCTTTGCTGTATGACTAAGTTGGGCAACTCACTTCCATGAAGTGAGACTGTGAAGGAGTTCTTCAAAATAAAATGTTTGCACGTTGTATATCAGTGTATCTTATTTCCTGACAGGACATCTGATACTCAGCTTTTCCATACAGCCAAATGAAGCATGACATTTAAAAAAACCTTTTCCAATGAGTAGCTGTCCACCCCACTTAAGCTCCCTAAAAATATACAGAGAATGAAACATAGACATGTCTTAGCAGCCAGAAGTGTGTCTGAAATTACTGCCTTTGCAAAGCTTTTACATTTAGTCAAGTTTATAATCACTTAAAGAGCTCATCCAAGCTTGGATTTTTAAAAATGTAGCTAAGGGCTTTCTTCCTCTCTCTGAGCCAGATGTACAATTATAAGCCAAAACTTAAACCCAATTAAAATTCAACAAAAAAAGAAAAAGTAAACATGATCTAGCTGAAGGAGATACCCAGGGCCTACTGTTAAGGAACTGAGTGACCTTCTATGTTCAGTGTCTTACAGAGGTCCTCATACCAGCATCCCAGAATTAAGGATGCTGATGCACACAATGCATGGAGCCTAGACCCGTTATTGCTTTTCTTAAGAACCATAGCTTTGCTTGTTGTTTGGCTTTCGCCTGCAGAACATGCTGCCTGCTTCTTGAAGCTAATGCTCTGCTCAGGTGTCTCTGGTGAGAAGGGGAGCTGACTTCCCAGCCAGGCCAGTGTACGTCCCTTCAGGGCTGTGACAGATGTGTCCCTCTCTTGGTTTATTCCCGGTAGTCTTGAAGCCCAATTTTCCGAGGTGGACTGGAAAGTGAGCAGGAAGGCAACTTCAAGGCCGGCTTCCAGGAAGACGGAGGAACATCCCACCCCTAAAGCAGACCCACCTTCCAGCCGTCCCAGCCCTTCGCGTGCTGCTCTGCGGCGCCCGGGGCCCCACCGCTGCCCAACAGCTGGAGGAGCCGCGGGGCTCGGGGAAGGGGGCGGCAGGGCCCGAGGGTGCGGACTGGGAGGGAGAGCCGGGCCATGAGGGGGTTGATGGGGGGGGCTGGGCGGGGTGTCGGCGCCTTTTCTCCCTGGCTGCTTGGAGAGGTGGGCCGGGGCTTTCAGAAGGGCTGACAGATCTGAAGTTTTGGAGGCTGAATGAAAGAAACACTCAGCTAACAAAACAGTGCGCCACAGAAGAAGTTTCATCTGGTCTGGCCAAATCCCTCCTTTCTTTCCATCTTTTCTCTGCTAATAACAGCTGCCCTCTCATTCCCTGTTACTCCGCTGTGAAGAACAAAACCTCCCTCTGACTATCTGTTTTTCTTTTCTTCCCCAGAGTAGGTCTCATTACTGGTGATTAGCAGATGATTAAAACCAATTCAGCTTCCCCCAGTAGATATTTTCTCCCTGTTTGTGACTAACGCGTCAGTCTTCAATGAACGTGCTCCTAAGCTTATTAACGGGCTCAGAGGATTAGCTGCCACCGAGCGCCGCCGCTCCGATATTGTGATGCAGCGAGTGACATGGAACCATTTGCTGAGCACAGGCAGGGCCGCTGGGACCAAATATCTAAATCACAATTTTAGTTTCCGTGTGGAGCGAGGTTGAGGGGAGGTGTGGGGGGGAAATCCTGACAATAATTACAAAAATCAAACGTTTGGCGAAGTCTGAAAACAGCCTTGAAGTTAAGCGCAGGAGGACTGCCGTTCAGGAATAGCCACCCCCTCCAATAAAACCCTGCGAGCCCAACCAAACTATAAAATATAGGAGCTTCCTTCATAGGGAGGTTAACATTTTTGATGTCTAAAAGCTGACGATTGTGGTCAGTTACCACCGTAAAACATACAGTTTGGTCTCGAGGTTGATATGTAAAGGTGTGGCTGTGTATCGAATCTCTCCATCTATCTGCTGCCCTTATATTATCATGTGAAACCCCAGTCTGCAGCAGTCTCAAATCGGAGATTACAGCAGGATGCAAAATTAGAAGCTTCACTTTATCCCACCCATCCCTTT
Organism: Brachypteracias leptosomus; assembly: GCA_013401335.1. NCBI lineage: Eukaryota > Metazoa > Chordata > Aves > Coraciiformes > Brachypteraciidae > Brachypteracias > Brachypteracias leptosomus. Next base: position 12,191 of record VYZX01018584.1, read on the forward strand.
AAAAACAATCAAGCTTAAGTAAAATTTAATAGCTAATAATAAAGGAAAAGAGGTCAAAATTATCTGCAGGTTTGACTTATGCAGTAAATTATCCTGGAGAAAAAGAAGCAGCATTGTGAAACAAGTTAAAATAGGTAATGAAAAATATTTTCAAATTACACTCTTCCTCTCTATTATTTTATGTTTTCTTTTTGTTATATCTTTTTTAAGGATTGTGGTATTGAATTCTGGCCACATTTATAAAATTGATTCCCTGTATTATATTTCTTTTCACTAGACGGACATCACTGTAAGTAATCCTGAGGAATAAACTGATTTACACTCACGCTTCTTTTAAAGTCACTTAGAGTTCCTAAGTAACTAGAAAATCTGACCATTGGAGTTGTAGGAAAACCCAATTTTTCATCCGGGGAAATTTCCTGATGTAAAACACCCCTTCCATTCTGGAATAGAACAGAGGAGAACAAACTTTTTCTAGGAATGTCCTGTAATATGGAATTTAAAAAGAAATATTACTTGATTTCTTGTCGACTGAAATATTGTATTTGGCCTGATTTGTAAAATTTACTTTGCTCTGACTTTTCTTGGTTTATTTTTTAGTAGTTGGTATTCATTTATTACACAAACAGAAATGAAAGCTTTTAAAATGAAAACTGAAACTCTTCCTAGAGTGGATTTTTAAACAAAATTTGTCAATTCATTAAAATCCCGACATTAAGCACTATTTAAAAAGACAATTTCAAAATTCTGGAAAATATTTCATATCACAACATCAGTACTTTTTGTACTGAGGATTGTTTCAGGGGAATATTTCAGAGTGGCCTCAGTGAAGCCAAACTCTGATGACTAAACACAGAGTTAGAACCTTAACTTTAGGCATCCAGCTTTGAAAACAAAGCAAAAAAACCCACTTTGTAAAGATTTTTTTTCTCTTTCTGTTCTTAAATGCTTTAAAATAAAAGAAAAAGCTCTTCCAAATAATTCCCTTTTCACATCTTCAGATTTCTTCCATTTATATTTTCCATTGTCCTTTTTCTAGTGCAGCTTAACTCTGAGTGTGCTGAAGCTTGAAATGTAGCTTCCGATTTATAATAGCAACAGGGCATGCAGCAAATGTCAACAAATCCCCTGTCACCCAGGCAAGAAGGAAATGTGAGAGGTAAGGCAGAGTAGCCCTTCCTTGCTGCATAACACAAAAAACCCTCAGTGAGAAATAAAGAACTAAGATCTTGCTCATGAAAAACCATGAGAATCCATTAATATCAAACCAAAATTGTGACAGGAGGGTGACATGCATTGAAAATAGCCAGTTATAGATACAATGCAGGTATAGACCTATGCGTTTGATATATATATAATTTTAAAATGAAACTTCTCCACTCTCTACCTCCCCCTTTACAAAATTAAAGGAATTCCAACAGACCAGACTGACCATATTCTGCAAAAAAAAAGCACCCCATAAAACCCACATCACCGACCTCAAGTGACCTCAATAAATAAGTAACTGCTGAAGGATCAGCTCCCTTGTTGTGAAACAATAGACCCAAACTTCAGTGGAGCGCATACAAGAAAATGTCACAGGAGGGTAGCACAGGATTTCAGAGCAGAAAGTTTGGAGAATAACAAGTACACACTGCCAAGTTACTGAGGAAACATTTTAGCAAAGGAAATTATGCATTTGTTTTAACTTTTAGAGCAGCAGGTACTCTCTTTCTTGCCATTCTGCTAAAAGAGATAGGGAAATATGATAGAAATATATTCTTTGCCACTCACTCTTTTTTTTCCCCTGTCTCTAAGCTGTCATTTTATACTTTTGTTCACTGGTCAACAGTGAATCATGCAAAATGTAGCAGGCCACTGGTTTTTTATGAATTTTCTGTCACTGGTTTTTACTCTTTCTAGTGCGATCAGTCACCTGAGTCACATTACAGGCTTATTTCTAGCTTCAGCTTGGAACAGAGTACCTGTAAGACAAGAGGGAAAGCTGTGTTTGATTGTGTCAAAAGGTCTATGAAATTAGAAGCTGATAGACTGGCTCATAAAAGAAATTTAAGAATATTTTAAATCTTTTCCTTTGGACTACTTCCTGCCTGAAAAATCCTTACTGGGGAAATGTGGATATTATGAACAGGTTCATTCTTAAAATGGATTTTCTTCTTTTATCGTCAGGGACAGAAAGTGATTTAGACAAATGGAGTGTGGTAGGGAGCTTTTTTGTGTCATTTGAGGCCTTGTTCATCTGTAAGATGAGGCCAGTGCCTATGAAAAGCAGGGTTTGCCTGTCTATCATATATGCAGATTTGAACTCAATACCCCAATTGCAAGAGAGGGAGTTAGTTCATCTTCAGAGGCTACCACCAGTGAGCTTGATATTACCTCCTTAATCTGAGCTGTGATAACAATCATGTTAGTTAAAACCACCTTCTTGCTTGCTTTGCTTCTTTTTGAGATGAGAGAAGAGATGATAAAGGGAAACACACTCCATCTGTGGCCAGAAGCAGACTGGCTAAGCGAAGGGAAGGCTGATATGAAATTAAGTTTTGAAAGCTAATCCTATAGCATTTGTGTCATAGTTTAAGATATCTGACTTAAATTTAGAATTGACCAGCGCAAAGGAGAGAGTTAGGGAGAGACAGAAAGAGCAAGATGTAGGCAGAGGACTAGTCTTAGCACTCAGCAGTTGGTATTGTTACTAGCACACCAGGCAACTCAGCAGTAGTGTTGTGCAGGCATCAGTGCTGGAGCGTCTCCTCTTCCTCGAGCCTCTAGTTTTAAAAAATAGATGATTATGCAGGAGTTGTATTTTCGCATCTTTTTACATGGAAGGATGGAACACGTCTGGGTAGGAGAGGCTCCATTTTCTGATTCACTTGTGTATTTACTTTGCCTTGCATTCAATTATATTTTTTTCAGCAGGAGGATGTAAAGTAGTTGCTGACTTTGTATTCCGCTGTACCACAACACTTGGTAGAGGGAAAGGAAAGCAACTGTGCAGAGTTGCCAGGAGACAGATTTATTCTGAACTTCAGCAGCTTGGCACTTCTACCACGACACTCCTTCCCCCTTCTCTCATTCCTCATGCTCCAGGCACAGGCAGATAGACCAGAAATAGCAGGAAATGACCTGCTCCTGTTTAGTACTAAAGCATTCAGTTTCATTTAATTTTGAGCCTTTCACAGCCCCACAAATCAATGTGAATGTTCTCAAAGAAGGGCTGTGAAATGGGTGCAACATGGAAAATTCAAGTGGTAAATTTGCCTAGAAGCATCTGATCCTTCTTTTCCTGCTTCCCTGCTTCCAAATACCTTCCTTCTTTGTGTTCAAAAGTATCATTCAAGGAGAGGGATAGTAAATTAATTTGTTAATCTGTTTTTCTTGTGAAATAGTATCTGTTTGCAAACGCTCTTAATGTGGAGTAGGAACAGGGCAGATCTAGAGTTCCTCATCCAAACCTCTGCCACATTCAGAGATCCAATCTGAAAACACATGCCACCACAAGAAAAGTGGCTTTAGGAAACAGCTTGTATGTTTTGTCTGGTCTGAAGATGAATGATACTTTCCAACATAAACCTGGGAATATACACAGTCTGATCTGACTTACCTTCTCTGCAACTTTTCTCTATTAATTGCTAGACTGCAGAGTTTTCAATCTAACCACAAAAGATCTTGAAGAAACTATGGAAAGCAATAAATGATGTTAGAAATAAGGAAATACTAGAATTAAAGAAATAAAAGTCCTATCATGAATCAAAAAGCAACAACAAAAGTGTTCTGTCACTGGAGAAACCACACAAAAAGGCACACAGAAGTAGAGCCTTCTAGGGTATAGGAGGAAGGACTTTCATGCCTTGAGAGTGGATAGGATTTGTGGAAACCAGAGACTACAGGTCAGATGCCGGAGAGAATTATTTTAGTTGCAGTTTCTGAAGAACTAGAGAAATTAGTACTCCTTTACTGTAAAGGAAATGGATTCATGCAAGGTATAACTGAGTTTACTTATAAATGTCATTTATAGGTTATCTGAATAGGGAAGATCACAACTAATGTCATTTATAACTGCTTGGGTTTCTTTAATATGGTTCCTTCTGCCCATTCCCCACCTAAGAAAGATCACATTCTTCAAGTTATACCCATAGTCACGACTCCTTAAAAAAAATAAATACTTCAATTTAGATATCCAGTTTATGTTTTAAGCTTCACCTCTTCTAAAGCTGTGTTAAAGGCCTACTTGATTCAGAGATCTTACTGTTTTTTTCTCAGTTATGAGTCACATTCCTCTGCCATTATTGTTTACAGTTTTTAGAAGGTTTTTTTTCTTAGTTTCCTTGTAATTTTTCCCCATGGCTGTGAAAAATGCAGTTCAGCCTTACAGCTATGCCATGTATCTGGGTCTATCCATTCCACTGCCTGAGAGAATGTGCTGAGATCAGTGGTTGAATCTTTACCTTAGATGCTTGCATGATAGAAGGATAGCTACTCCTACGCCATGGGCTGCAGGGTGGATATCTGCTCTGATGTGGTCCTTCATGTTCTGTTGGAGGACAACCTGCTTTATCAGGTTCTGTTGCCTTCTCACCTGCAGACCCCCCACTTCCAAAACCTGGACATGTAAATCCAACACATTGTGGAAGCAATATAATGGCTTACATGATTGGCAAACTTACACCATCTGAATAATATCCCAGATTAAAATGATGTCATGGTGTACGTGTCCATGAACATTACATTTTAATTTTTTTATGAAGCTCTACCTAAAATGTGTCAGGAAGAACTTGGAGTATGGATCTGTAATCTGAGTAGAAGGCAACGCCTATGAATGGATGTAAGACAGTATCTCTCTAGACCTATGATGCTGCTCCAAAGAGAAATTTATATACAGCTCTTAGGAGCTATTCTCATGCGCAGAGAGTGTAAAAGAGGTTTCCTACACAAAAGAGACAGGTGCCTAGGATAAGAAGATGGAGTTCTGTCATCTTTAGTCTTACTACAATGGCTATTGCAAAGTATTGAAGTGGGGTCTTAAATATCTGCTCTCTGTATATGATTTAGCTGCAGTTGCACATGGTGCTGTTATCCTCAAACACAGTATTCCCTTTCTTTTCTCCCAGTTGTTAACAGCTACTTCAAAACTATGAACCATGTGGAGAGATTTAAATAAATATATCAATAAAACTTAAATAAATAACTCCTCAACTTCAAGCAACACTTTCCAGCCCTTCAATATGATTAAAAAAAAAAAAAAAGGCATGATTATAAGAGGGTTGCAAATATAGCAGTCAAAGTAGTTGGTGTCATGAATTCATGGTAAAGAAACTTGTTACCTCCCCAAACATCCCGATTGTTAAGATTTGCTCGTGTTGATTCACCAGGTAGAAATGAAACAATTTTTGCCTGTTTGTAATGAAGGGAACTTTTTTGGTCCGAAATATTCAGGGCAAATTCTGATAATTTTAGTTTGCTAGTATTTTTAACTTGTCTCTCTACCATCTGATCTATCATACACAAATTTTCCTCACCATAGATGGTATAGCTGGAATGATAGCAGGCTTGCTTACTTACTTTTCTTTCCATATTGATATGCAGAAATCCTCTAAACTAACAGTGGTCTGCAAGATTTTCAAGATATTCAGTACTGCTCCTATATGTTGCCTTGGTTATTCCTTTTCATCCTTTGTCCTCTTTTCTGCACAATACTGTTTTTCTGTAAATCTGAAAGGTAAAATTGTCTCATTGCTTCTTTTCTTGGAATAACTCCTTGATGAAAGTCCCACATGGTAGGGATCTGCTGGTAAAAATGGAAAACCCACAGAAAAAATAGTCTTTAGAGACAAAAACTTCTTCATGTACAGCACCATATGTGAGGAATAAATAGAAGGCAAGTGCTCTATGAGTTCTTGTTTTCTTCTCCAGGAACAACCACAACTGTGTTTGACAAATTAAAGAGAAATCTGTTATATAGAAGACCATCCAACAGAGTAACAAACTTCTGAATTTGTTAGGGTAGTTTGATAGTGTTGAGAAGAGCAGGAACTTGAGGAGAAGAAAGCAAGGAAGGGAGGCAAGAATGAAGAGAAATGGAAGCAGGAGAACAATGTGGTTGATGTAAAGTCAATCAGAGAAGTATATAAGACTGAAGAGGATCAAAGGAAGGTAACTGAGTTACTTTCAGAGGAATTTCATAGCGCTGAGAGAGTAGACAGCAGGATATGGTGAAGCTCTGAGAGACTATTCCAAACTCAAACGGTCATGATTCAACTGACAAGAATTTGTTCTCAGTTACTCTGAGCTGAACAATATATTGTCCTGTACCTTGGGGAGACCCTGAAGGATCCCAGATTATCAGCAGCCACCTGATTTGCAGTGCTGGAGAGATGAGAAATTCATTAACAATTTTATAAGATAGATGAGAGAAAATGTTTTCCAAGTAGCGCTTGGATTATTTTCAGTGGCAGTAATGTATGTCATGGGCCTGCTTTCTTTTCAAACCATACTGAATTCCAATGAAGGTGAAAAGAGGAGAATCAGTCCAAGTCAAAGTAGCCACCTTCTCTAGCTCTGTGTACCAAACAGAAAAATCCAGAATCCGTGGTGGTATGGATGCTGTCATCCAAGCAATTTGGTTACTTGTTTTGCCCATATTAAAAGAGGGCACATTTTAAAAATATCTTGGCATTGCACACCATGCATTCAGTATTTGGATTCATGAGTATTCTACTTTTACTGAACAATGCATTGATGGAATAGTATCCTATCCTGGTTACATTCACAGACACAGGACGATGAAATGTGTCTGATCAGTTGTACTTGCACAGTTCAGGGAACCCATTTGTTCCAACCTCATTGTTACTTCAGATGTACTTTCAATTTTGACTGCCTTGGGAGATCTAAAAGAGTGAATTTCCTCACAAACATCAATGACCATCAATAGTAGATTTTCCCACTTCTGCTTGATAGGCAACTGACTTCTAGTTTCCCATAAAGTAACATTCTTTTGGATAACAAATGGCAACAAAGAGCATATGGAATTTCTCAGATGGATAAGTTGCAGCTCCATGGCTGGGACAGAGTCTTCTAATGTCTTAATGGATGTGCTTTTGTTTCATGAGATGATTCTGAACTTACTGCTATATTTCCAGTGCAATCGACTTCTTCTAAAGTTCACTTATGTTCTTCGTTTGGGGAGGTAATATGCAATGGAGTCATTTGTCAGCTTATACTCAGCCTACAGCTCCTTTGTTCTTGTCTAGTAGCTCATGCTGTAGTGGTGGTACTGCTGGAGAGATCTTGATTTTTTGTCTTCTGTGACCTCAGAACTGCTTCTGATTTTCCCACTGGCATCTGAGGTAACTGTGAAGCAGCATAAAAGAGAAACAGCCATGTTCTTAAAACCCACTATATTTCTATGTTTCAGCAATAGCCACAGTATCTTGATATTATAGGCAAATAGTCACTCACCATTGGGTTAGTGTGGCAAGTATCAGGCAAAGAATTCCATGATCCAAACATATTTCCTTTCACATCCCAAGAGTGAACAGACAAGTTGTCCCAAACCACTCTTCTAGTTGGATGATAAAGCCACATACTGTCTTTTGTGATGTTATGGATTCCTGCCTAGTTGTGGCAGATAGGATCAGTTATCTGTTTTGCTTGACATTGATACAGAACAGTACTAACAGATATGTAGGGTGTGACATCAAGTTGTTAATATCAATGAGATTGCAGGGTAGGCCCTGAAGATCAGTTCTTTTGAGTTTTATGCAATGGAGAAAGAGGAAAGAGAGATATAGAGCTGAGTATTTGCAGTGTAAGAGTTTCATCAGTCTGCATGTTTACTAATGGAATTTGTTCCCATGCACCTCTATCACAAATGGGCAATGCCAGAGAAATGGCAAGCACAATGTGACTTGTAACATAACAAACAAGAGTGAGCAGAATCACACCAATATCTTACTTCCAGGCAAAACAGAGGACAAAATTGTTTGAAGAGACTAGACGCTTATGCAAATGACATACAGGGAGAAGCAGAGGACCAGTTAGTCTTCATTGCCTTAATTTGCAACAACTGTATGTTTTTACTGTCACTGCCTTGAAGAAAACTGTGTAAACATCTACACTTGGAGCTACCTTACACTTAAGGTGTCTGTCTCACCATGTGGCTCTCAGGGGCACAAATGACTGCAGCATGGATCATGGAAAGAAGAGGAATAAAATGGATGAGAGCGGATTAAGTTTTCAAAGAAGACAAGATCAGTCTTATCTCAACAGCCATTCGTTTCACATCTTTACTACTTTTGTCACAGCAATACTATCAGAACAGACAAATGTTAATTTCCCTAATATTCTTTCTCAGACTCAAAAATGAACATAATGAGGTACAAAGACTTAAATAAGTTAGAGNATCTTTGCACCACGCTGCTTTTCCTAGCACATAAAACCCCTCAGGCTTCCAAATGAACTGAAGTTAGCATTTTGAGCTAGGAAATATTAACAACAACAACAAAAAAGCAGTAGTATATTAGACTTGGAAGAAACAGTGCTGTGATTTCCATTGAAATCCTTATATTTTGTGTCCAGGTTGTAAACTGGATCAGGATGCCCTAATTTTCACTCAGATGAAGCTTGATTTCCCATGGTTACATAGCCACTTT
>VYZX01018584.1:23686-43295 GCA_013401335.1 Brachypteracias leptosomus
ATGCTTTTATCCATATCAGAAATCTTTTCTTACATCTGAAATTTAGATTTCTGCCTCAAGAAACAGACCTTTTCCTATGTAATCACCACTGGCCACCATGGAGTTAAGGAAGGAACCAATGGTTTATTTTGTCTCCTGTGAAGACCACTTTAGGTCCTTGGCTACTTCAGGAATGTTTTCTGTAGTATCAGCAGTAGCACCGTTTCTTCTCCTCACCATTCCTCTGCAAAAGCCCCACATACCAGGCTTATCTGCCCTTTCTTGGTCTAGTTTCAGCACATAACATTCACAGGTCAACAAATTTGTCCCATGGCAAGAAGAATTCCAAAGTCTGGGTCTCCTCACAAGGTTTATCTAAATTAGAAAACTCTATTCCACTTAGGTTCATAGTTGGACTAACCTCTCCCTGTCCTTCCCTGTCCTTCTACAATGTATTCTCTGTCTTTCCCTCTCACTTTTATTTATATAAACAACCTCAGTGAAGTATCCTACAAATATAAATGCTGACAATTTAGTCTGCTTAAAATTCAGTGGTTAATAAGGTACAAACCAGTATCCTGCTCTAGATGCTTGTTAGCGATGCACAAGTGTAATAGAGGTCTCCTTGCCTCTCTTGGACTGCAAGTTAACACTTAAATGGTGATTAAAACAAAACAGATACAAACCAGAGCCAGTTGCAGTTGTTCTGATTAACATTAACAGTCGTCATACAAACAATTAGTGGGAAAAGACTACAACATCAGTTCTGTTGGCAGGAGAAGGCACAGCCATGGCCAATCCAATCCAATTAAACTATGTCTCCAGTATGCAGATGAACAGCAAAAGTGCCATGCAGAACATACCGCTACATTACCTTCCTCGAGACACTGAGAGCCTTATCCCAAGATATGAGGAAGAAAGGAGAAGTGCTGGGAAAAAAAGAACACAGAGTGAGAAGGGTACTGTGAAGCTAGGGTATCTCAGGGAATTAACATGACTCTCATATCATTTATCTAGTAACACCTGAAATGTCTGTCTGAAATGTTAAAAATAATTTTTTAACACCCATACGCACACACACTTCTGTTCCAAAAAACATAACAATAACTTTACAGAAGCACTTTGTTATTAGCCTTACTACTTTGATACATAATATGCCAAATAGTATTGAAACAAAGTCACATGACCTTAATGAAATTAAATGTTTCCATAACTTCATATGAAATATATCAATGAAATCAGTACATTCTACTAGAACATGTTGACTTCATTGAGTCATCATTTTGCAGTGGAAATTATGGGGTTTTTTTAAACCCAAAACATTCCTGTAATATAATGTTTGCTTATTTTTCAGTTGCCCAAATTAATAGTTTGTGACATTCATTGAGTTTTCAGTTTGACCCAAATAAATGAAAAAGGTACAGATATAAAAAGACAAATTTCTAATGAACTGTAATCTTGCTAAACAATTGGCTGAATTCTAAATCATATATGTTTCTTGTTACCAAAACACAATATCTCTTGATTATCTATAGTATCATTTATAGAGCGATGAAGTGATAGTACTTGTTTCTAAAAAATCTGTCTTGTTCTAATTAAGTATTACATTTGTAGGGCTCTCTCACACATTTTATTTACTCAAGTTTTTTAAGGCTTAGCATTCTGACATGCAGAATAGTATACATATATACTAAAAGCAAACAACACACTAAAAAGGTCAGAGGCAATGTAAGAGTTCTCTTCCCCTTCATCTTATCATTAAAAGGATCCAGCAACAGAGCTCCGTCCAAAAATGCCCAACTGAAATGGGCTTTGCATTTTTTTTCAGAGAAACCTCCTGAAATAGATTAGTAAACACAAAAGGCTGATATATATTTTGCAAAATTGAAGTAGAAAAATACAGGACAGATCCAGAGCAGGCACATTAGGTATATCCTTCAGCTTGGGAAGAATAACTTTAAGTTCATGTATTAGGTGAAAGTTTTCAGAGCTCAGACTGTTATTTTCTCACAGGGCACTGCTTACTGACAGATTCAACACACAGACTGTATTTCTGCTGGATTTGATAAAAATACAATTAAAATGTTGTACAGGGGGTTACGCCAAATTGGCCTGCATCCTAGAACCCACTCCAAGCAAAACCTTGAGGAATATATTGTACAAGAAAAGGTTTGTCCCCAGGGATTACCTCCCACTTCCTTTAACCTGGTATTTTGCTCATCCTATTATGAGATTCCTCAGAGGGGTGAAAAACTAGATTGCCTCATTAAGACTCATCATTTACAAGATGTTGACAAACGCTGGCATTTATCCTGTTGTCATAATAAATGTGAGAAAATGACCACTTGGCAATAAGCGATTCTATGCAATTGCAGGTTGTAAAATACAAGAATATAAGGGTCTGTGGATAATATATCAGTATCACTATGTAGCATTTCTGAACCGATTCTGCAGGCATTGTAACAAATCCAGGCTGAAATAAATAATAATGGACAGCTTCTTTTTATAGAGTTTTCCACATGTGCAACCCATACATTAATTAAGAAAAATGAGACAATAGTTTTAAACTCAACATAATACTGAAAGAGTTATTTTTAATCTGTCTGGATGTCTCAGCATGGGTACCTAGCATCTGTATTGTCCTTGTTGACAGCCTGAAAACTCTCTGAACTCAAGTTTGCCTACAGCTCTCATCAGCCCTGTGGCTGATGACAACATGACCTTTCTTAACAAGGGTTATCTTGTGCATTCAGTGTTAATGGTATGTGTGAGGTCACCACAAGAGAAGATCCCAGAACAGAGGCTGCTGAGACAGGTTTGGGTGTGAGAGAAATGTTCTTCTGAGTCCATGCACAAGTGTTCTGAGAAGTGGAGGTTTTTCTGCTTTGGGGACACTGGCAGTGTGGTCACAAGGCAATCTTTTAGGCAAATAATATGGTTGAGAAGCAAATTTGGCCTTAAGTCTGGCTTCAGTGCAACATTGCACTGGTTTTAAGAAATGTTCTGAGGGATGTAAGTGTACCTTGGAGATGCAACTATCAGCCATAAAAGCAAACCAAGGTAAACACAAAGACATAAATACCTGAAGATGAATACAGTCTTTATTTATAACGTTGCATTTTTGTGCTCCCTATTCAGCTGGAGAGTCCTGAACCCTGAAAAGATTTCAGTCTTCTCAGGTGTCTCAGGCTCTGCCTCTGTCTACGCTCTCCATTTTGACCATTTTAAGAGAGAGGACATCTCTATCAACCATAAGTTTTGTTTTCCCGCAACTAATTCTAAATAAAAGTAACAACTGATTGCCCTAATTATAATGGCTTTATTAATAGACACCAAATGTCTTCCTTGTGAAATAAAGCCAATGATACTTCTAAGTCAGAATCAAAAGTGACAATAACTCAGTTGCCAAGGGTATTGACTTGCAGGTGGTTGGTAGCTCCATCCCACTTGACTAATATACTGCCTGAAACATCGCTCTTGCAGGGATTGTGGGGCTCTAAAAGAATCAGCAAAATTGCTTTGTCACCAGAATTTACAACCCTTAATTTGTCAGTATCTAAATTCTAACTGGGGAATTCAAAGAGGGGGATGTAATTCATTGATTGCTGTTTCTGTCACTAGTCATTACTACTCGCCTCACATTTCTGATGACTTGACTTGTGTGTATGTGTGTGCTATCTGAAGCACAGAGTTTAGGCATTGCCTGTTGGAAACTGATGCCCTTTGGTCCACATCTTCATTCTCCTGATGCACAGATAATACCGTCTTCTCTCCTCTCCTCAGTTATCCCTCTGAGTCTGCTAAGGCCATAACATGGAGTACTACAACTTGTTGCTAAATATACCCAGAGTAGAGACAAAAAGGAAAACACAGCTCTGAAGGAATTGTTACATTCTTTGGAGTGCACTATACTTTTGAAGTGAATACTTTTCAGCACTAAATATGTATTTGTAGCTATGCCTTCCCAAGAGGGACACTGAAATATGCATTCTCCTCTTCTTACCTTCTCCTCAGCTATAGTTTCTCCTTGTGTCACAGACTCTCTCAGCACTACTTCTGGATCATTTAGATGTTCATTATGAACATTCGCTATTACTCCTTTAGACCTGGAGTCATCTTATATATGATATGATACTTTTCCAGTCACAACACCATAGGGTGTGAGTTTATTATGCTGTCTCCTTGCCTTTGTATTCCTCTATTTTGTTTACGGTATTTTTAATTGAGTCCTGGACTCCCAATCTGCCTTCATTAGATATAGAGCAGATAAACACTTGAAAAGACACAATTAAGTCACAGTCAGGTACTCGTGTTTTCCTCCCTGCTGACTTTACCTCTGTTGAATGCAATTCATTAACATTTCCATAGTTTTTGGTTACGTCCATATTGGAACTTAAGTCTCTGTTTGCTTATTTGCTAGCTTATTGCTTGTTCAAAACCCCACTGCTCATTTTTTTTTCAAATATACAGCGCTAAGCCAATGCACTTGCCTACCAGCCAATGGGGTCTGAATGTCCCAAACTCAGCTTTTCCTAATGGTCTCAAAGATTTAATTGTTCTCTAAAAGACAGATTTTTTTTTCCTTGTCCTGAGTAAAATGAAATGCGCTCACAAAGTAACCTGCAGAAATGTATGCAGTATTTACCAATTTCTCCACTATAGAGCACAAGTGGTAAATGATAAGCAGTACTATTCCAATGAACAAAATGACTGCAATCTCACAATGCTGAGACCTGTCAGAAAGCTGCTTCTTGTAAAGCGTCGTGTCAAATTACATGCTGAAAGGGAACAGACAGTTGCCATGGGTGTCTTTGAGTCAACCTTGTTGAGGTTGCCTTCTCAATCAGTAGTATTAGGGACTGAATTTATATTTGCATTTCAGTTGCACTAGCTTATTACACCACTGAAAGTGCAAAGTGGAAGGCTAGGCTGTGTTGGGATACTGAAGATGGGTCCCAAACCTGAAACACCATAATGCAGAGGTATGTATCATGAACAATATATCTGGATTTCTCCAAAGATCTACACCAGTATCTTTTCATAGTCCTCTGAAGAATAATATGAAGACACTGCAGCTCATGGAGCAAGTTTATTCATAACATTTCATGATATAAGAATAGCTAGAGAAGCTGAGCATTATGAACCAAACTGAAATGCTTCACTCTTACAAGAGAAATGAAGTCTCACAGAGTAAACACTGGGGGGACTTTCTGGTTTGTTTTTTCTCCTTGGGAAAATTTTAAAACACAAGCGAGTAATGTTTCACTAATTTTTTTAAACCACAAAAGTGTCAGTCTCTAAAAGAGTGAGCTTCTCTGATCAGGATGTTTTTTGTGTGGAGCTCCATACTTGTTTCTATTTACATTAGGAGAGCTCCCATTGAGTTTAGGGGGAGCAGATGCTGGCTCTTTGTGACCTACTAATGCACCTGAAGCAGATGTTCATAACTGTATAGTGGTATGTGCCCAGTTCGTGCTTCATTGCTAATTCACCAAGTCATATTTCTCTTCTAATACACCCTACATCAAGTATCAGCCAGACACCTCTTCAATATCCTTTTTGAACTGGTAGGCTTATTTTGTAAACAGCCATAAATAAAGGACAATAAGCAAAAATAAATTTTAGAGAAGCCAATAAGGACAATGCAAATAAAAATAATCAGTTTGCTGACATACATTAAAAAAAAGTTAATCAACCATCTCAAAAACTTTTGTGAAAGTGGCAAAAAAATTGAACATGATCTTTTTCCCAAAGTTTACTAGTTTGTTAAATAATGCATTTATTTTTCTTTTTCACCCTGAATTTTTAATATTTTTTACTCAGAGTGAAAATGAGTTCTAATGTCCATGGCACAAACTGTTTCTGGATTTCTTCCTGACACGGTATGTCCATGATACAATATATTTGTGTACTGTATATTGTGCAATATACCATATGAGCATGCTCATTTTCTTGGTAGGAGTAATAGTAATAAAAATAATGCACATTACTACTGTAATAATAAATATGAGTTAGAACAGTAGTTAAATCTGATTGGGTATAATTATAGGTTGCCCCAGTGAACCAAGTTTCAGTGGGGTTTGGTTCTATGGTTTAGGGTAGCCTCCATTAAATATAGGAAAATCCAGTTAATTAATTAGCCCTTAGTGTTAAATGAGTTTTTAAGCCTGAGAGACAAGGGGAATGTGGGATTTGTGGGGACCTGACAGTGAACGTTTAATGATGTTAAACCCAAAGTGACTGTTAATATAGGCTACGATACCTGCAAGTCAGAAATACAGTCAGAGAGATAAATGCAAATAAAGCACCAGAGTTTAACAGGAAATTAAGAATATTAATTTACTCTGGATGTTCAGATTTATTTATTTTTTTATGGTTACAGTGCCAGAGTCTCTGATTTTGACTGCACAGAGGACACCTACAAAGAGCAACAAGAAATGGTATGCAAAATGTGAGTTGGCTTTTTCTGAGCATTTATATCATTCTTTTCCTGGGTGATTTGCCAGCATGTGGAAGAGCTTTTTATGAAGAGCAGCCCTAGGGAAAAAGAGGCTTTATACTGTTGTCTTCACATCTCTTTGTTCTGGGGCAATCTCAGCCAGGATCAGTCCTGGGCTAGATCAGAAACTATCCTAAGACACTGCATGCCTGGCTGATCTTTCCTGCTGAGTATACTTCTAGCACCTTGGAGGGCCTCATCCTGTTCTTCTTATCTGGACATCTACTCATTAGGGTTTTTTCATTCTTTCACCTGTCCCACTTTACCCTCTCATCAGGCTTACCAAAAGAGTGTAATGATATTGGTATGGCTTGCCAGGGCACTGAGAACACCACCAGTCCTTCTCTGTCTTGCCCACCTCTCCGGGGCTCCTCTCAGGACTCCATGTCTGGGTCAGTCAGGATCTGTCCAAGTGACACTGCACAGGGCCTGTCTCCAGCTCCCCATAGTCCTGCCCTGCCTGGCCACAGACTCTGTTGAGCCAGGCCCACCTAGAAGCCCACATTGTGGCTCAACCTTGGCCCAGCCCTCCTCCCTATGGTCCTGTGTGTCCATCCTGGGCTGTGTTTGACCCCAGTTCCCCTCAGTGGGCCTGATGCTGACCCCAGCTGTGGGTTGATGTTCTGGCTTCAACCTAGGATCTCCCTTGGCTCCCAATTTCCCAGCCCACAGGGAGCAACTGTCCTTCACTGCCCCCAGACATGTCTCATCCTCTCCCTCAGCACATATAACCATGTTCCTTACTTTTTTTTCATTCATGTCTTCCCAGCTGTACACACCACACCACCACAGTACTGTCAGGAGTTATTTATGAATAAATACTGGCATACATGCAGAACAAGATTCATTCTCTTTCACTTTCTGCATCTACAAAGTACCTGTCTCCATCTTGGTTAGTCATTCTAGGTTGCCTTCATCTTCAGTTGTAATAGGTGACCATAGAATCATAGAATCGTAGACCATACTTCTTTTATCTGGCCTGTATGAGCAATTTACATTAGGATACAAAATGTAGCCCTGTATAGGTTTTACAAGGATGAGTGGGAAGCATGTAGAGGGTCTGGGCTCTCCTGTGCTGCTTCTCCATTCCCTTGGCCCCTTGAGGCTGCACTACACTTATAGAGCCTGGAAAACAGCAGATACATTCCCAAAGTAGGGGGTTATGAGTAGCTCCCTGACAGCCACTTCTCCCTATACTGAAATCAGCCCTTTGTAATTTTTGATTTCTAGCCTCCACTTGAACCTTATGCTAATTCTATGTAACATGGGTAGTAAAGGGTTTTTTTTTTATCAGTTTGGTGAAGGGACAGTGATCAGGGACCTCTTGAGATGACAGTCTGTCAGATTGTAAATCAAGGAGGATCTCTCCCTTAACAGCCACAAAGATTAAACAGACTAATGAATCAATGTTTTAGACCATCCACTCTGGGGAGCCTTCACATAAGTCCCAGCACTGTTGGTCAGGTCAGAAAATGCTCTTTTCTGTCAAATGGTAGGTTTCCCTATGTGGTAGTATGCATTCATCCTCCTTTGTGCAAGCTGTAAAAAGTTGACAGAGGCTGATGTCAATCCATACCATTGTGACATTTCCTCGTTCAACTCTAAAACTTTGTGAGAGCATTCCACGATCCAGTAATTGGCAAGAGAGGAGAGGCTGTGTTTGTTCATTCTGCAGAAATCAGCTTAAAAGTTAATCTTTCTATTTTTCCTTTTATTAGGCAACACTTTCTGTTGAAGAATGAGCTATATCTGCAACAATCTCCTCTTCCCAAAACAACCAACCCTTTGTTTTTTATGGTGTTTGTTGTCTTTAGGGCACTTTACTTCCATCTTTATTCAGTCTCTTGACATAAATACCACACCTGTAATTTTATTCTTAGCCGCAGTACTTTTTTAACCTAAAATCTTTATGAAGATATTGGATTCTGCTCACTTTGGCAACAGTTCTGTGGTCCTGAAGTGGTCATAAATTACAACATATGTACTTTCAAGCAGGTATAAATACATATATTCTCCCCATATATTTACTCCATCTCTCTCACAACAAAAGCACTGATCTTTAAAAATCACTCATGAACATAGAGAATAACATGTTTCTGTTAATGTGTATTACACTGAAGGCACATACCCTAATAAAATAATATAATGAACAAAAGTTTCTTTAAATAAATAATTTGTTGCATTTTTTTGAGCAGGAAAATTACTTTCCTGGTATTTTTTGAGAATCAAAATGTTGTGAGCAAGTAATACTCAAAATAGTAAATGCACTTCATTCAGCACTTCCTCAATGATAATTTCTGTTCCTTAACAGTAAATGAAGAACCTTGTCATCTTTGATTTGATACTATTTAAAAACACAGACCTGTAACTCAAGAGATTCAGTGATGAAACAGGAAAATAAATGACTGTATTAAAAATGTCACTGCCCAGATGGTCCCATATAGAAGTTCTGATCTGAGCACTCACTAATTAAAAAGAAGGTGACTGGAATCTAAATTTATCTTCGAATTTTATATCTGACCCTTATCTACACATAAGGCACTTGAACACATTTCATTTTTGAACATAACCCAAAAAAGCACTTAAGCAGGCACTTAACTATAAACTGATGTTTGACTCCTACTACCATAAGTAGAGATGATTTCCTCAATGTCGGCCATGGAGGAATTTCAAAGCTGGGTCCTACTTTTGCCAGTTAAGGGAAACCAATCATGATTTATATATTTGAAATTAATTTTTCTACAAAGATGTTAAGTTTTCAGGCATTTTATATCCATGGGCACTGCCAGATACTTCAGGATACACTGAAATCCTTTCATTGACAGGAAAAGAGCTGTCTTCAAAGTAAACCAGTTTACTGTGGTTCATTCACCATGTTACAGAAATACTGTGTTTTTTGGTTGAGAGAAAATTGCAGTCAGTACTGTCTTCTTTTACCTACAGGTAATAGTGGATGCATAATTTTAAACAGCTGAACTAATTATTTTGTTCTATTTGCATGTATGTGTGTGAAACCACTTTCAGAGAAAGGCACAACATTTCTAAACTAACCTTGAAGTAGAGAGGCTTAAGAACAGTTTATTCCACAAGAAAACTTAAGTTTTTGCTGAAACATCTGCTGAAACATGGAATAAAAATTAGCCAGGGAAACAGGCAAAAGAGATCTTAAAAGTTATACATATCTTTCACAGCAAGCATCACAGTGCCTGTAGTGGGTAAACAATCTAGTCTCAAGGAAAATTTTACTTTATTTAATTTATTGCCACTTCATGCAAACTTCTAAGTAAGGATTTGGTTGTTTGGAAAACAACACATCAACAAGTGAGCAAATGCTTAGGTAAATGCCTGTACAAAATGTAAAGGGATTCCTCCTTTCTCTGGGCTCACATTAAGTCAAATCTCTCCTCCCTCCCCTCCTGACCTGTTTCCTGAATTTTTGCTGTGTGTTACACTAAGGCCATCTCAGTTCCTTCAGTGAGGAAATGTATGACACAGAAGATTTTGGGTTGTGTGTTTAGTGTTTTATGTCTGCTGCTGTTCCCTGCTTAATAATTTTTCTCTGGCCCAGCATGGGCCACACACAACTACAATCCCTTAACAGTATCCTCACTCTGAAGGGTGTCCTTACTCTGATATGCATCATCCAATGCCACAGCCCCTTGAGTGTGTTCCTGGCCCCATTGTAAGTTTCCCAGAGCTGTGGTCCCTCAGAGTTGTCTCTTCCCTGCTGTGGGTCACCCATGATCACAGTTCCTAGAAGGTAGTCCCTCTACCATGAAGTGTTTCATTCCAAGGGTGTATCTCCAGTCTTGTCCTCAGCAGTCTCCGCATCAGCCTCTCCCTCTGCGTGTCTCCAGTCACATGTCCCCAAGGGCATCTCGCTGTGTCTTTTCTGCCCCTCACAGCTGCAGCTTTCTCATAAATATGTCAGAGCTGGGGTGTGGGGTGGTTCCCTGAAAAACTGTAGTTTTGGCACGCAAGAGGCTGCTCACACCAGATACAGAGCTGACTGGACCTGGCAATGACTGTCACAGGACAGTTCCTGTCTTCTTCCAACACTGAGCACCCTGCAGCTCGCTCCTACCCAAACTCTACCAGTTATGCCCAAGGCAGTGGGGTTTTCATGTAGATGCTTCTTATCTGTGAGAAGGCTTTTCCTCATACAGATGGGAGAAAAGTGCAAGAGGGCAGCTCATGACCATGTTATTTCATGGGCCCTACAGGGAAGTGCTCTTGCTAAGTAAAAAACAAGCAATTCTGATGTCATAAATTATTTTATACTCAGGAGCACCCTAGAGTCCATCTGCAACAGAGATTTAGAAACTTCACTAAAATCCTTTATTTGTAGATCTATCTTAATAGTAGCATTCAACGAGGATATCAGCCAGAAGTTTAAAGTAAAGATATCACATGAAACAAGTTATTTATTCAGTAGAGGATATTCAGTGAAATCCCCAACACTTAACAAGTTTCACCCTGGAACAACATATCAAAATACTTAAAAAGTTTCCAGAGTTCTTTTCTATTTTACTAATACTTAATTGTGTCACAGAGTTCCCATGCATTCGTGTATCTGAGCATAGCCATCAGTGGGGCTTTCACTGGCTATCCCCAATCTTACGGAGTTAGCATAGCCTGAGAATGTAAAATCACAGAAGAAACTCAAAATCTTCTTTACAAGGCAATGACCTTATTCTTTTTGCATTTCCAGTGTATAACAACATCTGATTGGGACAAGCTGTGCTGGCTCTGTGGGGAAAGAAGCCTCTCATACCTGCTGGAATTCTCCAAGGCAGTAAACAATGGTGAGGACAAGGAGGGAATTGCTTAAGATAATTTTATTCTGGCTTCTAGAAGG
The DNA here is from genome assembly GCA_013401335.1 of Brachypteracias leptosomus. Classification (NCBI taxonomy): domain Eukaryota; kingdom Metazoa; phylum Chordata; class Aves; order Coraciiformes; family Brachypteraciidae; genus Brachypteracias; species Brachypteracias leptosomus. Next base: position 35,023 of record VYZX01018584.1, read on the forward strand.
GTTTTAATGAGGTCCATAACATGACAACAAAAAGAAAATGCAGCTGGCATTTCTAACAGAGGGATGGGAGCAGAAAATCCACCTAGGAGAAGCAGTGGCTGGTTTGGGGGGGCATCTCCAGGCCTTGGTGAGGCCAAGACAACCAGCCCTGGATGCTTTCAATGGGGCTGCAGCTCAGGATGCATGGGAAGGTGGGTCCTTCCAGCCCCTTGAGGTCTGCACCAGGGTTTGGTGACATGGAGAGGACCCGTGTTGGGCTGGCAGGAGCTTTGCTGGTGCCTTGGGATGGGGAAATGTGAATGCCCTTGCGGCCAAGGTCAATGGAAGCCTGGGGTGTATTAGAAGGGGTGTGGATAGTAGGTGGAGAGGGGTTCTCCTCCCCCTCTACTCTGCCCTGGTGAGACCACAGCTGGAATATTGTGTCCAGGTCTGGGCCCCTCAGGTCAAAAAGCACACGGAACTGCTGGAGACAGTCCAGAGCAGAGCCATAAAGGTGATGGAAGGAGTGGAACATCTCCCTTGTGAGGAAAGGCTGAGGGAGCTGGGTCTCTTTAACTTGGAGAAGAGGAGACTGAGGGGTGACCTCATTAATGTTTATAAATATGTAAAGGGAGAGTGTCAGGAGGATGGAGCCAAGCTCTTCTCAGTGACATCCAGTGATAGGACAAGGGGCAATGGGTGCAAGCTAGAACATAGGAGGTTCCACATAAATATGAGAAGAAACTTCTTCACAGTGAGGGTGACAGACACTGGCCCAGGCTGCCCAGGGAGGTTGTGGAGTCTCCTTCTCTGGAGATGTTTAAAACTCACCTGGACCTGTTCCTGTGTAACCTGCTCTGGGTGTTCCTGCTCTGGCAGGGGGGTTGGACTAGATGATCTTTGGAGGTCCCTTTAAACCCCTGACATTCTGTGATTCTGTGATCTTTGTATTGTCTTTATATTGAATAAACTTTACTGTTCTTGGGTTTATTCCTATTGTTCTAAACTTTCACTATTTTACACTTGTGCGCGCGCACACACACACACGNAGGAGAAGCAGTGGCTGGTTTGGGGGGGCATCTCCAGGCCTTGGTGAGGCCAAGACAACCAGCCCTGGATGCTTTCAATGGGGCTGCAGCTCAGGATGCATGGGAAGGTGGGTCCTTCCAGCCCCTTGAGGTCTGCACCAGGGTTTGGTGACATGGAGAGGACCCGTGTTGGGCTGGCAGGAGCTTTGCTGGTGCCTTGGGATGGGGAAATGTGAATGCCCTTGCGGCCAAGGTCAATGGAAGCCTGGGGTGTATTAGAAGGGGTGTGGATAGTAGGTGGAGAGGGGTTCTCCTCCCCCTCTACTCTGCCCTGGTGAGACCACAGCTGGAATATTGTGTCCAGGTCTGGGCCCCTCAGGTCAAAAAGCACACGGAACTGCTGGAGACAGTCCAGAGCAGAGCCATAAAGGTGATGGAAGGAGTGGAACATCTCCCTTGTGAGGAAAGGCTGAGGGAGCTGGGTCTCTTTAACTTGGAGAAGAGGAGACTGAGGGGTGACCTCATTAATGTTTATAAATATGTAAAGGGAGAGTGTCAGGAGGATGGAGCCAAGCTCTTCTCAGTGACATCCAGTGATAGGACAAGGGGCAATGGGTGCAAGCTAGAACATAGGAGGTTCCACATAAATATGAGAAGAAACTTCTTCACAGTGAGGGTGACAGACACTGGCCCAGGCTGCCCAGGGAGGTTGTGGAGTCTCCTTCTCTGGAGATGTTTAAAACTCACCTGGACCTGTTCCTGTGTAACCTGCTCTGGGTGTTCCTGCTCTGGCAGGGGGGTTGGACTAGATGATCTTTGGAGGTCCCTTTAAACCCCTGACATTCTGTGATTCTGTGATCTTTGTATTGTCTTTATATTGAATAAACTTTACTGTTCTTGGGTTTATTCCTATTGTTCTAAACTTTCACTATTTTACACTTGTGCGCGCGCACACACACACACGCACGTCTACAAAGTTTTATCTAATCCTACCCTAGCTAAAACACGTGAAAGCTGCCCCTGTGTATGCTAATTAACTGAGTTATGATTGACTGTGAAAGGAAGTACGCCACGAAAGGGGAGGAAGGCGGCCATGGTAGAGCAAACTGTTCAGAATCATCTTGTTACTGGTGACTACTGACCTCCTATCCTCTCTGGACATTCAGTCTCTTAAATCATTCCTTACGCCAAGTCACAAATTTTAATGCCTTCCAGTACATCTGAAAGTCCAGCTGCGGGGTTTCTGTGGTCTTGGAGGAGGCTAGCTTGAAGGATGTTTGTACAAGGACAAGGAAAAAATGTCTTTTGGGATCACTATCGTGACCCTTAACCCTCATCCTTTTCACGACAAGAGCAAAAGGAACTAGATTGGACTGTTGTTTTTTTTATTAAACCAACAAGAACTTCAGCAACCAGCTTTGGGAGGGCCAGTACTACAGCTTCACTGATTGTATGTGGCTTTCATTTCTTACCAAGGTGGATGGGGGGAACCCATCTCCCCTTCTGATAACACATCCCAGCTGCAGAGAGTTGGCTCTAAGTGCATCTGCTTTAGCTCTTTATACCATGAAAAGACTGCTGCCTTGTTCCAATGAAGTTGGATAAGAATGATCAAACAGCAGCTGGGGAAAAAACAGTAAAAAAGAAGATGTAACAATTATATTAGACTTTCAGGCACTGCTAACATCACAGATGGATGGGTAAGGCAGGGTTTCCTGAGACAAATGCAAATATAAAAGACCAAACCAAGGATCACAAAACATCTTTATGCCTCCTGTGTATCCTATAAAGAATCCTGCTGCTTCCATGAACACCATGTGAGATTTAAGAGTTAAACTTTTAAATTTAGCCTGCAGGACAATCTCCTACTTCTATAGGGAGGTAGAGTAGATGAACAAGCATAGAGTTTTTAACAAAAACTTAGATGCCAAATAATATTTTCATCACCAACATCCATTTTTTTCATGGTGTCAGTAAGTAATATTCAGTAGTACATCCCTTAGTAAGAGTTAGTTAATACTACGTTCAGTAACAGTTCAGCTAGTTCTGCACCAACTGAAATTTTATCTACTCAAGGACAGATTTCAAGGAGTGATGGGAGTGCATTTAACAGCTCTAATGGCAGGTATGTCTGTTTCTATATACACTGCTGCAGCAGCAGCTGCTGCCTGGCTGGGTAGCTACTCCTTGTTCCAGTTCTAGGCTGTGGAAAACACTTTTCCTCTTTCCAACTCTAATTAACAGGCAGATCAGCTGGAAGAATATTCCTCTAAACATTAAGACATGTGAAAACAACAAAGCAGTCCCAGGGATGTCAGATGACCACAGAGCCAAATACCTGAAATTTGCTGGTCAGTGGAAAGTAGAGAGTGAGGTTCTGGTCCTACTAAATCTTACAGGAATGATGTAATTTTACTGGAGCCAGGATTTCACCCTATAGTATAAAATAAAATCCCAATCAAATTATTCTAGGAAAGTTAACTGGTGATTACATTACTGTATTCATTAATGTCTCTATTAATCTTCCTTTCATAAGATAGGAATCAAATAATTAAATATTACACATTTGTGTTTTAGTGAAATGCAAAAGAAAAGGTAAAGGCATGAACTGAAAAGTAAAGATATTTTCAAGTTTAAAGAACCATGTGATCTGTATATTACTGCATGAACAGAAAAGATAAGGAGCCATATCAAAGATCTGTAATTGGATTAGAAAATGATATAATCATATGGTGTCTTTATTCTTTAGATTAAGCCATTGTCTGTCAAGAAAAAAAAAAAAGAACAGGAAAGAGAAGGGGAGTGAAAAAGAAAAAGAAACCTCTCATATATTTTTCTTAAAACAAGACAAAACAAAACAAGGACTTTTCAGACAGTGGAATATGGGACAATCTGATGCCAGCATAAATCACTTACACCTTTCTGTCAAGCTAAGTTTTGTATTCGCTGTTTATAATAATTTTACTAAACAGTGACAAACTCTGAGTGCTAAACTGCAGCCTCAGTTACAGTAGCGCCACCCTAATTCCATCATCTGGGATGACTGCACTTCACCTTCTGCAACTTATTCCAGGCCCTGGGGATAAGAATTACCAGAGCTGGATTGTCATTGTGTATGTGATCAGTGCTAATCATTGACATTTGAGAGAGCATCCTGTAAGCAAATCACCTACAGAACTGGAGTCTCCAGGTATATTTATCTTTTGTTACTTCATATACCTTAAACACACCACTAGTAACATAAGGGGTATGCAATGGGGGAGAGTCCAGCTGTAGAGTTGAAGCTTAGATTATGGCCTTCAGTAGACCACCTTAGAGGATACCTACACCTATATTCTCCCTGACAAGCGTGGTTGGGACTCATCAGAAAGATTTGACGAGAGCTTATGTGAGATGAGAGTAGAAGAGAGGCTGTGGTGTGCTTGAGGTTGGTCCTGGCTATACTGTTAGACTGTGGAGGTCTCAGGACTGGACATCTTGAAGCTGAGTGTAAACTGAAGGTTGTATGTGGGAGGGGAGCTGCTTATGAAGCAAGATGGAAGTATTTGGGAGCTGAGGTGGTAAAGTCATGGTTTTGTAATCTTGGTTTAGAAAGCTGTATGGAGTATGGCTAGAGGATGTGGCAACTTGCCACATGATTTTGGAAAGTGGCTTCTAGAAGTAAAACATTTGATGTTTATCTGAGCTCCATAAGCGCATAGCACAGGTAACAGAGAAAAACAAATGAAGCAGCACTGTTTCTGCCAAAACACGTTCTTTGGAGAGCACATCCTTCTGCAGTGAAAGTGGGCCCTCCTGGCAAGGCTGAAGTTGTGGCAATCCTTCTGCATTAACAAGGAGCTGTTAACCAAATACATAAATAAGTTGAAAACCACAAGAACAAAATCTCAGTATTTCCATATGTCTCTTGGCTACATCCCTTTAGTGGTTGTGCTGCTGGAACTTCTGCATATTATATGAAGTCTGTTAACTATGACTTAGATGTGAATGTGACCACGTCTTGTTGTTTTTGACACAAACCGTGAAACCATCCAAAAAGAGAGCCCTGAAAGGATGCCTGAGAAAGTGGTTGCTAATTTCACTCTGTAAGTTCCTCATTGCCCCTGTGGGAAAAGGTAGAAACTTGGCAGTAAAGGAGCATAGCAAAAGAAGGAAAAATATCTCCCACATGCAAACAAAGACAGGAAAACACACTGGCAAGTTTGTATCCTATTACAGATGCATAACTGTAATCCTTCCACTAAAGTGATGTTAACTACCAAAGACGGGCAGGAGCTCTCCAGAAACTCACAGTCTGTCATGGAGTATGTTCATAATAAGGGAAATAAGCTGACTTGTGCATTTGCTTGGGTATGACATCACTGACACCCAATTAGAAAGTTCCACTTGTGTCATTTCATAATAAAGAAAAGACTATTCAGCACTCACTGCATCAAAGAACGCATGTCACAGAGATTTGCACAGAAATGGGTTGATTAATTTTTAATGAATTATACCGGGAAAAGTTTCCTTGTATAAATCGCTGTGAGAATACCAGTGATAACCCATGCTTGAATAAAAGGTTTCTGCATGTGTGGGTTCTACAACTACAGAGACACTGAGCAAAATTGAACTAAAAATGGTGCTACTCACCCTAATCTATCCAGTTCATAACAGCAGTAAAAACAGCGTGGGGTGCACAGTAGTGCAGGTTTTAAAGACCATTTTATTCACTGGAAGTGTGTCCCGTAACTAGCAGAATGCTTTCCAACTGTCTTTGCTTTCAGTTTGAGAGTGGATGTCACTCTTGGAAACAAACCTTTGCTTAACATTGCCTGGGATCACTACAGCTTTTGAATTCTGTAACCCACCCTACGTGTCTTCAGACTTTGTGACTGAATAGTCTTTTCTTCCATGGGAAAGTAAGAATCTATCAATCCGCTGATGCACAGGCTAAACAGAACAGCCTTTTGGACCAAAAATGTGCAGCAATATGGCATGGTATTTCAAGGTGTGTAAAGAAAAAAGGCATTCCAACAATGATGTTAGGAAAGCATTAGCTTTACACAACTTGTGGAAAAGCTATGGATGTTCTTGTCTTTGCACAGGAGGCCCGAGAGTGGTACTGGTATCAAGAACAATACACACAAATAAGAATTTCTTAAAGTTACCACAAAGACATCTTTTTGAAAAGTAAGTAAATCTAGAGTTTGGTGAATACATTTTCAGCATACCCAATTCCTTTCAAAGGTTTGAGACCACCCGGATTTCAACATAGAGCAAAGGTCTTCTAAATTATAAATAAGCTCTTGCTTTAAGCTAATTTGATAGAAGGCATATAACATTCAATTCATAGTTTAAACTTAAAATAGTAAAGATGGGCCCAAATTAAACATTTTTATCTATTCCCATACAAACTTTGGTTGGATAACACTAAATCTGTGTGTGACCTTATTTTACACAAAATCAAAGTTATCAGACTCCTTAGCCCATGATATGCAAAGCCTACTGGTTTAGAATTGGGATCTAGACTGTTGTAAGGCAAGGAAAGTGTGAACAGCAATTCTTGTCTGCTTTTGATATTGAAATGATCTGCATAAAAGCAGGGTCCCTATAGCTGCCTTATATTGGTCCCTATATTAAATAAAATATGCTTCTAAAATAGTCAGAGTGAATTGATTTTAAAATAGTTTTGTGCTTTTACTATTTAGAACAAGTGCCTCAAAAGCATTTTCTCTTTTAGTTCCTTGTCATACATGTTCAGGATTCATTATGTTACTTGGAGGCAACCAGGTGATTTTCCTCTGAACGTTGTTTGTGCTGATCAAGGAATGACAACGAATAGTGAATTTTTATTTTAATTGATCTGACTGGAATGAGCTGTCACTCTTCTTTACATATGAACATATCTCTGTATGGAGATTTTGGTTAAATTTTGTGCTCAGAATAATTCAGGATTAAAGGAAGAAATGTGGGTTCAAATACAGGAAGAGGTTTCTCACTAAGACATTTTTTTCCCTGTATTTAGCACTACCATAAATCAGAGAGGGGATACCTTTGAGTGGTAACTATGCAAAACAGAAGAAAAAAGTCTCATTAAAATTAATGCATAGTAGGCTACAGAGTAAATTAAAAGCCAACAGGATCTCAATGCATTGCAATTGGCATTCCTGATTTAACAGTTTCTGCTACTACAAGTGAAAAAAATATCTGCAGTGAGAAATTTGCCTTTTGATTTTGCTGCTATTCTTCACATACAGTTTGCTATAGTTTTAAAATAGACAGGCAAAGAAAGAAAGATTTATTTGACCTACCTGTAAGCCTTGAAATATGTATTTAGCACAGCTGTTCTTTTGTGTTTAAACTCATCACAAAAATGCAGCTTTAATGTAACCCACCATTGATCTGCAGTAAGTGGAAACAAAATCTCTCCTTAATTAGTATCATCCAATCACTTTTTTACATTTCTACAGAACACACACTGTGAACTGTTTAATGGACTATTATTTAGAAGAGTGGCAAAGAGCTTGCAAAAAAAAAAAAAAAAGGCACACAGTGAAAATAAAAACTACCAGTGTCAATGAAAAATGTGTTGCAAAATAATGGAAAAAAAGATGTTTCGTTAAGATGGGCTTCACTGGCATTTTACTGTATAGATGAACACTGCTCCAATTACTGCCAACAATGGGGAAAGAGATAGAGAGATATAGATTCATTACTTTCAACACCCTTAACTGTCTACCACTGAATTCGCTTATCTATTCCTTTTTCTACAGGACCTGCATGGAGGGGGGAAGGAATAAACAAAGAACTGAGTAGAGTGAATGTGTCACAAATTACCACAAACACACTGTGACTCAATGCACTTTTCATTTCTCTCCTCATTAACTGTGTCTTGCTCAAAATGAGAGACTGGGTCTAAACATAATCAAGTCCCACAGATAACAATTGACTTGACTGCTGGGGCAGTCATCACCTTCTAGCTACTGGGAAATAAATTTAGAAATAAAATGAGTTAAAATAAAATTCACTCTGCTCTCTTTTCTGTGCTCAGATAATTTGAAGGCCATCAAGGCCTGCAGAAACAATCCATCTCTCTGTGAAAAGGAAAGCAGCCTGTGCCACTACCAATAAGGCATGTCTTTAGTGTTATCAAGAGTAAGTATAATTACACAGTGGAAAGGCCATCAGAGTGTCTTGGGCACTGGTATTTTTTCCTGAGGTCTTCATCAATAGTGCTGTTGGAATGAAAAGAATAAGTGGGGGGAAAAAGGAAAAAAAATAATA
>VYZX01018586.1:3953-27861 GCA_013401335.1 Brachypteracias leptosomus
GAAGATTTTTCTCCTCTGCATTTTATCATGTGGTCACAGATAATGCCTTCATGACAGTAAATCAATGAGGTCATAGTTACTTATTTGCCTGAAGAATAAAGGTGCATAGCATAGGCTACCCTGACCTAGGGAGCTACACCCCTCCAAGGTTTCATCATTTATGATTCACTCACCCTTGCTTTATTTGTTTTTTCCTATATCTCACTTTTTCTCCATACTCATAAGCTTTCTTCACAAGCATTTTACAAGGTGCTTTTTAAGGATTCTGGCAATTTCAATGAACATCCTTATTTGAATCGTAACTTCAATGTGTCTTAGCACTGTCAAATGTTTTATCATAGAAAGTGCAGTAAAAATTCCCTCAAAACCATGGCACATGAACAGATCCTTAACAGTCCCTAATGAGATACTTTGCAGGGAAGCTGAAATGTCAGTTCTGGCAGCTGAAAGGGTACAGTTAGCCCAGGATTTTCTCTAAGACAACTATCTGAGAGGGCAGATGTTTCAATAAAAATGTTAAAAGCAACACATCCCTTTTGTGTCCCAGAGTCCCTAATTAATTAGGATAAAGTTATTGGAGCTTGGTGGTACTTCCTAGTCCTACCACCTAATCACCTTGGGACCAGCCCAAAACCAGACACTGAACAAATGGTAGGCGACTGCTCTGGAGTGATTCCAGGTAAAGAAAGCATCACACCTAAGAGCTCTCTGGGGAGGAAGAAAATGTACACATCAGAGAGAAAGAAACTACAACTCTTGCTTTATTAAATAGAGCTGATATGGACCTGTCCTGACAACAAGGGCTGCTATTTACAGCTGCATCGTGTGTCACCAGAAGCAGAGCCAAGTTTGTAAAGCCAAGAAAGTGAATCATGAGAGGGAGAGAAAAAAATACTCTTCCCCCCCACCTCCTTGTTTCAGATAAATAGCCATGAACTCACTTGCTGCTGTATTCTATTTATGTATGTATTTGCAACTGGAGAAAAGGTGCAGTGAAGGAGTAAGAGGTTTGTTGGTTGGTTGTTTTTTTCCCCCAGAACTGTCTAGGAATGCTTTCAATGCAAGATTAGCTTTCTTGACTTGACAGCTAGCAGTATATAAATGCATACATGTGCATATCAAAGGTCATTTGCTGCTGCTGTTGAGTAAATCTACTGTTTCTCTAGGAAGTATCCTTAAAAATAGCTGAAATATTGATGTTATTCGTACAGATTGTGTCAAGTGCCTAGTGAGTTATTTTGTGAATATATAAGAAGATGCATCCTAATACATATGTTCATAGAGTACCTAATACAGTGCAGCTTGAGTCAAATTGATATGTCTGAAAACCCAAGGCTTTTATTTTGCTGATTTGGTCAATATTTATCTTGACAACAAAAGAAATGGTTTCTCAGCTTTGTAATAAAGTCCTTTTAGTGCAGCAGAAAGAAGATAGATACTAAAACATTATAGAGAAAAGAAGTCATTCAATATATGTCACTAAAGCTTGAGTATGAGTGACTGTGAGGTCTCTACTGAGGTACCAGGGAACAGCACTAACAGCCAGTGCTGCATGTTCCCAGAATAATACTCCACTTAAGGTACCTCCTTGTTATAAGAAGTTATTATAAGATGTTAGTTTTATCTCTGAAATTATGACAACTGTTTGCACAATTTCCTCTTGCAAGTCTTTTATGCTTTCACACAAGCCAGAGCTCAGGAACAAAAGATCTGAAATTAAATTTCTTGAGGCTTGCTCAAGGAGCTGCCATACACTACTATTTTCATACACAATTTACTGCAGAAGCTAAATTTGCAGTTTATTACTGCAAAAGCTAAATTTCCAATTTATTGGAAAATAAATATGATATCCCCAAAACTAATGTGGTTAAATTTTAACTTTTTGTTGGTGAAAATTGAACCTCAGCTCTGCCTCATTTGGAGGCCATGAGTTCATCATTTTTAGGCAAGTTAGTGCTTCCCTTCCCGTTAATTGCTTTAGCAGACCTTCCTGACTTGTTAAATTTTGGTTCAAAATCTCAAAGACCACAAAGAGTAACGGCTATTTGAACTACAAAGTAGAAATAAACCTTTGTCTTCCTTTTGTGTGTAGATATCTTAGTATTTTTTTCAAGTTTTTTTTAGCTAGATGAAGGGTCTTTTTCCCTGATGAAGGTCAAATGATCTAATTTTAATTGGCAATGCTTGCAGTGTGATCGTATCTGAAGAATGTGACTGCCTTAATAAAATTTAACTAGGTTGGCAGTTTTCATCTCTGAAGTTACGTGTCACTGTCACCTTGTAAGTCTCTAATGTAGCTACAAGAGCATGCTTATTCAAGTAAATTTTAATTTACTGATCTTTAAGATTGGAACAGTATCCTTGAACAGCATCTTAAGAAAGAAATGTTAATATATGGCTTTTTAAAGTTCTCCCACTCTCTACATTTTAAAGTCCAAACTTTATTTTACCCACTTATACATTTCAGATTTGCTGCTTTGCCTACATCACACATTTTCCCTCCCATGATCTGTAGTTTAAGAACTAAATTTGTTCCTCCTCTCACCTTTTTTCTTTGGGTATACTGAAGCCTTTTCATATTTCTTTGGCATCTTATAATTATATTGGGATCAAACAAAAGTGTTAGGATGACAGACACTACTATAGGAAAATGCAAAAGAGTTATAAAGAAAATACTACCAAAACACTTCAAGCAAGTGCAAATATCTTCCTACTGTGCCATTCTGTGAATCTAGGCCTGAAGAACTGCTTGAGCTCATTCCACATCTCAGGCTAGTTTGGAAAGTGTGGACCATCTGTTGCCTCAGCTTTATATCATTAGTCATTTATTTCTATTCAGATAATGCCTAGCAGATGTCTGTCTCTTTTCTTCAGACTATTTCTTCAAGATCTTTAGCATAGAATAATAGTTATTTTTTAAGATATCAATGCTTACCTGCCAAGATTCAATATCTCTTTACGCCTGAACAGTTTTAACAACTTAACAGACGTTTTCACTGCATCTCCTTCTTGTTTCCATTGCCGTAAAAAAGTAAATATTTGTAGATTTTAAAATGTGAATTTTATTTCTAAGGCTTTCACCCACTCTTGTCAGCGTGGCAGATGATGACAATATCATACACACTTTGGCTAACAGAAATATCACTAAAAATAATATTCCCTCTATGATAACTCTTCTCTTCCCTTGGTAAATTTAAAGAGGGCAAACGAGTTGGAAAAGCAAAAATGTCTTACAGTAATCCTTTGTCTGTCTTGCCTCCTCTTCCCTTCAACTCTCCTCTTGCACAACTGCGAACTAAAAAAATTGGTTTGGACCTAGTAGGGGGGTCTTTTGTCAGAGCTGTAGTTAGTGTGTCTTGTGTCTGTGGTGTCCTGTATGGCTCATGCTTGGGGCACACCACCAGTCCCTTGGTTTATCCTTCACTTCTGATCTGTGTTTGAGACACTACCTTTCAGGGCAACTCAATACAGGAGAAAGAAAAGGGATAGGAGGCATCCTGAAAGCAATCCAGAATTTTACTCCTAAACTGCCTCTGCTTAGCTTTCTAATGCAGAAGCTGATGATGAGGAAGTGCAGTGTAGCACTGCCTTCTTTTCTACTTTCCAAAGAAATCTTTGAGGAAGGCTGCTCAGTCCAAATTTTTTAACTGCACTTTTCTTTTTTTCTCCTGGTGAAATAAGAAATTACCTATTTCAGTAAGTGGTTGTGACCTGTTTATCACTTGCATATCAGGATCAACTTCTATTGTCACAATGTGGTGTTTCAGGGAAACATTGGCAGCCTTTTACACACTTCCACTTGGTTGTGATTCAAAGCCATATGAAACTTCACATTTCACATGATTTGGTGTGAAATCATAAATATGTTGTGAAAACATAAATATGTTTAATCATGTACTTGAGGAAACCTTCTGAAGAAGCTAAATTACTATCAAAAATAAGTCTGTGCTTTTCTTCTGTTGGTTTTTTTTGAGGAATAATTCACCTCGGTCCTATGAAATAGATATTACCACAAATTTCATAACATTAAATTGAATAGTTGATTTATTTACTGTGAAGTTGCATTTTATTCATAAATAACCTTGCTTACATTCACCAAAAATTGTCATTATATGTATTTCCTGAAGGAAGAAAAAAAGTTTTTGATTTAATATTAATTGAAGGCCTTGAATCAGAAGTTTGATAACGTCCTGCTCTTCAATTGTGATACATAAATATGTTTGTCTTAATGTTGGTACATGAAAATAAGACTGTGGTGAATGAAATCTACAGGGTTCTGAAACTGGCTTTAGGTTTTCTAGCAGTTTAAGGGTGAGGAATTACAATTCCAATTGCTCATCTTTAAAAAAACCTGTGCAAATAATGCTGTTATGTGCTTTTATATAGCTTAATTTGCTGTACTTATGAAGGAAAAGTATGTGTGCCTGGGGCGAGGGAGGAAGACAAGCAGGGAAATGAAAGAGGTTGTGGTCCCTGCACTTACCCCATCTCCTCCTTTTTTAGATCCCCACACACCCCCCCAGATTCCTCAGGCCAGAGCCCCAAGGCTGGAGTGGGTGAGAGCAATGTCACAGCCCAGAGCAGCATCCCTTCCTGAGCTGGGGACAGGCTCCATCTGGCACCAGCAGCTACTCTGCAGCACACAGTGGGTCTCCAAGTAGCTCTTTGCTCCCCTGGGTCTGGCCCAGGGCAGCACAACTTTCTCCAGTCGCCTGTCCCACACAGGGGGGACCTGAAATTCAGATGCTGCCTAGGCAGCAAAAAATTTCTTGAGTCCTGACCTAGATAAATCCAGTATTATCCTAATTGGATAGACTTAATTGGTGTTTGGAGGCATTTTTAGAGATAGTTTTCTATTTCTACTGGGAATATTTTTGTATTTCTGTTTATAATTTACTCCACAAATTTGTTTATTAACAATTCTTGGCATTTCTTTCATCTTCCTATGAATTTCTGCTTGAGAGCAAGGAAAGTATATCTTTGTTCTCAGGAAAGAAAAGTTACTTTGAGTTTTACTTTGAAGCACCCAATGATATAACTGAAATGTCATGAATAATTTAAGCAAACATTGATGCAAATGTTACTAGAAATAATCAAGGAACTTTAGAGGTTGTAAATAAAACCAATTTAAAGATTAAAATTGATGCAACTTGGAATTCTAATTTTGTATACGCACAAAAGTAGGACAAAATAGTATTCTGGAACATATGGGAATGGAACAAACAGCATTGGCATTCATGTGGATGATTCATTTGTGAGTAAAAACTTAAATATCTTACTCTGGGTTACATATGTACAGCGGGAACACAGAATTTAACTCTTGCAGCTTTCATCAAGATAGTTTGAAAGAGCTGTATGATTTAGCAGCACACACCTATGTAAATAATATGTAGATAGTTGCACCATTTGCTTCTCTGTGTGTCCAACATCCTAACATGCTTGGCCTAAATGACCTTGTGATACTTGCTTATCTTATTTCTGGTAATTTAACCCAGGAAACCACAGGGGAATTATGGTGCTGGTGGTGTTCACCAACCACGATGCTGGGTTTTCTGATACCTGCAAGTCTTTTGCTTTTCTTATTCTGGGATCTAATCAAGTACTGCCCCATCCACAAAGAGAAGCTTGGGACCCATGTGCACAGTAACACATTTGTGATGCTGTGATTTGCCTAGAGAGTGTCTGAACAGTGATGCTGGAATCCATAGGGTATCTGCAGTCCTTGAATAGTGCTTAGTTTTAAGTAAAGGAGGAATCTTTGTCTGAAAAATATTTTTCAGACAGACTTAAAGGTATTTCAAGTGTTTTAGAAGAGTATAAATAAACTACGGTGAGACCAAGACAGCATTTCAATAAACTCAGTTTACTACCAGTCATTCTGTATCAGTACTGGTAAAACAAATAGATGGAGAGAAAAGAAAGTTAATCTTTATGGATAGGATTTTTAATAAAGAGTAAAGAATAAGTTCATGTACTGCTGCTGGCTTTTTTTAAAACATTATGGTGATGATAGTGGAAAGATACCTGATACAGATATAATTATGCTACTATAGTTTATTTCTCAACAGAAGAGATTATAAAAAAATACTTGAAAGATTTAATTAAAATCTGTTCTCTCACATTTAATACTGCCTAATGCTTTTAATTAATCTGAATATCCTTAATTACTTCTGTAATTTTTACCATGTGTAAATAGCTAATTAAAGTATTAACCACAATCAGATGTAGTCTAGAATTAAATATATAAATGCTCTCTCGCTGATTAAGAGGATTACATGAAAAAATAGTTGAGTTTCAGGTATGAATGGTTTCTGAATGCAAATACATGCAGATTAGCTGCAGTAAAAGGGAAGCAGATGAAGGAGATGGTTATAGTTTCCTACCGAGCCAGCCAGTCTAAGACTTCTGTAGCTCTAGTGGTGCTTAGAGAAGTTTGGAGGTTGTTCAAAACTTCACCAGTTAGTTACAATCCTTGAGGGACTGTCTGTCAATGGAAATTGCTGGAATGCAATATATTCAGCCTCCTTTACTGGGTTTCAAGGACCAGATGGTAGGGGACATAGTTATGACCTACATCCTCTGAGAAAACTTCCTTTCTCATTTCGAGAGTCATACAAAAGGAGCAGAGAGCCTCTTTCACTCCTGGAGGTTGCACAAAAGAATAGCCTCATATCTGTATGTGAGACAAAATTGGATGGTGACAAATGCAGTGTAAATGTTGAAGGAGAATAATTTGACCTCTTCCTCGTGATCAGCTTGGGAAAACCATCAACACAAATTCTCTGTTTAGATATCCTCTGGCATAACTGTCTGTTGTCATGAAATACAAGCCAGTGACCTCTTAGCTTAGACCAACCTGCACCAGTGAATTCCCGGGGGTGTCTCTGTAGTGTGCTCTTTGGCCATTATGTCCGTGGAATTAGCTGGAGCTGAACGAATCCATCCCTGCCCCGTGGCGCAGAGTTGCCATAATCAGGAACATAACGGAATCTCTTAGGTAGATAATCAGGTGTTGGGGTTTTTAATGCGGTGAAAGTAAAAGCTGCTTTTCAAGACCTATACAAAGGGTTTGCTTAAGGAGGCCAAACCAATACCTTGATTTCACTTTCCAGTGGGATTTGATTATTCTGGAAATTAAAACTTCAAAGGGTTTTAGGATATTAGGTCATTGCTCTGGGTCCTTGTGGTACTTGTGACAGCGTTCGCCCTTAAAAACCTGTGGACTAGAGATAATCAAATGAGATGGTTTAATATGTAGCACTATTATTATTTTTTGGTCTCCTGAAAGGCTTCTATAGATAAATTAGACAATTAGCTCTTTTAGCAGACCTTGCTCCCAGTGGTCATTCCAGGTCCGTAAAATATGAGATGGTACAGACTCTTGAGTTGGCAAAGCCTCAAACCAGTAATGAAAAGCTGAAAAGCTCTTTTCTTTAAAATAGTCTCCTATACTGACAAAAGACATCTCTTACAATATATAGAAAATCTCATCAGGTTTTCTCTTCGTTATTTTAATAGTGTCTAGGATATAGTACATTGTGCTTCCTGCATGTGCCTTCCAAGGGCTTTTTTGTATGCTTTTTGCTGTTAATTAAGGAGTGGCAGATGGAGACTGGTTTTAGGTGCCTTCTAAACCTTTTACTGTGGAGAGCTAAGCTGAGAATAGAAAAAGTTCACGTCTTGTTCTGCTGCTATTTTGATATTGTCTGAGTGCTCGCAGGCAGGAAACATGATTTCACGTCTGGTGCTTCTGGAAAACTTTTGCCGCTATATCGGTGTTTTCCACAGGTAGATCTCCAGTTAGTGAGGCACAGATGTCTGGGATCAGGTAGTTTGCATTTCTGTTTTCTGGTTTAGAATTACTGGGTGCAGCTTCACATCTAATTTTTACAGATAGGAGATTCAAAGATCAATTTTCTAATGTTTGCCCCAGCTGAAAGACAAGGGAGCAGTGCTCTGTGTTTCTATCTTCTTCCTGAATACCCAGTAGACTGTATATGACAACTCTACAGCTTCTTTCTCCTGGCAGAGAAGCAACATTTCAACTGAGAATTGCATCCAAGTTATGGTGGGTTTTTTGGTGTTTTGGGTTTTTTTTTTCATAATGTAAATCAAGAGCCAGTGGCATTAGAAAGTATCATTTGGCTCATTAAGTATTGCTACTTAACCATTAGACATATTTTATAGCTTTGTAGTTTAATTGATGTGGGCTCAAGTTAAGTTACAAGCAGGAAATGAATATTTTGATTAGTCTTTTACATAAACAAGCTTTTTATGGAAAATTCTGTCTCCTTTGAATATTCAACATTCTGTCCTTAACCACGCTGAATACTCCACTGCATTTGAGTTTTTGAAATTATCCCCTGAGATTCTGGAAATCTTACATTAAAAAGTTCAATTTCCTTTGTCTTCATTGACATTTTGACTTAATTAGCTAAAATGGTGATATTTCCCTAAAGTATGGATAATTATATTGATTTAATTTTTGCTTAGACTGGTGACATACTGCAAATCTTTAAATTCTATGCTGAAGTGTATTTGACATTTGTGGTGGTACTTTCCAAATCGTAAGATTTACTTCATGTACCTTTATGAACTTGTTTTTCCTGGCATCCTTTAGAGAACTGAACTACCTTCCATATTAAAACAATGACAATAATCTAATATGAGGTCTCTCTTCCTCTTTCCATCAGAGGTAGGGTGTGGGTACTCTGATGGGAATCCAAGGCAGGATGGATAACACTCATGTTTGCAAAGCAGCCTGCATAGATGTGGTCAGGTCACTTTGGAATTTTGGTTGTACATACAGGTGTATCTTCTCTGTATTACCCCCAAACTGTTGGTTACAGAAGATGGAGAATGTTAAGGGAACAATGCAGAGGACTGTGAGGAAGAGAGAGTCTCATGCAAGGCAACTGTGCATGTCCTGGCCTCTGTCACAAAGTTCTTATGTCACAGAAGGAAAAAAGAGTTTCACACATAGTCACCAACTGTATGTATTTCATTTTGTTGCTGTCTAACTTAATCAGTGTCTGATTTACAGAAATACTGAGCACTGACACCCGGTACTGCACTGGGAGCTGTGCTTTGAAAAAAATATTTTCTGTAACAGAAAATACTATTATGTAAACAATGAGGTCCTACATTCTTAAATTCTGCATCTGAAATGAACAGACTTTTTGTTTACCTGATGCTTATTGTGCCTGATCCGTAAAATGGGAATAGTACAGCTATTTCTTCTACCTGGGACTGTTATGAAAATTAACTTATTCCTTCATTAGCAATTGTATGCAACTTATAAAATACATTTTAAAAAAAGGAAAGGAATTTTTCCAGTTCTCTTCAAACCAAGAGCTGAACGCTCGTATGAAAATCAGCCTTTTTTTTTTCATGCCAGGAACAGTGAGAAGAACAAATTTTAACAGGGATCCCTAGAAGCAAATTCAGTCTGTCTGTGTGATAACAACTGGAGCTGAGGTCTCCAAAGATTTTGTATTTTGACAATTGCTCTTAATTCATTTTTTCTGAAACATCACCCTTCTGGCCTGAAAGGTCTGAAGTTTCTTCTCAAAATCATTTAGCACACTTGATCAAAATTAATTCTAATATTTTTGCACAGTGTAGGAAACTAGCAGACAATATTGGCCACTTTTCATTCTCAGGGATGAACTTCAAAACTTGAATCTGTGTAATTAGATTTTTTGCCTTCTAACTTAAGAAAATAAACTGTCTCCTAAATCAAGTGACAAATGCATGCAAAATACATGCAAAGGAAAGAAGAGGAGAAAAAAAAAAGGAAGAAAAACTAGTTTAGCACTTCACCTCCTATCTGATGCAGCACAGGTTGGAGATGCTCCTTTTCCTCCACACAGGAAGAGCTTGCTAATAAAAGACCATTTGTCACCAGTCTAAGCAGCAATGTTTTGTACATATATCCATGTAAACAGGTATTATATAAGCTGATTTAAAATCACAGTGAGAATCACCAGTAAGGGTGTCTTAGTAATGTTAGCACACAAATAATAGTGGTAAAAGAGTGGAGAATTGTGTGAAAGGAATGATGGATTCCTAAAATGATTGTGATGTCCAACTTGCTTCATCTTCTTGTCCCATTTTTCTTCTTTCTGTCTACAGAACAGAGTTCTGCATAAATGCTTGCAAATAACCCAGGAAATTCAGGTCAAATCAGCTGACTAGCAATTTGTAAAACCCAAACAGTGTTTGGCAGCTATAGACAGTTTGTTTGTATTGGTGGTGTTTAGAACATCTCCTTAAAGCCTTGCAAAGCCTTACTCCAGAGCTGCAAAACTGGTCTGGGGTTTGTTTGGTTGGGGTTTGTTTGGTTGGTTCTTTAACATCTAAGGAATTCTTCATCTCTGAAGACATAGAAACTACTGTTAGATTTGAGAGATTTTCTATCACCACAGAGCCTAAGCCTGTAAGTACATTGTTCATTATTAACTTTTTTTCTTTTGGTTGAGGTAATAATATTTGTTGGTGATTTTTTTGTGTGTGTGGGACAATTCTTTTGAGATTTGAAGTTCAGCTTTTATTTATTTGCTTATTTAACTGTAGGTAAAATGTTTAAATCTTTACCTGCTTTACAATAAGATACTTAGTCAAAGACTGTAATACAAGAAACCTCTTATCTATCAAGACCAGGCACAACTATTGTTAACAGGGAAAACAGCTGGCTTAATAGCTCTATTTAAAAAGATAGGATTATTAAGGGAAAAAATATTTAAAATATGAATTTCACTTAAAAATCTAGAGTAAGAGAAACTCTAAACCTTGTTTCAAGATCAGAGAAATTCTCACTTTCATGTTGTTGGTCAAGGCCGTAGGGTAAAGTGCAGAGGTTCTTGGTTATTGACACATTCTCTAGGGGTATAAATAAGTCTTTAATGAGGCCAAACAAAGCTACTTTCAAGAAACAAGTGTGTAAGTTATACAAACCACTTTGTACTTGTTAAATTCAGTGGATGGTACAACAGCTGTTTCAGGAAGAAACTTCTCAGCTGGTTCTGAACTTGGGGTGACATTGAGTACATTTGCACCATGCTCCACTAGAGTGCCAGGACATGGCACTGGGACATGAGGAACATCTGTCTGGAGGCACCGTTCAGAAAGCTGCTGGTAGTATTTTGAAAGCAGCTGAAGCAATAGAAGATGTTCAAGCTTGTTTTAGTTACCAGCCTCTGGAAAGGAGAAAGCCATAAAGAGGAGTGGGTGAAATGAACAACAGGAGGAAATAAAAGAAAGATAAATGCCCATTGCTGCACCCCAGCTACACTTGCACCTGCAACCTCCTGGTGACTGCAGTACTCAGGAATGAATGCAGACATTCCTCTTTTGGATATTTATCTAGGCTAATTTTGCAAATAACATTTTTGAGTTCTGCAGTGCATCCTTGGGACTGGTGTCCTAGATTCTATGTTTCAGAAGTTCCTTTTGTCAACTGGCATTTCACTTGCGTGAGATGAGGATGATGCTGGCCTGAAATTAGAGAATAAGTTAATTAGATGGGAGAAGTTTTGCCTTTTTTTTAATAGTCTAAAAGCAGCTGTAAAGGATTAAAGTACAATACCTTTGAAAATGCCATGGTTCCAATCCGGCCGTGCTCTGTGGCAGTTAAAGAATATGGTATTTAGAACTACGGCGCTGTAACAAATTCAAGAGTTTTAAAGAATACGTATATTAAAAACAATAGAGTCATAGACTCATTTAGATTGGAAAAGACCTTTAAGATCTTAAGAGTCTGACCATGGACTCAGCACTGCCAAGCCCACCACTAAACTACGTCCCTCAGCACCACATCATTTAAATACCTCTGGGGATGGTGACTCCGGCACTTCTCTGGGCAGCCTGTTCCAGGGCTTGACAGCTTTTTCAGGGAAGAAATTTTTCATAATATCCAACCTAAACCTCCCCTGGCGCAACTTGAGGCCATTTCCTTTGGCTTATCACTTGTTCCTTGGGAGAAGAGAGTGATCCCCACCTGGCTTCAACCTCCTTTCAGGGAGTAGTAGAGAGTGAGAAGGTCTCCCCTGAGCCTCCTTTTCTCTGGGCTGAATAACCCCAGTCCCCTCAGCTGCTCCTCATGAGACTTGTGCTTTAGATGTTGGGTTTTTTTCTCAACTACAAGGAAATAAATTCCTTATCTTGCTGAATGGAGGGATCTCTGAGCCCTTGTAGACTAACCTGTGTTCTTTGTAGGCACAGCAGTACACAGGGGGTTTTTTTTATATAATTCCAAAACTGACACCCCTGTGAAGATAACCAGTATCACCTCTGTTCACATTTCATTGTAGATTTCAAATATGTATTTCTTCTTTAAAATAATTTCTAACATCAGTTTATTTTAGGCTACTTTCTAATCCCCTTTTCATATCTACGGCTCCTTCTCTGTTGATGGTACTTGCCTGATGAAACAGGAGGATTTTGTATGGTGATCAGATATATAATGTTTGGATTTGTACTATGAGAGAATAGAAACAGCTTACTTGAACAGGAGGAGGTTTTAAAAAGAGAAAAAGGCCTTGAAATCTCAAGTTCTGTCAAATTTGTAATATTTTACTCCCAATTACCTTACTTTTCTTTAAGTAATTATCTCAATTAAGATGGAAAAAATGATTGCTTTACTCTTCTGTGAGCTGACAGTTAGAGGTGACCCAGAGGAAGAGGTCTCGTTTTCCTTCAGGGGAGGTTTAGCTGTGGATGTTCTGCTTGGCCTTGGCTCCACACAGCCTGACAAGGTGCAGGCCACACGTGGGGTGTGGCACCCTGTGAAGCACCCTGGTACAGCAGCACTGGTAGTTTACTTAGGGGCCGTTGCACTGATTTCATAGTGCCTGGTATGGAAACTGGCTGCCGTGGAGGAAATGGCAACATAAAATTAACCATAGATACCAGGCTATTGCAGAAGGAACTGCAGTCCCAACTTACCTAATGCTAGTTATAGATCTCCATTTTTATATAGTTATGCCACATATGTAATCTTTGTGCATTATAAATAAAAATCTAGATTGATTTCCTTCCAAAGGGCTTTTTTAGCCTGGTGTAAAGCTTAAAATGAAAAGTTTGGAGTCTCTGTAATCAGCCCATTTGAAGTTTCATATCTGAAAATCCAGCAAAGTGAACCAAGCTTTAAACACTGATACATTTTGAATTTTAATAGACTTTATTACAAGCCTTCAAATTAAAAGCTGTCAGGAGAGATAAAAGGTTGGGGATTTGGATTCAAAGGGACTTTGATTAGACATAAAGGTCAGCAATGGTGGCAAAAAGTCGATGCATCTAAATTAAGCATAAACCTCTGGAAGAGAATATGCTAATCTTTCATGTAAAGTACTTGTCAGGCTGATCTTGGCTCATATCCACAACAGTTAAACTATTTTCTGTGATGAAATTTTAACAAATGGTAATCCATGTGTAATTTGCCTGTCAAGTGCGTGCCATTTGTTTTTACAAATGTTAGATTTTAACTGCTGAGGAATCATATTATACTACATAATGTGCTCCTGATTAAAGATTTTGTTTTAGGATCTTTAGTTCAGTTTTTATCTGCAACTTTTTTTCCTTGGGAATATAAAATATAAATGGGAGGGAAGGAAAAAAAGAAAGAAAATGGAAACTCTAAATGTCATTGCTTTTTGTAAAACTAAATATAAATGTATAAATTAAGCTTTAATTGAGCAGCTACTTCAGATGCATAAAGTTATAGTAACTGTTAATATTTCTGAATGTAAAATTAAGATTCTGCACTGTTAGTGAGCAAACTCATTAAAGACATAAAAGGATGACAGGATGAAAAAGGATTTACATTTGTAGAATCTCCTGTAAAATTATGAGAAGTGACAGGCTCCATTTTTTGATGCTGAAATAAAGGTTGCATGTCTAAACCACAGTGACACCGTGGCTGGATTTTGCATAGCTGAGAACTAATAGGAAATTAATAGAGTGTAATACAGGCCTATTGAATCCAGTCTAACTTGGTAGCTTTGATGTGTAAGAACAGAAAGCATAATTTCAGTCTTTGTTTAGTGTCCTGGACAGATAGCTTCACTAACAGCTAAGTATGGTCAGGATTAAAAATGTGATGGATAACACCACAGCACCTTCCTGACAGCTTTTCTGTTCAAATACAAATTTCTGTCACAGCCCCAGAGTGTTTGAAGGAGCCTTCTGAGATGAAATATTGTTGCTGCAACAAGCCCACTGTGAAGCTATTATGGTTTGAAAGGAAAAATAATTACAAACTGTACATCTTCTAGGCACATATCTGTATTAATAATGCATAGTAATAAATACACCAGAGTATACTAATGAAATGTTATTGAACATTAAAATTTGGGGGACCATAAGGTTATGAATCTGTCAAGAAAGACGTCGATGTAGCTGTCTAGTTTTCAGACTTTTCTACCTGTTTTAGGCAAATAAGTATTTGGGAAAACTAGATCATGATGTATTCTAGCTTTCATATTGTCTCTTTGGGATGTTTTCTCACAGTTGAGATTTTTTTTGAAGATATCCATGCATTCCTGCATGAAAAAATACTTCCTTTTACTTAGGACTGTCACTATTGCCTCCAAAAATTTGTGGTAAAAGGAATGTTTTTATTGCAGTGCTCTGTAGATGGAATATTGTCCTTTTTATAGCAGCAAAGTAGGTCAGAACCTCACTGTTTGACAGATGTGACACACAAAGTCCCTACCTCCATATTAATCATGAATAAAATGAAAAAGAAGCTGATTAGTGCAAAAGAATGTCTGCATTTAAAGAGCTAATACCTGTAGTGATTTTCTTCTTTGTGCTTAACCATTAATTGAAGGAGAGACTTAAACTTTATCCCATTGCAACTGATCCCCACAAAAGCACAGGGAGTCCATCTGACACTGCAGGATGGCACAAAGCATTGTAATACGAGCCACTGATTTAGCACAATAAGAGAGAAAATTGGACTCCATGGAGTGAGAATAAATTGTCGAACTTGCTGAATCTCTGTCACAGAATTTCATCTCGTGCTCACGTGTTGTCCATGAGATGTGGGTGGTTGTCAACTAGCAAAGAACCTGCAGTTCTCTACTAGTGCTGTTGTGATATGGGCTATCTTTGTTACCACAACAGAGGTGGACACCAGTGAGGTTGCTGTTGATGTTGAAAGGTCTGTAGTCACACTTTTGTCATGTTTAGGCTTCAAAGAACTCTAATGTGGGACAGAAATGTCTGAAATGTCTTCAGCCTTGGTATGATATGTACTTTTTGGAGATAACATTGATGAAAATACTGCTCCATTTTCACCCAAGTAATTCTACAAATCACTCAAAAGCTTAGGCCCTAAAAACCCAATAAACAGGCAAAGCTTTGGTCTTATTGGGTTTTATTTATGTATTCTAAATATCGATGTTAAGTGGGCCTTGACCGTGCTCAGAACAATGGCTGCATGTTTCTCAATCTCTTAACCCAATCCAAAATAGAGAGACCACCTCATTTCACACAACACTGGCTGCATCCTTGCTGCAGCAATGTGCTAGTTTTTATTCTTGGCTTAATCTGTCAGCCTTATAACATTTATATCAACATGTGGGATCCTCCCTATAAAAGGCAGTGATTGATAAAGCTGCTCAAGAAGGCTGGAAAACTGACATACTTGAAGAGTTTATTGTAGTCAAAAATACTGATACTCATACATAAAATAAGGTGAGAGGGTAGCAGGCTAACACGTATATGGCAAACCTCTTGATATTTTTATTTTTCAATAAAATGGGGGTAGAACAACCAGAATTAGTGTTTCTTAATAGCTCTTTCTATGGCTCAGTAGATTCTGAGAAGCATTTGAATGATAACTAATGTTAGGAGTCACTTAAACTGTGAGAAAGCAAAGAAACTTGCCTCTATGACCTTTATTCTTCAATTCTGTCAGACTGTTTTGTGCACACTGCTGCCTCTCCCTTGTTTTAATTTAAAACTTTTGTTTGGGTTCATATTTAAAAAAAAAAAAAAAGGAAAAAAACTCCAAGCACACCTTCCTTAAAGAACTTCAACCACTAGGAATAAATAAATTAAAAAATAGTCTTGTTCAATGATTAAAAATATGAAACTCAACCTAAACAACCAAAGCAAAATGATTTGCTGGAGGGAGAGGAGATGCTACTTGCTTCATTCCAAATATTTTGGTTTGACTATGTAGATTTCTGGAGTAGCCTGGACACATGATTCCTTGGCTATGGAGCAACCTGCCTGGTAGGTCTTCCCCAGAGCCAGCCACATGTCACTGCCACAGAAGTGCTCAACCCAGTGCAAACTGGGCTCTGTCAAAGCTTTCTGGGCGGCTTGCCCAGAGAACTTTCTGGAAACTGCTGTAGTTGAGGAACTATTCAGTTGTTTAAGTTCAATTTTGGACTAACATATCAAATAACATAATTTCCTGCAGAGCAATTGGCTCTTCTAGCTTCTGTCCATCTTTTTAGCTGAATGTAGCTGGTAATCATTCCTCATTTTCCGAGGAAATCAGTGTTGTCTTATCACCAGAAACTTGGGTATTTTTCTCTGAAGAAGAGAGAAGGAACACATTGTGATCTGGAGTTGTATGAGAGATAATACCTTGATATTAGTCTCCTAAACGGAAAAGGCTTTCAGGCTTGGATACTTCCCTTAATACCATATTTTATGGAGAGTGTGAGTCCTCAAATAGGAAGGAACCTGGACATTAAGATTTTGTAAGTAAAATGAAAGACCTTAAGCTTCATTTAGCAAAGATGGGGCTATTACCTGGCTTATGATGGTGCACGTATGTTGTCCTTGTCTCAGTGTCCATTGTGGGCCAAGGTGCCAGGCTGCCTGAAGCAGGGAGTGGAAAAATATGCTATTTGTAAACTTTTTTTTTCTTAGGCTCATTTAGAAAAAACCTCAGGTTTATAGGATAATTTTGGATTACAATTAGGAGCCTGCTATATTGCATCAAACTTTGACACATAGAGTGCCTTCTACTGGTGTTTAAACAACAGCCTGAGCATCATTTCAGCCTGTAAGATGCTGAAGTTTGGGGAGGAGCATGTTCCTTTGTGCCCTAAGACACCTGTACTAAGGAGATGACCTTTAGCTTGAGGAAGGATTGCTGGAGTCCCAGAGCTTCTCATTGGTATCAGTTTTAGTCTTCTGGACCACCAACAGTAATCTTGGAAGTAAATGAGCTCTTCTAGTTTGATACCAAGGCATTTTCTACTCTGCTCTCACAAATAGGAGTTTCTTCATGTTGTTTCATTTCATCTTCTCTGAAGTTAGAAACAAACTACTTTACAAAAAGGACTCAGAGTTAATACCAAATATGTTACAGTTATAATGCTTCTGAATAAAATATTTTGTAAAGCTTTTGCTTTATAAACCTTGATGGTATCAGAGCACAGGTTTGGTACCTTCTTTACAGCTATAGGAATGAGGTAGGATTGTATGTTTGGGCTTCCAATGTCTTTTGAGAATGCTTTTGTGACTAAAAGTAATCTATAGAATGAGAGTAAACTTCTGGAAGTTATCAATAAAACAAAGAAAATCAGCTTCAAACCCCCAGAAGTTCTTTTCTCAGCATGGTGGATGAATGTGTGCACTGACCCATGCAGCTGGTGGTTGAGAGTGTAGCCTGCTGAGGTGAGAGCCTGCTCACAGTTTAGAGCAACACAATTTCTGATCATAGCTCTGTTGCTAAGGGATCTCTTCTATTTCTCCTCTTCCTTATTCTCTGCCAGATTTCAGAGACTGGCAGGAAATGTTGCATTGTTTGTCTGTATTGCCTGTTCTTGGTGGAGACTTATGAATGAATTACAAAAGCAAGCAAAACTTTAGACAGACTATACAATATGTAGCTTGTTTCCTCTGCTGAGATATTCCATACATGCATTTATTAGTTGACACTGGTGTTTTCCAGATTTCAGCCTTTCTCTTTAAACCAGCAGATTTGGTGATTTCACACTGTGTTAAAGGAAACTAATTCAAAGGCACATTCTGCCTCAAATCACCACCTGCTTCCTGCCTCGGTGCTCCTCGTGTTTCTCTTTTTGCCATACCAGTAGTGTGGCTGATCCTACTGAAAAATAACCCTAAAGAATGCAATGTTTCATTTCATAAACCAACTGGCCCAACTCTGTCAGACCTGAACAGGTAAGGAAGGGCAGAATTGCCCCTTTCAGTGTCAGCTCAGTGCTAAACTGGCTTAGCTCCAGCCTGAAACTGCATCTGCAGAAAATACCAGGGATCCCAAACACCACAATGAATTTAAATTTAAAATTCTCGTCTTTTATATTTCATTAACCATCTAAATAACATCAAAATTATCAACTCCACTTGGATAAGCACACACATAAAATACAAGAGCCCCAGAAGTAGAGCAGGGAGACCAGTGGAGATTTCCCACCCAAACCAAGGTTGGCACGTGGCTTCCCTCTGGTTCTCTCACAGATTATATAAGATGGGATACCACTAATGGAATAACGTGATGAAAAAGCAGCATTAAAATCATGGACTGTGTAAAAGGAGTTTAATTCCCTGTCTCACATTTTTAAGATACCATATTAATAATTCAGCTGAGTTTTAGTAGCCTTTTCAGTTGCAGCCCTCTAATGACGAGCTTGCTTTCTAATGCTTAACGCCTGCTGCGTAAGTGGTACTTTTAACAAAATACATTTGCTGCAGGCTCTTTGACATGGCTTCCCACTGAGATAAACACAATTAACGTGAGCTATTTAAAATTCCTTTCTCTTGTGCTTGTTTATTAATGGTCTTTTAAGATCTATTTTTGTTAGTAATTTTAAAGAACGTGCAACAAATTTGATGACACAAGGTGTGCGATTTAAGTGTTTTACTCTTGAGAAATTCCTGGGTCATCTCCTGTTTGTAGGACCAAATTCACATACGTAGGCTCAAGAGTGACCAGATTGGTCCTTCTTTTAATATGCTGTACAGTAAAATGTATTGTAGCAGCAAATGGAGGATGAGCCAAAGGAGAGCAGGCAGGCTAGCTTACATAGTATAAAAATTTCATTAGAAAGTATTTCCAGCGAATCCTATTTTGTGTAAAAGGTCTTATCTTTTCTATATGTCACATCAAAATGGCTTTTTAGTAAAAATAGTCATGCAAAGAATGGCAACTGGGGGGGGGTTGTACTGAATATTCATAACACGTAGTACATCTGAGTGTGCTGAGACCTTTTAGAATAAATATATCCTTTTTAGGTTAAGCTAGTTCAGAATATTGTTGTTAATCTTCTTTACATCCTTCCAGACAGTCTGTGTAAGGCAATTTTCAAATTAAGAAAAGAAAGAAATGCTGGCCTCATTGAGGGCCCACGTCACAATCTCCAGCTTTCATTAAAATCAGTGGAAAGACTTCTCTTGACTTTGGTGGAACTGGATCTTCTCAGCATGCTTTTGAGGGGGTAAAGGGAAGAATACATGCCTTAAAAAGACAAATATCTGTTAGCCCTCAGGGGCAAAGCTGTTGTGTGGTACATGTTGTGCTCTGCTTTCCAGGCTGCCACTTCTGCTGACTGATTGAAACATCTCTATTTATTTTCTTCGCTGTTTATAAAGGTTAGTGTGAAAGTACACCTCTCATGGCAGAATCAAAGACTGCTCCTTGCATCTTCCTCCTCCTGGGCATCTGGGCAGGTGACAACTACAATTGCTTTTTAATGGATGGATTTGAAAGAGGCAATGGGCTGATCCGATAAGAGGCAGATCTTCACCTTAATAAATTAGCATAAACTGAAGCTGTCCAGCCTAGTAATTCAAGTGCAGTAAATATTACATATTTGCTTATCGTGGCCTTTCTGCCCAGTGAATCCTGCAGCTGTTTGTGAGCAGTTCTGATAAAGACCTACATATGGATACAAGTAAAATGCTAAGTCTGACAAATGCTATGGTGGTTCAGTTGACTCTGTAGGGACCGTGCATTAAACTTAGGAGGGTATGACTGAAAGTCAGTCCTGGTTCCCTTGTCTTTGCTGCTGAGTGAGACTGAGCCTCTGGAGGGAGAAGAGCTCGTTCCATTCTTGAGAACAAAACAAAAGTGCTCATTTTGCAGGTTGTGCAGCAGGGCTGACAGCACCTGGGAGGCTTGGAAGCTGGAAGGCTTTTAGGAAAATGCCCTGATTACAGTAGGGACTGTTGAGGTGGTTGAAACAAGGACATATCCATGCTACTTCAGTGCAGGAACTATATCCAGCAGCCATCCCAGCGTTCTGGTTGCTTCAGTGCCAGTGGCAGCATCCCAGATCATGTTCTTCAAATAAGGATTTCAGGACACCATGGATCTCTTCATAAACGAGACCAAGCTGTACTTGGTGTCTGCAAAGCAAGATCAGTGATGGATAGTTGGGTTAGCTTTGCTTTGGATGTTATCTCATGTCCTTTGCCATAAGTGAACTTGTTGGCATTGGTTTTGGGCTATCCCAGTAGGATCCACTGCTGGGATCCACTAGGAAAGGGGAGAGAACAGCATGGTCTGGGGAATGTTTCAACAGTAGAAGCCACTGACAATTGCTGGAGTGGAGAAAAGGCCTAAAGGAAGGGACATCCCGCCTATGTCCTTGCGTGGACAAAATAAGAGGGAAATTGATTTGTTTTGAAACAGTTTATTTCATTTGTCACACAGCAATTTTTCACAGCTCCATACACTGTCTTAATCTAGGTCGTGACTGCAGAGTCTCATGGCTGCAAAAATACCTGCTTCTAAAGCTAATCCTTTAGTGTGAACCCTCACATTATTTTGAAGCACCCCTAACTCGATTTATTATTTCATCCATCTTTTTTGAAGTGAAAAAGACATAGCTGAGACATCTCAACTGCTGATATTGTCAGTACTTGGTTAACTTTAGTAACTTGATTTTGAAGAATCCATAATAAAGTCTAGCACCTGGGGATATTTATCCTAGTAACTTTAAATAATCTTTTGCTCTCTATAAGATGTTGTGATGATGCTGTAGCCTTTTCCTAGACACTGAGCCTTGTATTGTTTGGAGAACATTCAGATTTGACCAGAAAGATCCTTTTAAAAAGGATTTGTTGGTATTAAAAAAAAAAAAGTAGTTTTGGAATGTTACATAACAATCAGAACTGTTTTCTTTAAGACATCTGGATTTACTGTAGTCAGGCTACTGAAATCCTACTTTCATTTGAACTCATGTGCCTGGGATGTCTGTTACATTTAAATATTTATAGCTTTGAAGGTTCACTAATTCTGTAATAAGCACAGGGGAAAATAAATACATTATGCAAAGGGTGATTAGTTTTATCACATAGTCTTCTACAGGGCAGCTGTTTATTTTCAGTGTTCATTTTCTTGGATCAGTCAGGTAGGCAGCTGTTCTTTTAGGGCATTTTTGTTAATTTAAGAAACTTCTTTGAATTGCAAATCCACCACCAAATTCACTTCTAAAAATTCAGCCTCCAGCTCATAATTATATCATCAAAAAAATCTTTAGATCACTAATTCAAAAATATCTACTTGTCAGATATTTCAAACAAATGCAAAGCATACACACTGTAAATCATCCAATACATCAATGTCTATATGAAACTGCATATAAAATGTCCACGTCCGCTAGGTTTCTCAAATAAAAAATATAATGTACATTATATACATTCTCACAAGGCCACAGCCAGCTTGAAATACTCTTGGCTTGTGTCTGTGACTTCATAAACAGCTGCTAATATCAATAGGTCATTGCAAAGATAGAAATATGATAAGTGGGCAACCTGTAATTTATCTTTTCAATTTTTAAATTGCTTTGGATTTTTGCCCAAGTCTAGAGTACTTGAGGAGAGTTATAGGACAGGGGAAGGAAAGGAGTATTGCAGACTGGGCTGATGCCTGTCATGCCATACAGGAACAGGAATGGTTGCAGTGTAGAAATGTCATCTTTCCAGTGTGGTCACCCAGAAAGTCCCCAGACTTGTGACAGCCTTAGTGAAGTCAGCACGTAACTGCTTAGATACATGTTTTGTACTCAGGCTCTCAGAGTTGTGCTATAAATATTTGTGTCCCTTTCAATTCATGTGGAAACAAAGATCTCAGCTACCATAGTTTTATGAGGGCATTAGCAGAATGTTGCATTTAAATGAGTTCTTTGTATTGTAAAATGCTTGGCTACAGAAAGTGTAACATTATCACTCCCAGTAGATGAATTACTCGGTGAATGGAGGCACTTGTACTGAAATTGTGATCAGATATTTATTGGCTGATGTGTTTTGACCATTGTGAACCACACTGTCATGTGCTAACCCTGCAAGTACTAAATATTTTTATTTCACCGTGAACCAGAATTTGTTCCATTATGACTCTGAGTTTGTTTTGAAATAGCCCCAGCTAAAGTGTCCATTCCCAGGTGAGCCCATTTGGAAGGTACAGTTTGGGATGAGGATGTAACTGTTTTCCAGAGGTCTGCAAAGCAGAAGGTGAAAAGACTCACTGGAAAAGACTCACCAGAATTACAGTTACTCTGCTTCACGACATACAGTGCTTGTCCTTTCTCCAGACCAGCAAGATTATCGTGATGCAGTAGCTATGCAGGTACTTCCCAAATCATTGAAGCTCAAGGGCAGCCTTGTATGATGAACAGACTGGAGATGTTGTGTGTCTGCACTGGCNTTACAATCCTAGTTGTTTTAATTTTGAAATGCTTGACGCTTCAGAGCAAAGTTAAGTGAAGATAGTATTATGATGTAAGTACAAATGGTGTTACACTAAATCTGTAGACTGTGGTACCCACAGTTAATTGTAGGATTGTGAGTACTATATCTAGTTAATTAATATGCTAATTAGCTAGTTTAAAGATAAAAGGGGGATTAAAAGAATGCAATAAAGAGCTTGTATTTTTCTCTTTTGCTGTACAAACACAGCTCCCTGCAATAACTTAATGAGGACATTTCAAAGGAACAAAACTAACAACAAATGAATTAGAGGCTTAAATAAGTAATTACATGGTATTGCTGAGACCTTTTGAGTAGGGACCAGCATAACTATGCGCTTAGATTGTGAGAGCAGCAAACAGAGAGTGGGATAACTAACTAATAAATCTATCTATTTTTTGTAAATTTCTTTTTGAGAAGCAGCCCAAGCAAAATTTGAATTCAGTGCTTATTAGTGAAAGAAATGTATTTATTGATAGTAATAAGATTGAAACTATTTCTAAGGTAGAAGGGTGTAAGCATGCTGAAGGGAGGAGAGCACAAATAGAGAAACAAGTAGCACTTTTTCTGCAGTAATGAGAGAGCCATGAAGCAGGCTTTCAGCCAGCCTTTAATACGTTAGCAGAAAAGGGATTGGTGTTCAAAAACCAAACCCTATGTTTGTTCAGGAATAAGCATCCTGAATTTGGAAAGTGCTCCAAGGGCTACACAGGCTGGTTTTGATCTGGGCTGGAAAATCAATATAAAATCTTAGTAGTGTAGCACCGAAAGAGGAAAGATCCTTAAGCACAAAGAAAATGTGCTTTAAACTGAGTCTGAAGACCTATTATGGGCTAAATTAGGATGTAGAAGATTTCAGAACAAATTAAGGAAGACCTTTCAAGAGAGAGGATGAGAGAGAAGAAAAGAGTGTAGCAAATCAAGAATTTCTGGGTTAGAAAATGCCTTCAGAGCTTTAACGGCTTTATTGGTGTTAAATTTCTTGTCTGTAAACACCTTTCCTCAGCTGGAGAAAGGCAGGATTTAGAGTTTTCATGTCTGTCAGGAAGCCATGCATATTTAGGCTTGTCAAAATTATGACACTCTCCACGCTGGAGAATACAATTTGAACTAGTCTGTACAGTCTCAGCTGACATCCATGCTTGATAGACAAAAGGACTATCTCCTAATCACTTTAGCCTGTTACTAATGGGCTTGTTGTTAATACAAAAAGCACTGTTATGTCTAA
>VYZX01018586.1:31690-69014 GCA_013401335.1 Brachypteracias leptosomus
TCCCCATCCTAAGAAATTCTTCTGGTGGAATATTCTGAGGAACATTTCAGCAAATTTGTTCTCCAGAATAGAAAGCTTAGTAAAAAATGTTGCCTCCCAGTCTAGTCATAAACATTGGTTTAGTCTTTAAAACCCCCATTGCATCCTGCAGCCCTTGATTAGCAAACAATAAAAAAATAAACTCACTGGCCATACAAACTCCCATTGGCAAAGGATCTTATGTAGGTATATAGTCTTACAGCAGTTCAAATTGCCACCTTCCACATGAGCTTTAGCCATTAAATAACAGCAATATAAGTAATTAAACACACTTATTGATAACTAGTTGCCTAGTACAAAATGTCTATTGAATTCCAGTGACCTAGTGTGACTGAGGTCATGGTACATAAATCTGATTGTAATCCTAAATTAAATTTACATATACCTGCTGTACAATAAGGGTGAAGTAGGGAAATGAAACACAGGCTCCTCCCCAGCAGAGCTTTGAGAACTTAATCTCAGCTGTGTGGGTCAGATCAGTTACTTGCAGAAGCTACTGCTGGTCCATTGAAATAATTGTATTAATGCCACTTACTATGCGTAACAATCTGGGCCTATGGTTTTTTAATATACAAAGTGAAATTCTCAGAAAACACTTAGAGATATTTGGCAATGTATCTGGGATTTTTTTTGTACTGTATGTCTGAATAAAAATTCCTACTGCAAGAATGTCTTAATTTCAGAAATAAGCAAGTTACTCATATGCTGAATTGTTTTATTTCACTGGTTATTTGGTTGCCACTTGCCCAGTACTGCGACACGTAACCTCTGACTCTAAAAAATTGCTTTTATGGTTTTCTTTTATGGAGGTATTTATGTTTAGAGCCTTTGCCAATCTCAAGAGAAATGAAATTTCATTCTCTATCTTTTTTTCTGGGAGCTTGAATTGCTTAGCATTATGTCTCAGTTGCATATAGAGCCATATTGGTATAGAACAGTTGTGCTCTGTCAGGCACCCGTGGGGCAAAGAGCCTATTGCAGCAGTGTAAGAAAACAATGCTATGAATGTTATACAGCAATAGGAA
The DNA here is from genome assembly GCA_013401335.1 of Brachypteracias leptosomus. NCBI lineage: Eukaryota > Metazoa > Chordata > Aves > Coraciiformes > Brachypteraciidae > Brachypteracias > Brachypteracias leptosomus. Next base: position 32,755 of record VYZX01018586.1, read on the forward strand.
GATTTCTAAGTTTTACAGAAGAGAGCTTCTTTGGACTTAAGGTTTAATCAAGTAAATTGTGACTTTATTACTAGTAATCTCTACACTCACCAGCACTTATTAGCAGGTATGCACACCTCACTGAAGTCTTGTGGTAATAATTGTATTTAACATGATTCAACTAACAGGTTGTATATCTGTTGAAATCAGATATGAAGAAATATGGTAAAAGCTGCCTAAAACAGGATACATGAACTCACTCTGCTAGTAAAAGTAAATTATTAATGGTTTAATTTCTTATTTTTTCCACAGGATTTGAGGTTCCAATTAAAAGTGTGTTTGGACCATTGCTTTGCCTGCCAGTGCTTAATCTTTTCCGAAAGCCTCATCACTTATCTAAAGCAAAAGAAGAACGAGGTAAGGAGAGAAAGTAATGAAATGCAGCATAGCACATCTGTCAAAGGAACAGAAAGTAGCTTTAAAAAATATCCAGGATCAATGACATTAAAAAATTATTTGTTGAGCACTAAATGTGTTCATGTTAAGCATCTTAATTCTAAGGGATCTGTAACTACCAATATGTTCTTGCATACACCAAGGGTTTGGTTGTTTGTGTTGAAGAGATTTACTGTTGATGTAGCCACAGGATACAAATGACTGATAGGAATAGAAACTCTGGAATTGATAAATGCACCTCTCTGTACTAGGGTGTCCTTTGGAAGATTGTTTGACGTGTTGATGCTGAAATTATAATTAATGTTTCTTGGGTTATTTAAAATTCAAGTTTGGGTAAGTGTAGATTTATGTTCTCCAAATATGCACAATGCAATTTTGGATACTGTATTAAAAGACCTACCCAGTTTCAGCACTTAGAGCTGGGCTATCCTTTGTTGTTGATAATAGATCTTTCTAAAATACCTAGAATTGACTTTTGCTGTGTCACTTAGGACTGCAATAATATACAAGAAGGCAGGCATGACTAGAGGTGACAGAGAACAGTAGTAAAGTGATTTAGCCTTGATGGAATAAGGATGTAAGGCAGACATGGTTTGAAAAATATGAGCCTTTTTTGAGTTGGAAAGTATAGCCTGCAGTGGCCACCTCTGTAGTCATTGCTGACATCCACCTAGAGAGAATATTGGAATCTCAGTTCTTATTTTTCCTGTTCACTTATTTTTTCTGCCAAGGGTCAGGTTCAAACTAATATTAGCTAGTGCAGACCATGCCCAGTGACTTCTCAACAACCTTTAACCCCAACCCCCATATAAGAAGACCAGCAGGTTTGGCTTCTCAAAGCTTGTTGACTTCTCACCTTTTCAATATCCTGTATCATGTATTTGGTTTGGGACTGTTAAGCATAGATTGTATCTAGAGTCTTTCTCAAGAATACTATTTATAATTTTGTTTTTCTAGCTGCATAAAGGACATCATTAAGTAGCTGGGAAAAAAATGTTGAATGTGGCATCATGAGACCATGTATAGACATAGGCCATGCAGAAAATCACTAGTGCCAGTTGTCAGCAAGAAGTAAAACTGGGTTTAGTAGGTCTGTTTTTAAAGCACATGTGTTGCTGAGGGAGAGTTGTACCTCCAGAGCTGAAAATATATAAAACTAACTGTTGCAAGAATACCTAAAATGTTTTCTATAGTTGCCCTCAAAAACTAGTCTTACATATGTAGATTTTTGAACATGCCTTGTAAATCCCTGAGGCTTGCCAGGTAACTTCATGGATCCTGCATACCATCTTCCTGTAACTGTGTCTTACAGCACGGTTGTCTTCTATACTGCCCATCTAGGGCATCATTTCTGCTAAAAGCTGATACATTTACAGGAAACCATTTTGACTGACATTTGATCGTACAGAATTTGACTGAATAATCCATTTGTCGAGAAGCTACGGTACAGATCTCATTGTATTGGTCTCTGAGACTGGAAAAGATTATGAAACCAAAAACATTTGTATAATTTAATAACATTTACTTCCTGGCATTGCTTATAGAAGCAAGATGAGGTGCTTACACAGAATTAGTTACCAAGAGGGTCCATCTTCAAAAAAATTTAATTAAACTTTAAATTAACTACTCTTAATAGGATTTGAAAAAAGCACACTTGATTTGTCTGTAGCTCTTCAGCTTTCTTTCAGTGCCTTATAATTGCATTTCAAAGCCATTCTTTCCATAGATAGATATCTCATATTTAATGCCTTAAAGATTCTCTGATACTTTATTTTAAAAAAAAAATTAACTTTTCCACCTTGAAAACCTTCCTGCTTCTTCAAAATATTGTTAATTAGGTCCGTTAACTTTAAACAGATAATCCTAGAAATTATTAGCTTATAAGCATAATTATCTTACCATGATGAGTGTGGATGACACACAAAAACTTACACTGGATTGGTGCCTAAAATGAGTAATGTGCTAACTGTGTGTGCAGGTTAATTGGGACCCCTTCTGAGACTGAAAATGGTCAAAGTTTTGGTGTGGTTTCTAACAAAAACAAGGCTCACGTGATTACAATAATGTGTATGATTAACTAGGATGTCTGTGTCTATATGCCCCAATACTTTTTAACCTGTTAAGTTCCATCAGAGTGTTTTTAGTCTGAGGGCTGATGTTAACAAGAAGATAGAGTTTTGATGGAGAATCCTGCTCCTAATATTCTAGTGCAGGAAAAAAAAAAGGATTTTTAAAACGTCCTATGGGAAGGCTGCTTCCTAAGCTTCTCTAAAAGAGAAAGGGACCTGATTAATTTGCCAAGCTTGGAGAGGTGTTTCAGTCAGAACCTGCACCTTTTAAACACGGGAGGATCCACACAGAAAATCTGTGAATGCTGGGAATTGTCCCAGGGTTCTGCTCAGGCAATGAGAGTACCTTCCTCCTTGTGTGCTCTGGACATCTCCCTCTTCCTCATGGTTACCTATACCCTGCTGCTTTGTAAGATGCTGCTATTTGATATCAAAAGCAGGGGCTCAGTTTTGGAGCAGGAGGAACATTTACTTTGAGGTTATAGCTTTTGTGTTTAAAACCAAAAAGCATTATCGTGCGTGCAGTTGGCAGGCACTGTGCTTTATGGTTCAGTGTGTTTGCAGTTTCAACTGTAATCACAGAAAAACATCTGTTTTGCTTATGGGACAGGTTATTGTTCTTATTGAACAGTAACAAACCTTATGCTATGGATGAAAATTTGATTTATCTGTGTTATTAAGTGTAGTAGGTATGTGATTAGACATCACTCTCAAACTATGTCTTATGTTGGTATTTTATAAGTTCCTGTTAGGTTGTACAATCAGGGAAGGGTTCTGCAGTGAAGTCCTTAAGCAGATGCAATATATGTCAACACATGGCTCCTAGCCATTGCCAAGCCTTGATAGTATTACAGGCCTGCAAGATGAAATGTGGCTTCCTGGATAATTTGTATAATGCATCTTTGGGGTATTCATATTTTCAAGATGTATTTGGATTTACAAGCTATAAAAGATAAAGCATGCTTTGCAGTTTCTATTTTAGATATAGTACCATTTAAAATGCTTGAGGCTTGTCCTCCATACAGTGGATGGTTTGCTCTGAGGATCTTAAACATTCATTGCTACTGGTGCTCGTATCAGAGATTCTCTATTAATATTGCCATAGTGAAATAGGAGGCTGACTACTGGGAATCTCCAGGCAATCAATGAAAGATACTTTGCAACAATCCTGTCCTTTTCACTTCCACTTTTTGTGAAAGCAATTTACAAACATTAATAACATATTACAGTAAACTCCTGAAGCTAGAGCTCTGCGAGTGTTCAGCCCTCAAAGCTTTTAAAAGGAGATAAAAATGGGTAACAGCTACACTATGACAGTGGAAATGAGCCTTTCCTTTGCCAGGCTCCTTTTTTAGTGGACCCCCTTGGACATCAATAAAGTTTTGTTTCAACAACTGCCCCCAGGCTGCAGCTTCCCAGCTCTGGAATCCACTTTTTGAGGCTAAGCTTTGATCCTTCAATCAGGGCTCTGGTCCGTCTTGAGCTTTTTACTAACTTGATCTAAATTCTGAAAGAATGAAAAGGAAATAAAGACACTAACTGGAGAGGAAAAATAGGTTCACTGAATCTCCAGAGAATAAAGTCAGCTTTCTAATAGCAGTATTCACCTTGCCTGGATACAGAAACTCTCGTAGTTAGGACGATTGTGTTCAGCGTTCAATCCATTTTACACTGTTGAAAGGCTAGACCCAGCAACTGTGAATGATGGATAAGAAGGAGTAGCCAGCTATTCAAACATCAAACAGCAAAGTCATAGCTGTGTTTGACAGGCTTTTTCTTTTTATTCCCTCCTCCTCCCTCTCCCTTAATTCCATAAAGTGTTTGTTTAAATTTTACAGTGTGTTCTGTATCTGAATGTAAAACTTTTGTTCTGTATTTACTACTCCTAGCCAAGATGGCTTAATACAGGGTAGGAACTACTGAATAATCCATTGTCAGAAAGTGCCTGGCAAATTATTATGCTTGTGTCTCATTAACTTGTCTCACTGAAACCTCATTCCAACTTTGACAGGCAAAAAATGTGTTTCAATAGTGATTTTCAATTTATTTCAATGTATTTCATAGTGATTCTAAGATACATTTAAAGAGTCAGGGGAAGTAACAGAGATACCAAAGTAGACAATAGTACACTTTATTCCTTATTCTTTTGTGCAACTAAATCACTTTTTGATATCAATGGAAATCCATGATGTGAAGTGACATTTTTCACGTTGTCCAGTACATGTACACTACCATTTGAATCATGATCTTATATACTCTTCTTGTTTCTACTTTATAATATTGAAATACTATTTTTAAAGATATAATTAAAGCTTTTCTTAAGGATAGCTTGAACTATCAAGCAGGGAAATGTCATTACTCCCTTAATTATGTACATAAAATAAAAAAAAAAGAAGTTGCTATAGAATTCTAGGAATGCAACTTCTCAGTAATTCACCATGGAGACAGTTTCTTGCAATATCCCAGAGTTCTGTCCTTTAAGATAAATGTGTTCTTATGCTGTTCAAATTATCTTACAATCTTTACAGTCTCATTTTACAAATTGCTGATGTATTAATTTAGCTTAATCATCTATCTGAGTTTATTCTAGCAAAAGCACATATGTGGTAGAGATATTTCGTACTTCTTCTAACATCTTCTATAAACCAGTGAATCAGTAACAGGAAAGATAAAATGAATAATTCAAAAGATCAATGCTGACTAAAGACCAGAGCTACTCTCGGTATTAATATATTTTTGGGTTTGTGCCTGTAGGCCATAGTTTTGCAGATAAAACATATTTTGGAGTAAATAAAGCTGATCACTATATACTATATCTATAAATATAGTAGTATGTGCTTTTACTAGCATTAGGAGGGATGTGTGAGTACACTGTGATGTATTTTGCTAGCATGAAAAAGGCAATAAATGGTTAAATATATTTCTTCCACCTAACACATTGCACTTATACTTTCCCAAAAGTGATCATATCCTGTTCTTTTCACTTTTTGAGTGTTAATGCTTTCCAGTGGAAGGGAGGCCTGTGACACCAAACAGCAGCTCCCAGCCTGTTTGAACGCCGTTGGGCTTGAACGCTTTGCTGCCTTGCGTAGAAGGAAGTCAGCTCGGAATTGTCCTTCATGGGCTGTCAGTGAACAGCAAGGCTAGAAATATCAGCAAGCTAGAAGAATTCAAATCATTTTAGGCACAAGGGCTCAAAGGTGCCTCTCACTGTGGTGAAACCCCAGCACAGGCTTGCAGCAAGATGGTAGTTTGAAGATCTTTTCCTCAAACTGCCAAGCATGTTTGTGCACGTGTCCGAGCCTCGCTGCGTTCTAGGGCTGGGATGACAAGACAGAGGAGCACCACGTTCACTCTGTTCCTCAGCAGCATGGGATCACTGAAACATTGCTGTCTGAGGTAACTTCATTTAAGACTACACATGACAGGGCCTTTTAGTGCTGATTTGATGTTGTTAACAGTGAAGATAAAAAAGTAACATCAGCATTAATATTCTGAGCTCCTCTCTGGTTGTAGCAACCTCTACTGCAACTCTTCTTCCCTCTGTTCCCAGAAAAACTATTTGGAGATTTTCTTGGATACTAATTGTCAGCTTTTAGGTTGCTTAGTATACTAAAGTTCTGCCTCCGCAGATTTAGATAAAACTCCAAGCAGATTGATCTCATCCTAATCCCTTGTAGACATTCTTTTAAATCTTAAAACTACAATTGCAGTCACATTAAAATAATTTCTTTTTTTTTTTAATTTCTTTTTTTACCAAGTAGCTCAGTACATAAAAGAATAGATGCTGCAGGTCAGGATGTATGTAGGTGGGAAAGTATGAACAGGGGTAACATAAGATCATCTTGGTACCTTTGTGGTACATGTTAAATTCAGCTGAAAAAAATACATAAGAAGGCATCAAGTATGGAAAATCTTTGTATGAAAACAAACCAAAACAGCATGTGTAAGCTCTTAATTTAATTACTGCAGATATATTTTGATTTGTATCTGAAACACAGCAGGCAGAAGAGAGAGAAATTGCATTTGCTGGAATAAAAATAGATCATTCCAATGCACAGAGAGCTTGTCTCTGTATTTTGTTCCTTCGTTTAAGAAGATTTTACATTTTATTTTCAACATAAAAATCACATATCGAGATAGTAATACTGGATATGTCACAATTGGTTTAGCAGGGTGGCTTGTTCCTTATAGTGTCGAGAAGTTTAGGGCCAGCAAATGGGAGAAATCTAGATTTGTCAGGAGATTACTCGTGCTGACTTTTTCAGAAACCCCCTTGGAGAAACTTGTTATCTCACATTCCCAGTGTCAGAAAGACTCTTTCTTTCAACTGGACAGATACAGACCCACTACGGTCACCCAGCTTGTAGCTTCTATCAGTGGGATATATGGGATTTGCAGGGTCTGCACAACACTTGTCCAGTGGATCTCTGTGTATGTGCAGGCTGGCTGTGTGAGTAGGAATGAAGAATTTCAAACCCGTCTCAGCACCTTGTACCAGAGTTCAGGTAGCACCCAGACATCAGCAAGCTGGACACTTAGCCACACCCTTGCTCAGTGCTGTGCCTTCCCCAAATTAGGCTTGGGCAGGGCAGGTCTGTAATCAGAGCACTTGGAGATTCTCTTCCATAGACCTGATGGCAGAACTGCTGGGACCTGTCAGCTGTTGGAGAGCAGACAGGAATTTCTAGAGAAGAGCTTACTTGCCAGTAAAAGTTGACTACTTGACATACACCTTCACATTTCACCTGCCTTTTCCCCTCTTCATCTCTTTAAAACCCAATTAGACATTCACTGTCCAGGAGCAAGGGACAGGAATAACTCTGAGTGTTGGTGTAGCAGGGCACGTGTGTATGTCCTGTTAGAAAGTGTGGTGCAAAGAACCAGTTCCCAGCAGAGAGCAGGTTCTGGATAAGCACCTCTCCTGTTGTGGTACCTGCAGCACATCAGGTATCTAGCAAGCCTGACAGCACTGCACTGAAGTAGGAGCATTCAAATTCATACTTACACACACAGCTATACCAAATATACTGCATGGACGTTTGAGAAGCCATTTGGAAATGGAAATACAAACAGAGATCAGGGGAAAAGATTGAATTGTAATTCAATGATCCCATATTTATAAATTATCTAGTATCTATAACACTTTAAAACAGCATTTATTTGTTTTAATAATTCATGGAAAGTTCACAGTAGGTAATTTTATTAATAATACAGTGTTATCAATATGGATTTTGCCCAATTCCTATTTCTATTCTGTTGAGCCTACTAGTCTGTTTTATTGCAGCAGCAAGCAGCTCAGTTTTAAACAGCAGTGAAAGGAAGCCTATTACCTTGTTTTCAAAATAAAACATGGAGATATCTGTGGAATATAAAGCTTCAGTTTGAGGTCAGGAATAACTATAACTGTAGGATTAAGCACACATTCCTATTTAGATGGACACTAAAGGTCACTATGCAGAAAAATACTTAAAATATGCATGCGCTTAGATTTGGGTCATGCTACTAAAATCAATGGAATTACTTTTATACTTACTGGTATAATTATCCTATTAAGACACTTACTTAAGTGTTCTGCTGATTCAGAGCCAAAATGTTCACACACTCAGCAGAGGCAAAGCCCATCACATCAGAAATGGAGCGTTTGCAGTCTGTTTACCAAGTTCTTTAGTATTCCATCATTAACTTCAGCTGTTTCTTGTATTCTTAATATATAAATTAGCACAGTCTCTACAAGAAACATGTAGGTATTGGTCTACAAGTGGTGGTTTTATGACAGTAACTACCAATAGGGTGGTCCTAATTATTTCTTTATCTGCATTCAGACTTTTTTCTTGTTTTCACCAAACAGATTTCTCAAGCTGCGATACTCTCGCATCACATCTGAAACAATTTGTTGTAGAGCAACAAATCCTGATGTTTTCAGGAAAAAAGCCAATATCTGGTTAGTGTTATTGCTAAAGAGGCTAGGACTGTAGTTCTTAAGAGAGCAGATCTGTTTGTTCCCCTGAGAAGATTAGAAACAAATATACACCAAATAAGTCATTCTGGCTATGAAGATTTCATTTAAGCACTCTAACAAGAAAAAAATTGATAAAAATAGAAGCAATGGAAGTGGTTGATTAAGTCCATAGCCAGACACTTTGACACTGTAGCAGCACAGGTGATTTTCCTTGATGGTCTGAGTCTGGTGACATCAGACTGGTGGCTGTCACAGTTTCTACTGTGTGTGTGCATCTGTCTACAGCCCGTCTGCTCCCTAACTTTGTGGAGAAACCTACTATTGTGAATATATTTTGAAGAAAGAGATGTTAGGCACTGAACACACAAAACAGTGCTTAAACACAATGGGAGAATGGATCAAGAAGTAAATCTCAGCAGTATTTGCTGTGGTTTGTCAGTAACAGCGGAGAATGTCAGTAACAAGTGCAGGAGAATTAGCACAAGAACGTACAGATGAGGTTTGTGTTGTGATGTTTAACACTGTCAGTATGAAAGTGTTGGCAACTTGTGGACTTGATGTTGGATCTCTAAAGCCGCTCTCCAGACACTATGGAAACCAGTGGAAACTGTGGGTGCTGCTGGTGGTGGCTGCAGGTCCTGGTTCTCTTTGGAGCTGGGTGAGAGAGGAGGAATATTTACCCCTTGCTTTGACAGCGGCGCAGTGACTTAGGGGTTTGTGCTGTTCCAGTCTCACGTGGGTAGTTGTAAAATCTGGCTACAGAGTGTCCATCAGTCATCACCAACCATTTTATGGTAAAATAGCAAAATTTTTTTGGAATCGGATCTGGTGACTTCTAAAATGCATTTTACAAAGCTGATCTATGTACTTCATAAAACAATATTTTCTATGAAACTATCATTTCTAGTTATTTTTGAGGTAAGAAACAGAACCAGGGGGGAAAAAAATCTAAGGGTTTTCTTTTGAGATTTTTTCCCTTTTTTGAATGAAAATATTTCTCAAGCTCTGTTTGCTAGTATTGGCTACAAATAACAAGCAAGTTGACTTTCAGCAGGATCCCTCAGAGCCTTCTGCTGAAGGCTGCAGAGAGTCCTATCAGTTGTATGGGATTTCCCGTTCTGGACAGTTCTCAGACTTTACCTGGTACAATGCTTCTGACAGTATCATGAGATTACCAATCCTACTGAGATATGTCTGTGGTACATGATTGTTTTTTAAACCAGTACATTTTCTCTTTTAGAAAAATCAAAATGTTTGTCTAAATAAGAGTAGAAAGGTTTTTATGGAATCATGGTAAATGATTCATTTAGACACTTGGTTTGTTTTCTTCACTACTGAGTGTTGCCTGCATGCAAATGCCTGGCAAGAGACTAAAACATACGTTGTATACCTATCTTGAAGCTCTAATGATGAAAAGGTTTTCCTGCCCTGTGTATTAACTGGATCAGTGTTTTCAAAGCTGTTTGTATGTGTGTGTACAATTCAGTGTTTAGGAGTATGTAAACACACAGTATTTAATTGATAGAAATGCTATGTTAACTTAGCCTACAAAAGCAGTGCTTTGTGGTAAATCATCCTGGATCCTCCTTAGTTTCACAGGCATTAAATACCACGAAGACAGCAGCATAGTTAATATGGAAGAGACTTCCAGAAACACATAACCATGTAATACCTATTCTGATACCTATTCTCATGTGAACTGAAGGAGATGAGGGAGAAATTTATTTTAAAATCTTCAGGCATTTGTCTTTTTATTCTTTCTCTTACCAATTCTCAGCCAATGGACAAGGACATACTGTATTACTACTTTCTTTGTGATTCATTCCTCATAAAACAATCTGTTCTTTTAGTGGCACTTGTTATTAATCAAGGTTTTTTCCCTCCATTAGAGTCGTCGTTGGCTCAATCACTTCAGTATATATAATCACTAACTTTTTCCATTACACTAGTGAGTAGGTGCTCTTATATGTCTGTCAAAGGGATGCTGGTACATTTAGTATGATGCTTTGCAATTTCAGTGAGAACACTAATGGTTCAAGTGTGATTGCTTTTTTTTCCCCTCTCTTTTGAGAGAAAAAAAAATATTGCATGTTCTCCACAGAGCGAAAAGAGAGAAAAAGGATGGAAAGTTCCAAACTCAATTTATTTTTGTATCATTAAAATGTTCAAAAGTACAAAGGAATACTCTTGCAGAATCAATCATTTCATAATGTATCTGCAGAGACACTAGACTTGCGTATCCTAAAGAGAATGCTGAAAAGGCTAAAGTATCAATTTTGCACAAAACTCTGTATTTGCAGAGTACAGCACAAAAATTCTCGTTCTTACAAATGGAGGAGGGAGAGGGAGGCTGTGTGCAGATAAAACCTTTATTGACATGGTATTGTTTTCTCTGCAAAAGTGGTAGAGTTTCTGCCTGGAACAAATAGAAAGACAGAGGAGGCATAACACATCATCAGTTAGGTATTGATGATATATTTTAGTTCAAGAAGATAATTGTTTAGGTAATAGGAAAAAAATTATGAGAAATACTCAAAAAATGAATGAGTCTTTTCACACAAGTGATGCTTGTTCTTTAACAATTGCAAACCATTCTGACAGGCTACTTTAAAACCAAGAAAAAGAAAAGAAAATAAATATGTGCCACAAAGCTCTGTTTTCAAAATTGGGCTTCTCATTATTTCTCTGAATTTTTCAATTACCTTTTTCTTGATTTCCACTGGTGGCTGCAGTTTTCTTTTCCAGACTTCACCTACCACCTGCTTTTTTTCCTTATCCATTTTTACCTGGTCCTAACAGTTTTCATTCTATAATACAGTTAAATTCTGTCTTTTCTTTATTCTTCTCCTGTCCTTCACCTTCCTTGGTTATTGTTTTGTAGAGATCTAATGATAAATCTTCCATTCCCACAACTTCAAACATTATTAGTTTTTTCTCTTGAAGCAATTCTGCACCATCGCTGCATTTTACTGCATCTGATCCCAGCAGTCAAAGCATCTTCCAAAGTCCTGATATAACTTGTCTTTATCTCTTAGCTCATTTAATCTACCTTGCTTACCCTTTGCATATTTTCCCCAATTAGTTTTTCACCTTTTAGCTTTGCCTCTTTTCCCATACTGTTCCATGCTCCTGTATTGGCTTTTTATCATTTCTGCTCCTACCCTTTGGAGCCTTCCTCAGAGCCATCTCTAATCCTCCTTACATGTTCCTGTGCTCCATCATTGAATCTTTATCCTAACGTGTGGGATAATAAGCTATTTGTGAAAGAGATCAACTGTGTGGTTTCCAATCTTATCTACATTTACCATAGTACTTGAGAAAGACGTTGTGGGCCTCCTTGATCACTGAATTTTGTATCCTACGTTTTAAAACTAGAACTTATAAATATTCCAACATAATTATTACAAACAAGACAGTGTTAATAAAATTATATTCTCAAATAATTCAGATGCTTTTATTCTGGATGTGCAGATCTGTCTTGAAAACATGTGAAATAACTTCTAGTATTTTCTAATATCTATATCCTAATACAGAGGCTTAGGGTCTGACCTAACCCTCAGACCCAGGATAATTAAGAACAGGAGTTTGTCCCCTTGCACTTGACAGTGTCAGCAGTGGTCCATCGTGCAGCATTTCAGTGAACATCACATTAGCAATGCCATCTTTGCTTAGATTTCTACAGGTGAGACAGCTAATTTCCAAATGAACAGCAAGCAACTTCCAAGGCACCAATGGGCTGGCAGAGGGTGGCAGGGACTGTGTCCCCTGCTGTCACTCCTACCTCTCATGGCTTACATGTGGCAATCGAGGTGTGAAGAGAGCAGCTGGGGCTGCCTGATGCGGAGGGACAGGTCACACTGCTGCTGAGGGCTTCCCTTCTCCCCAGAACACCACTGAATTGCTTCATCCACACAAATGTTTTAAGCTATTGCTTAGAAGGTAACGACTAGTGCTGCCTGTAATATTTTGAATGTGATGATTTAGTGCTGTGATAATTCTTGATACTGCTACAATATAAATTCTGTTAGGTCGCATTGACTCATTGGATCCCATATCTACTATTTTTAAAAAACAAAGAAAATCAAGCTAAGTATTTGAGCGTATGTTACATTTCTGGTGCAGCAGCCACCATTGTGCTGTGTAATTACCATTTAGGAAGTGACTATTATATAGAACCTGATGGGTGCTTGCCTTGCAAGGCTTACAGAGGCACGTTGTTCTTCCAGAGGCACGCTTGCTAGCTGTGGGGCAGCTCACCTCTGACCTCAGCTTGGAAAACTTGAGTGAAACCTGCAGAGATCCCAGCAGCTGTCTCAAGTAGCCACCCTGTTAATGGGTGATTAGTGTTGGTTAGCAGGGTGATGACAGCACTAATTAGATTCTGAGGAAACCTGAGAAACAAAACTTTGCAGATGAGTTACAAAGCTGAACTAATTAGAAGGTCACTCAAGTGGGTTAGAATGATGCTACCCTGACTGGATACAAATGGCAACAAATGCTGCAGTAGCTCCTGACTCATCTAATTTTTAATTAAGACACTGTTAATGAAGAACAAACTTTTCCTCCTGTAGGGATTTCCTTGGTTTGGGGAGAAGAGCAATGGATGTCAGCAGACAGAGCCAGCCCTCTCCTCTTGGTCCTGTTTGGTACTTATGCTACATATTTAGCTGGATGACACAAAAGGCTTAGACATCAAATTGCTACTTATTCCAAGATAGTTACCTTTTTTTTTTTTTTAATGTATTTAAAGCTTTTAATAACATCATGAGAAAAATAGAACCTATTTCAAGGTACATGGTGTTTTGCATTGCAACATTTATCTCTGTGTAGTTTCTAAATAAGTTAATGAAGTTATTGAGTAAACACACCACATCCCTCATAGGTTTGTTGGCTTCCTGCATACCTGAAACAGGCAGTGATATATTAGGTGCTACCTCTTCCAGGAGAGGCATGGAGTATTTTAATAGCCATTGTGCAATTGTATTTTGAGTTACACAACTAATAGGATTTATTGGTTTTCTTGTATTTGTTTTGGTTTAATTTATGTCTAGTTTGGCTTATATAAATCTAAACAATGTAGTGTTTTAATTGCCAAAAGAATCCAGGCTGAAAACCAGCTTTTAAGGAGTACTAGTGAAGTGGCAACATCATGTAGTGTATGAGTGCTGTGGGAGGAGAGGAGGACACAGGAAGGAACCTGTGGGCTGTGGCTGTAAGTTACTGGGTTCTGTGTCTGCCTATTGGAATGTCATGCTTTAACAGTGAAAACCTGTGGAAAGCTGCCTTTTCTAGATCATTGCATTTTTATTGCTGTTTTTTTCCACTCAATATTAGTCTTAACAGTTTGGAGAAAGAATCTGATCCATTAAATAAAAGTAAGCATAAATAAAAGTAAGCTTAGGTGACTTGGGTTGGATAGGATTTTTTAAAAAGCAGCTGTGTAGGTACTATAAATGAGTAGGTGATTTAAGGTGCAGACCTTCCTTTTGCTTTCTTTGCTGCACTGCAGTGGTTGTTCATTGAAGCAAGTAGCTCTTTCATGAGAAGTTTGTTTCTTCATCCATGATGAAGCCTTTCTGGAATTGCAGAGCAGAGTTTTTATTGTGTAAGTGCCCTGCTTTAGTAGCAAGCTGAAAAAACCTGCAGTATCGTACCTAAAGATCACTTCTGTGCCATTTTAGAAATACTTGTGAGAGATGCTGCCCCCAAAAAGAACAAATTAGCTCAGTGGAGAGCTGTTGGAAAAATTAAGCTGGAGTGGGAAGTCGAGTGTGGGTTGGAAGAAAAGGACACAGAAGATGCACTACACTTGGTCATAGAAGTTTTAAGCCAGTTCTCAAGTATTGCTTTGTCCTTTTCTTGTAGTACAGCAGCCTTAGTCTTTTCTTGTATGTCCTGTTCAAAAGAATCTCCTGTCCCACTTGAGATGTAGTCTTGGGCCCAGTTTTAATTCCTTGGATGCTACCAAATTTGTAGTTACAAATAAACCAAGATTATTCCAAATTGTTGTATACACAACACGTGCATTCCTGTTAATTAAATGTGGGGTTTTTTCTCTCTTGTAAAATGTGTGCCTTTTTTCTATGGCTGGCATGCCACAGAAGTTTAGCAGGATGAGCTGTAGGAAATCAATGCTCGTTTGATGCTCTTGATCTCTAAACAAGACAGACATTGCAAAGATGGGTCCTCGCTCCATCCATGTGCAAACACCACCTTCATTTTTGCCCAGGCTTGTTCTAGGCTTCGACTGAGGAAGGAATATAAGCACACTGAATGTGTGATTTGCATCGTTCCCAAATTCACTGCCCTTCTTGAAATACTTAGCTGAATTTAGTGCTCAGTTTAAAAATGCTACTTCAGTAATTGTTTAAAGGCCAACTGGTGAGGCACTAAACAAAAGCTGTCGTGTTTGTAAAGCAAAAAGCATTTTCTGTAAGAGCTTCTTGCTCTTTTGTGATGTGGTGGGGGATGGAAAGGCTTTGAAATCTACTCTATGAATCATTCCCAGCATTTCGTGTTACTGAAACGTGAATATTACTTTTAAATGTGTAACTATGCTATTAGAGCCTTCTGTGATTTAGAGAGAGCTTTCAGAATACTAAAAAGTCATTATTTACTTTCTTCCAGTCTATTAGTGCAGAACAATCCTCACACAGGCTCTGCAGTGGCAGGGTTGATTGGTTCTCAGTGGACTTGTCTTGTTAATAGGAGAAAAGAGGCTCTTGCTGGTATTTCTGCTCCTGTCTGGAGCATGACTTCTCTAGACAGCTAATTGTATTGCCTTTGAACTGCCTCCCTGGTGTGACAAAGTAGGTATCCTCAGACCTTTACGTAACCATCCACTCCTCACACGTGCCGGAACTTCCAGAGTTTACCAAACAACAACACTCCACAGCAGTTACTAAGAGGTGTCATCTTCCTTCAGCTCAGTGAAACCCCAACGTTAGGGAGCTGGGAGTGCCTCTAACCTCTGTGAAGTTTGGCAGCTTTGTTGAACCTCATTTCTCCCTCCCATGCTCCTTCCACATGCTCCTGGAGTTAGCAAATATTTACATGAAGGGGCCTGGATCATTCATCTCCTAAAACCAGAGTATGTCTAAGGGAGACTCTGTCTCATCATTAATTAAACTTCAGAGGTGCTCTTGCATAGGACTAGTGTAGGGTAATTTTGTTCTTGAACATGGCATAGTGAAGTGTTTGAAAGCTTTGCTGCAGTAGTGAGTGAAAAAGGAGAGGTGCAGAGGTTGTGTTTACATGCAGGTCCCTGCACCACCACTGCCAGTGGCTGTTTATTGAACTTTAAATGCATGTGTAGCTGCTATCTGTCAGTAGTAGTATCTGAAATGGAAAGACAGAACAAGTCAAGCACTATAAGATAGTACAGGCTCTCAATAAGTGTTAAACCATTTTTCTAGCATCATTAGAACTGTATTTTCACCTGGTTATTAAACTGAGATTCATTTAAAAAAAAATGGATTTCTGTTAACTTGACTGCAGGCTTGACAACAGCCAAGGCAAAAGCTCCATTCAGTGCCTGTTTAAATTGCTGCGGTTATGAAGTGACAGTATCTATTTAAGTTTCTTTTTGGGATGGCTTATAAATACTAACTAGTGTGCAGATCTGAAATCATACAGTGAGAAGGGTTTTAAGGGAGAACTTTGAAATACCTGAAAAAACCCCCCAGAGCTGGAGAATATTTCAGGGGTGCAGGTTCATGTGTCACAAGGGCTGGTCCTGCTCCCTCCCTTAGACACAGCTGAAGTGCCATTCGACCAGTGTCAATTTTGCTGACAACTGTGGTTTAGGCAAGTCTAAGGATCCATCTTTATCCTTTCCTTCACATTTACTTCATAGATGCTTCATGGGTCATTTGCAAGAATGTGGGAATTACAGATTTCTGGAGGACAACTGGGAAAGTGCCTGTAACTGGGAAAGCAGCACAGCCAGTTTTACAAAGCATACTCTTGATATTGAGTGTCCAAAATCCTGCGTGAAGATAGTGATGCATAAATCCTGCCCCAGTAGGGAGAGAGCTCTAACAGGTGTGAGATGCCCATTAAGGAGCTCTCTCACCACTCTTTGGGGTCCCAATGTTCCACTCGGGTGAACTTTACCTGCAGGGGAAAGGAAGGTTGTTGAAGGCAGGTGGAGTCTGAAAGCTGTGGGATAGTGCTGACACTAAGGTCCAGGTTGCAGAAAGGCTGAAATCCTGTAGTGAATCTTATATAATGATACACATTTATGTGTGCTGCTTAAATCTGACAGCCAAGCAAATGACCAGCTTGTGTAACAACACATTATGTCAATGTGTTTGTAACTTTTAATGAATGGAATAAAATATGACAATATAATTTGGGGTTTAACTATGGAAGAAAGACATGAGAGTTTAAGTTTTGATCTGTGTGATAAATGGGGCGTTTTTCAGTCCAATTTTTCATGGTTTGAGTGAGAATTAGGTGGTTAAAAATGATTTCACAAGCAGTGTAAAATTGGTGGTGGCCATTTATAATATGAACCGCTAACAATTGAATAATTTCTAGTTTATTTTCTCCAGGGTATAGTATCTAGTTTATGAATGCACTTGTACTTCATAAATCATTCTCAAGAGCAAAAGGGAGAAAAAT
This sequence comes from Brachypteracias leptosomus, assembly GCA_013401335.1. NCBI lineage: Eukaryota > Metazoa > Chordata > Aves > Coraciiformes > Brachypteraciidae > Brachypteracias > Brachypteracias leptosomus. Next base: position 49,846 of record VYZX01018586.1, read on the forward strand.
GAAAAATCCATTTTCCTTCAACCCCTTGGGTCTTTATTTAATTTTTAATGAAATAGAGAGGATACTTCATCAATGGCAACAATAGAGCATTTTCAACACACATCTCTGCAAAAACAGACAGAACAAAATCTTAAACCACCACCACTAAAAATCCCCAACCCACAGCCCAAAACAAATAAAGGAGCTGCCTTGAGACACAAAAGAGATTTAAAATCAAATGGATTTTTGAAGCATTTAAATATTTGACAGTTACTTAGTTTAGCTGCGAGATGTTCTTACATAACATGCAGCAGAATAGATGTAGTCAATATTAAGAATTTACCTGAGTTTTAAGTGGCATAATGCTTACTTCAGAGCACAAATCTATCAATACTGTGTTTGCTTTCTGGTTCTGGCTCATGTGGAAATGGGAGCTCTGGGAATAGAACAGTTCTGCCTTGAATGTGATATTGGTCCTTTCATTATGATAAACATTGACTACAGAGCTGTGTATGTCATAGGACAGTGTCACTCAAAATTCAAATAACCAAATTCTGCAAAGTGAAGAAGTGTAATGTGTTAATATTGGGTGAGATCAGAAAAAGAATTTCTCCTGTTTATTCAAGAGTGAAGTTTCACAGTTTGAGGCACAGTAGCATCATGAGATAAACTAATTTAGCCTTCTGTATATCACAGACCATTTGTTTTTTATTCACATACCCTTGTATTTTATTTTGTGAACACTGATATTACTGGGATTGTCCTCCACATGATTCTCATTTGAAGATACCAGGAGGAAAAAAACCCCAAAGTGGTGCTGTTGGGATGATGGTGCTGGTATCCATTGATGTTTTATTCCAAAGATTAATTATCCTTAAAATATGTACCTGATTTCCAGGTTGTATTTTTCCATCCTGAGTTTCTTGCTAGGTTATGCTTTGCTGCCAGATTTACACTCCTTTCAATTGTATTGTTTTATCTTAGAGACTTTGAGGCTCTGGTCAACTCTGTCCTTTCCCTTGTAAATATTCATGGCTTGGCATTTTCCTAATGTCATCAGATTATTCGTTTGTTTTTTTAAATATGAATGCCAGGAGCAGATTCAGTTGTTTGGTATCTGTCTTGCCCGATTTCATGTAGTAGAATAAGGAAATTTGTTGTGGTTTTTTGGGCAGAAGATAGAAAATCTTGCTGTTCAGATTTTAGCAGGAGAGCTGTCTGTGCCATGTAGTCATCATCTTATTGTTTTGCTTCCAGTGACCTTGGTCTATTGCCAAAAATACATAATACATCTTATTTTCACTAGGAAATCTCTCAGTACACATAGTGAGTCTTCTAGAAAGTGGAAGAAGGAAAAACTCTCCTTCTCAGACTAATGGAATGTATTTCTAAGGAATATTTCTATTACACACATTAATAATGGGATTCTCTGTGCATCATTTAGATTGGAAGCATCTAGTAGGTCCCTAGTAATTCTCTTTCAGAAAGCAGGTGAGGAATCCAGATCATCTCAGTGCATTAGACACAATCACCTCTATATATTATTACATTTTTAAGCTCCATTTAAAGAATGAAAATTGGAGCTTGATTTACATTAATGATCAACATGTAATTGAATCAAGACTAATGCTTAGATTTAGCCCTATTGTACCTTCCTTAAATATTTCAGCAGGTCCTTGGCATACTGCCTGCACTGTCATACCTAATACAACTGTTTGAGAGCAGAACTGAATTGCTGCTGTTTCATTGTCCAGGGCTCAAATTTATTATTTACTTTTACTTTACCACTGGTAGCACTAGTACTTGCTTTTTCCTTTCTGTCGTTGTTGCTAGAACATACTGTTGATCATTTTCTTCCCTCTCCTGACGTGCTTTCCATGACTTGTTGCTGTGTGTGATATTATCATGCTGCTCATGCCTTTGTACATATAAATTGCATATTCAATTGTTTATAAGTTTGTTACACACAGGACAGTCTGTGAAAATAAAAGTATAGAGCATAACTCTCAAATAAGATTTGAAAACATCACACAGCATTCAGAATTCCATCTTGGTTATGCATCGCCAGCAAAATGACTCTCTGCATAGCAAGCCTAAATATTCTTTACACCCACCAGCAGCTGAAACCCTCCTAAGAGTCAGTGGGTTTTTTTCTCATGCACTGTGATTAGTTATTTTGCTGCTTTAGATGGCAGTTCTGCTAAATTTTTATTGCTTTGTGTGCTCATGGCTCATTTATTGTTTTATTTTTCTCCTGTTTGCTTACTGAATAGATTTATTACCTTTGTGTGAAATAATTCTTTTGAGATAACTACTTACTTCCAGAGAGGCATCTTCAGTTTTAAATGACTCTGTGGGTTTTGGTTTCTGCTACTTATATACAAAATGTTGCTGGCAATCTACATGACATCTGAAAAAATGGTGAAACAGTAAGAATTAGAAGAAACTCAGTAAGGAAAAGAACAATTTATTTTAAATATTCTTAGTTTTAGACCTTTGTCCTTTAAAGGAAACTTCCCTGAATGGCAATTTTTTCCCCAGACTAAAAATTCTAGCATTGGATGTGGTTCTTGGTATGTGTTTTCAGAGGTGCTCCATCAGAATGCTCAGTGTTCTGAGGAGCTCAGCTCACATGCATTCTTCTAGGTAAGTACATGGCCAGATTTTAAAAAATAATTCAGCACTGCACAAGTGCAGGCTACTCTCAGTCTACATGAGCATGTGTCTGCTCTGAAGCTGCTGAGACAGGTTAACAGCACAAAGCCAACCACCATTTTGCAGAATGGAACAAAATATTCTCTCCAAACTCTAAGTAAAAATCTTATAGCAGTTCTTGAAGGCTTTCACTGTGCAATCCAACCACTTGTTAGGTGATGATTGGAAGAGTAGCTATTTAATAAGAAAGAAATTTCTATAGAGCACTCTAAAATCCAGCCCAGCCTGCTTTTATAACTTATGGTAGTTTTAAGGTTAGTTGTGACAGACTTACGTATGGTTCATCTCCCCATAGTTAAACTGCAAATAAACCTGTTGCCATCTGAAGTACGTGGTAACCTTAATCTTAATATTAGGAATAGTCTTATCATGGTGAACAACTGATGAGATGTGAACATACTCCCTAGCAACAATGCAGATGCTGAGTTACGTGAGCAATTGGATAGCAGTCTTGTCACAGATATTACATTTCTCTGTATCACTGAACATTGGCTAATTAAAAAGTGCATTCAGCCAGAGGAATTATTTTTATGAATTTGCAAATATGCTTTAAGCAAATACAAAGAAAAAGTAATAAAGCTTAATTTGCTGATGAACACCCTCCCCCATCTGCTCTGTGCCTCTGTATCAGCATTGAGATTATCCAGTATTATTGTAGGATGCCTTTTTTCACAATATGTTCAGCTCATTAAAAATAGAGAACTAAATTCTCATCTTTCCTAGAACCTGACTCTGAGAAACAAATTCAAATGATGATGAAATAATTGTTTTGTTTAATTTCCAAAGAGCAGTATGTAATGTGACAGCACGGGGACGTGCTTCCTTCATCCATGGATGGAATTAAAGGAGCTTCTTATCTCTATATTGCTGCATAAATTAACTTCCACATCCATCCCTGTGGACAAGTGGTTCCCCTAGAATAATGAGGATGGATTTCTTATCTTTTCCAAAAGGAAGAGTAGGAAGAGAACAGAATGATAACTTTTCTGCATCTGCCAACATGTCTAGAGTTGTGTGAAATTCTGCTTGATAACATATTTAAGATGTCTGTGAGCCTTAAAAGGGGGATGCAGAATGATCATGTAGACAGGGCAGTGGAAGTCATTCCATTTTGTTTGATTGTTTCAATTCTTACTCTTCCAATTTAGAGAAAAGCAGTTAGCTCAAACTAGTAGCTGTTTTTTCTTTGTGTATGTCTCCTAAATGCAAGTCTGGTTAAAAGTTTGCTTTCGAGTAAAAATAATGATGTTGAAATTGAAGATTAAAAAAATATATAACAATTTTGTATTCCACTTTTTGTAAAGTGGTAATTCACTAGTGAAACTAAGTAAGAGCGACATATTCCAGAGTTTCTTTTGGGTCCTGTGTCCCCCCTGTTGCCAAAGGCAGCGATAATCTGTTACATGGGATGAATTCTTCAGTGCCAGCAGGGTCTGAGAGGTGTTTGGAATCTTTACCAGAAATCAGGAAGTGGAGATTTGAAATCCACTCCTTGAGCATATTGCCTCGAGCAGGTGTTTGCTGTCTAGTGCCAGAAAGGCAAGTTATCCAGCCAGTCCTACCTCCATATGCAGCGTGGCACGGTGCCCTGGCACTAGTCAGGAGAAAGCCCCAGCCTCTCTCCACCCAGACAGTTGCTGCTGCTGATAAGCCATCCTCTCCCGAGGTGCCAGGCCAGTGATACAATTGCTCTGCACCCTTGGCCTTTATGCTTTGTCTCTAAGCACTGGAGTAGTTCTCTCTTCAGCTGGTCTTGGCTTCCTTAGCCACAAATGTACAAACCATCCCAGTGCACTGCCAGCTCTGACCTGAGCCCATCTACCAAGTGATTTTATTGACAGCTCCCCCTCTCCAGTTGCTGACTTGCAGGTCCCTGCTCTGTGAAGCAAAGCCCCTTTCAGAGGGCTCTGCCAGTAGAGCTCACTGCTCGCCCTGCTCCCTTGGCAGCCTGTGTTTTACATAAGTTATTGGCTGAACTGAATTTTATGTGGCATGTTCAGAGATGTATGACTAGGAAAGATGAACCAAATAATTTATTGCAAAGAATTTAGCCTTTTATTTTGTGGGAGGGGAGGAGATTTTTTTTATAAGATACTTGTTCTCCTGGAGTGCATTTGCTGTACGAGACCCAGCGTTGCTGGTGGGAGATGATTTGTGATGCTGAGAACATTTGGATTGTACATTTGAGCTGAACAAATGCATATTGATTGGATATATGGAACTAACTCATTATATACATCTTTGATAAGGTGTTTTTAACTTGGAGTTGCCTTGTGAATGCAGGACTAATTTTCATGACAGTCTCCAAATTCAACTTACAGCTGTAAGAATTCTTACAGGGTGTACAGTCAGTGCATGGTTGTAGATAGGAATTTCAAAAATGTATTCAAGTACAGTCCTTTGAACTGTCCATGCACCACCACCCAGTGCACTTTTTGTCCACTGAATATCACGATTAAGAGGAAAACTGTAGAATATAATTTTCTTGTGACTTTTCTGTTCTGAAAGAGCATCCCTAAGTCTCTTCAAGTGTATACTGCTTTTCTACTTTAAATTAAAAAAAAAACTCCACAAAGACACAGATCAAAACCTTGCTGTTTTATAACAATTTCTTATCCCTTGAGCTGTCACCTGACAGATTTTGCATTATTTAGCATTTCTTAATTCAGTATGAAACATTTCTTTAAGAAACAACTTAATCTATGTAGAAATATTTCTCCTTTCAATTTTTTAACTGAGTTAAAAAGTTGCAATATTTCATGTAAGAAGAATCAAGACTGCACTGAACTGTTTCCCTTCTACACATGAGTTCACTGTGAATTTTTAGTCTTACCTTATTTCATAGAAGATGGTGAGGAGTCTGTAAAACCCCAGGGACTGGAAACACAGCTTTTGGATGTGAGGGAGTGATAGGTCAGCGGTGGGCAGACAGCACAGGGAGATGGAAGAAAATTGACAACTTCCACAAGCAAAGCTGCAGCTCAAATGCAGTAAAAGGAAAGGATTTCACCTTTGTCTTTCATTTTCTTTTTGATGATGTTGAACGCTGCAGAACATGTGTTCAGTGGAGGATGTAGTCAAAAGAGTTTGTTGATGTAGTCAAAAGAGTTTGTTGGGAGAACAAGAAAAGCAAAGGATGCTTTGAGGAATGCTTTTTCTCTGCCCAGAGGCTTTATATTTGAAGTAACAGAACTACGTGTAAAATCAAAATGATTATAAACCAGTATAAATGTAAACAATTTTTTTCTTCCTGAGATTATCTTTTGTACTGCTTTGATTCATTTTGGGGTTATGCAGCAGGCTTACATTTCAGATGTTATTTTCTTTTTCATGCTCTTGCTGTTTTTCTTTCTTTCAATTCATTTTTCTAATCTCCAACAACGCTTAAATCTTTATAAAAATTTGAATCCTAATAAACAATAACACAGTGTCAAGACCAGAATTGCACTGGATGGGCTTCCTGGTAGAAATGTCATGGTAGACTTTCCTAGGTTCTTATATTTTACCCTTGCACTGATCCAGGAGAACTCTTTTTAAGTGTTCTTGATTGCAGAGGAATAAAAACTGCAATGCTGAAAACAAGTGAAGTGAGCATCTGCTGTAAGTTTTGGAGACTATTATTAGCAAATGTTGCTATGTTTTTGGAGCCAAGTTTAGAAAACCATTAATAAATACTTGTTACCAGCTTAGTAGCACTTCTGGAACTTACTGTGAGCAAAAATTTTATTAATGCAAGAACTGCAGGCTAGTGAATTACCAGAGAAAAAGCCTTTAGGGCATAAAGATCTACCCATTTACAGTAGATTATTAAAATAATGCAATGATTTGTACCAGTCCCCAAAAGACTCCCAGACACTTAGAAAGAATCAGTTAGCTGGGAGAGAATCCTTGAGGTCTCTGCTTCTAACTTGTACTCAAGGTAGGGTATAGTTGGTTCTGAGTTTGCTCAGAACCTTGTATGGTTGTTTTGAATAACTCCAAGGATAGAGGTTCCACAAATTCTCTGGACCCCTGTTCAAATATCAAGCTGCCTTCATTGGGAAAAGATTTATTTCTTATATTTAGTGAGGGTTTCCCACACTCCAATGTGTGTGTGGCCTTTTGTCCTGTCTGCATCTCCAGGAAGCATCTGGCTCCGTCTCCTCTACACCCTCCCATGATGTAGTTCCAGATGGCAATAAGGTCTCTCCTATCTCTCTTTTCTCCAGGCTGAACAAAGACAGCTCTTGTGCTCTCCTCATATGCTCTGTACTCCATCCAACTCACCATCCTGGTGGCCCTTTGCAGGACCTCATTCCAGTATTCCTATGTCCTTCTTGTACTGCGAGACAGAAAATAAGACACAGCACTTGAAATGTGGTCTCAGAAATGCTGAATAGAGGAGGACCATTTCTTTTAGGTTTCTGGCTATGTTATTGCTAATTTAACCCAGGATGCAGTTGGCCCCTTCTTCTGCAAGGGCACGCTGCTGGATCTGGTTCAAAACATCCACCAGCACCCTCAGGTCTTCTCTGCCAAATTGCTTTTTCTCCACCTGGCCCCACATCTGTATTCCTTGTGTACAAGGACCTCACATTTCTTTCTGCTGAACTTTGAGGTCCACGTCAGCCCACCTTGCAGCCTGTTGAGGTGCTTTTGGATATCAGCCCTGCATATTAACCTTTTTCCCCCAAATCAGTATTGCCTGCACAGTTAGTGTCCCATCATCCACCATCATGCGCCTTCAAGTCCTTAAATGCATAAGAAACCATAAGGGTGATAAAATAGGAGTGGGATGGTGAAAAATATATTTTGACATTTTTGTTAATATATATATATTATTTTTTAAATGTGAATGTTATCAGATGTTGATGGACAATGTATTTAAACAGGTACCCAAATACAGTGCTGTGAGAAGCCCAGAAATAAATTTCTGTATATATGGATTAATCTCCACCTGGAGGGAGGATTTTAAGGGATCATGTGGTTATTCTGTGCTGGTGCTTCAAAAACATTTTAGTCACCCAGGCAGTGTGTTTTGTCAGGGTATCTGGTTCTTTCCAGGAGATGTGTACTTTTCTGCACCACTGTAAATTACATAGCCTCTGAAAAGCCCAGAAAACTGTTTTTCAAGACCTTTGCAATTTGGCCACAGCTGACTTATATGAAGACCATAGAATAGATTTTAAATCCAAGATCTTCCAAGATCACAATATAGTCACTCCTGTGATCCCATCTTCAGGTCTTACCTTAGCTGGTGCATATTCATCTTCCAGAAGTACCCAAAACAGGACAGTGACTTTTATGAAAGAGAAATAGTTTTACTGAATCAGTGTTTAACAGATGTGTATTTTATTTACAGTGATATTTTCCTTTACTTTCTATTACTCACTTTCACTTCCTAGCTTTTAAATAGCCTACTATATCTGTGAATATTTCAGTAGTCTCTTAATTTAGACTCTTTTATTAACTTCAGCACTTGTAATGACATTGTGCAATACAATTTAGAATCTACTGCTTGTTTCCACACATCTTTTATTTTGAATGAAATTCTACAATTTTATTCAAATTTATGTTCATTCAACTACGAAATTGTTGCTACCCAAGAAAATTACAGATGAGAATCAGGATGTAATCAGTTAATTGACCTTGACTTCTTATACACTTTCATCTAGTAACAGATATTTAAATGGAGGCAGTTGCCACTGTCCTTCACATGTTGGCCTTTAGTTCTCTTCACTAATAGCTTTGGTCATTTAATAATGTATTTTACAGCAAGGTCAGGTTAACAGGAGCTTTTATAAGCCAATATTTTACAGGGAATTGGTGAACCAAAAACTGTAATTATGCATGTGAAATAATCCCTTGAATAATTAGTGATGATTAACTGGCTGTTATCATTGAGACAGGTTATAAGGATTTGATGTAGGAGGAGGTAGAAACCAACTTGCCAAACTTACAGCAAGCAAATGTTACATATTTCATAAAGCTCTCCATTTGCTGTCTTATATGGAGACAATAGGGCAAACAGCACTAGTTGTGATTTTTATCAATTGGTGTCTTAATCTAAACATTTGCATATTTACAGTGGGTCTTGCTGACAGTACCCAATGAACTTCAAAAAGAGAGCCCATTTTCAAAGCACAAGTTTAAATGAGTGTTCACAGTGCTTAAAAATTGACATCTGATTAAGTATTTTACATACAAAATTTTTTCAGATTAGTTTGATACTGTGCAACAGAACATAAGGTTTCTAAGTATCACCTTGCAACTTCCAAATAGAACTGAGAACAATGTGTGAACATCAACCAAATTCCATATTGTTGAAATCAAAAAGCCTCCCACCAAAAAACAAATAAATTGCTAACTACAAAAGGAAGCAGAAGAAGCCAGACAGAACAGAAGATCTTTGTGAAAAGAATTGTATTGTGGCTGAAATGTTTATCTTCTCTTTTCTGATAAGCCCAAAATACATGTTCTAAAACTCTGCCTCCATTTGAGTCTTCCCAGAGCAAGGAATGATGGAGATATGAAAGAGATTTGGGAGGAGGAGCTGAGAGTCCTCTTGAAAAGATAATTGAAATTGTAATGATGGCTAAAAAAATAAATTATCTAAAATAGTTCAAGTTGAAGTTTAGTGTGCTCTAGGAAAGAAGATTTCATGTATGCAACTGAATTATTTGGAGATCAAAGAGAACCATGTTGGTTTTCTGGCTTTCTGAATAAAAGCCAAAGGCTGGATTCACAGTAAGGATTTGCATTTGCAAAATGCTTTCTGGCAGTTTTGATACACCTCTTAGAAATAACAGACACAGACCTAAATTCCCCCACAACATCAAGGTTGAAAATAATTCCATTCTTATCCTGAGTATATTTCAAAAGTGCCAGTCTATAAAATGGTCTGAGGTCTCTCTTAGTCTATCCTTATGAAACTGTTTCATTTCATATACAATATTTAAATTTTCATTAGAAAAGGGTCTAGATCCCAGGTGTTGCCTCTTTCAGTAGACTGATCTAATTAGCTGTTGTGTTCAACTGGCCTCCTCCAAGAGCTCTTTCTTCCACTTTCTTAACCAGACTGCCTTTGCAGGAAGGTTTTTGTAGGTTTACAGGCCTCAAAGTGCAACATATTCCCCTACCAGTTGATTTCAGCTCATATCCAATCTACTCTCACAGGGGCTATTTACTAGCATAGTACCGTAAGGTAGCTACTGATTAGTTTGGTAAAATTGCTTTATAAACTGTCTGCCATTTCAGTCTCGACTTATTTTTAAGCCTGTTGTGTACTTCTAGAGTGATAAATACTAAAGAAATTAATTAGGCCTATTTATAATTGCTTATGCAATTCCTATAAGAATGCAAATTCACCTGGCACAAAATTAAAAGGAATAAATTTAATAAATGCTACACCTTTAATTTGAATAAAAGTCAAAATAGTCTGTAACTCTCATTCCAGACAGTATATATTATTTTTATAATGTAGAATAATTCCTGTTTTGTGCAGCTAGTGCTGATTAAAAGAAATTCACCTCATTCAATTTAATAAAACCAGCTAATTTCAGAAAAGTCAGTGTATTAAAATTTACTGTACATGACAACTGTTCTCATTTCAGAATGCACCCTACCACCTCTATTTGATTAGATTTCTTATTATGAGTTCTGAAAAGGTTAATGAATACCTTTAACAAAGCAGCTCAGGCTCTATAATTGGGTGTAATAAGCTGATATGATGATGGGCTACTTTGTTGATGTAATTGTAATGAGAGATCTTTGATGTGTTATAAAAACAACACAGTAAGTAGTGTAAAGAAAAATAAGGTCTCCTAAGTTCCTGGTTTACAGATATGCTATAGAAATGGTTTCATTTGCTAGCTGGTGTAAACAGCTAATGAAGCTCTCCACAGTTACATATTCCATATCTCCAAGCATGTACCTCAAAGGCAATTACTTTTCACTCCCATAAGCAAAGAGAACATTTCTGTTACAAGAACCAAACTGTATAAAGGTGTCTCCTGAACTCTTCTCTGAAACCCAGTTGTGCTTTGAGTATTTCTGTCATACTGACTTCAAAGTGAAGCTTTGCCTTTCACGCTTGATTTTGGTTTTGCTTGGGTAGAAATGAGAGTCTGGTCATCTTTGCTCATGATAAGAATCCATTTCCTTGATCCTTTGGGGAATTCATCTCCAAATCCAGTTTCAGTTTGCAGTACTACTCCTTGAACACATTATACAGAGGAGGGGACCTTATAATGACTTTCCAGTACCTGCAGGGGGCCTACGTAAAGGTGGGGGAAGGTCTATTCAAAAGGGTTTGTAACGATAGGACCAGGAGTGATGGGTTTAAGCTAGGAAAGGAGAGATTTAGACTGGATATTAGAAAAAAGTTCTTTAACATGAGGGTGATAGATCAGTGGAATGGGCTGCCCAGGGAGGTGGTGGAGGCTCCATCCCTGGAGTCATTCAAGGTCAGGCTTGATGGGGCTCCCAGCGGCCTGCACTAGGTAGAGATGTGCCTGCTTGTGTAGGGAGGTTGGACCAGATGACCTCTGGAGGTCCCTTCCAGCCTAAAACATTCTGTGATTCTATGATTAGAGCTTGGATAACACTACTGAGCTCCTCTAAGTCAGCTCTCACTGACTGATGTGTCCCAGCATTTGGTCACCTCAGTCCTAATCATGTAGTGCCAAACATTTTGTTCTTTCATATTTTCTATTCCATGATCTTTCCACTCTAGCAGATGCTTTTGTTAAGAGTTTCCCATTCTCCAGCCTTCCTTTCTTGCACTACTGAACTTCATTCTGTCTTACATGAGTCCTCAAGGATATATAGTTCTTCTGGATGATATCCTGAGCTGCTTCTGCATTGATGAAACCTTCTGTTTCATCAGCAGATTTGTTAAGAAACAGTCTTTATTTTTATGAAATATTTATTTTTATTAAAACATCCTTTGACAGTGAGCATGTTTTACAGGAGGGTCCAAAACTGGTTCTTGCGGAATAAAATCGTCTTAAACTTTTCTAAGCCTAAGTTTTTTCTTCTGTGACTCCCTTTTTCCATTCTAGTTGTAATCATTTCTTGATCTACCTTATAATATTTTGATAATGTTTTCCCTTGGGCCTTTTACTGAAATATAGATCCATAGCAGCTACTGTGTTTCCTTTATCTCGTATGGAAATAGTGTGGATTAGTAATAGGAATGGCTTGTGTGCAATAAACAGTGAAGGTAATTACAGCAGGAGAGGGATGGGAGGCACATGCAAGGTGAATTGACTGAAGCAAATTATCATATTGAGCAATGGAATTTAGATACAAACCAAGTTTTTAACATTTTATTTCCAATTTAAGCTCGTAGTTTCCACCTCTGCATGCTGAAGTGACTATATACTATCATGTAATGACTAATATAAACCTGGGTGGGGGGGAGACTATATATCTAAATGTTTGACAAATAGAACATGCAAATGTTAACTGGATTGCTATAATGTAAGTGGGTGATGTAAGCAAGTTCTCTTTCAGCCTACCTGTGAGATCTTTCTTTAAGGAAATATTTAGCTGATAACCCAGCTAAGTAACCCATAACCCAGCTTCAAATAATATTCCATGCTTTGAATGTATTTTTGGGTTTTGATACATCTTTACTTTTTCTCAGAAGAGCATCAAACAACTGGAATTAATTATTGCTCCACATTTACCTAAATCATGTGGCTATAAGAGTGGATATCTTAATAATGACTGTAATATTTATGGATACAGCCATCTTTTTATACACCTAATCACAGAGTGGTTGAGGTTGGAAGGGACCTCTAGAGCTCATCTTGTCCAACCTCCTGCTCAGGCAGGGCCACCTAGAGCTGATTACCCAGGACCATGTCTAGATAGGTTTTGAAACCCCTCCAAGGAGGGAGATTCTGCAACCTCTCTGGGTAATCTGTGGGTACAAATGGGTAGTGCTAGTGTAAAAACTCTGTTACTGTACCACTGCAATTTGCCTGCAAATACATAAACTTGTATTTGTGAAGACTGCAGCAGCACAAAATAATTTGTCAAAGTCTAACTTCATAAGGCTGCAGAAGTGTTTTAAACTAACATTTTTTTCTTTAAGGTTTAGAGAACAGTTGTTTATCATCATAATTGCTTAGGCATTATCCAAAGAATTCTCCAGTTTAAATTTGCCATTTATGTGTGTATTTATCACAAAGTAAAATTAAAACTTGAACATGCATATGATCTGTATTTGTTTCTCCCCTACCTGTTTCCTCTGGCTGAATCAAGCTCTAGGGGAATCATAGAATGATTTGGGTTGGAAGGGACTTTAAAGATCATCTATTTCCAACCCATCTGCCCTGGGCAGGGACAGCTCCCACTAGACCAGGTTGCTCAAAGCCCCATCCAACCTGGCCTTGAACACCTCCAGTGTTGGGGCATCCTCTGGGCAACCTGTTCCAGTGACTCACCACCCTCAGAGTGAAAAAGTTCTTCCTTACATCTAGAAGGAAGAATTTGATTTAAGTGCCTTCACATTTATGCATTTAGTATAACACTCATATTTATACATAGAATTTCTCAGTTCATTCTACCTAAAGTCTCTTCCAAGGAAAATTCATTATTCATCAAATATCACAGGCACTACTGGAAATATATAAAGTCTTATATAAAAAAGACATGGTTTGGACTCAAAGAAATTGCATTTTATAAATGAGACCAAAGTGTGTTGTATCCATAATACTGTGTCCATCTTAAATCTGAGTGCTAAATACACCATTCTAAATGGATAATTCAGTCTTTCACCAGTGTGAGATGGACTGAATAAATACAGCTTATTCCTTCAGCAAGTGTGCATTTTCAACTTGTATTCCCTGTAATTGTAAATATGATTTATACATAGTTTGGTTTTATATGAATATATACCCATTTCTGTCAACTGCTTGTCAGCTGGTGTAAATAGTGATTATTCCCTAAGCCAGTGAGCCCATGAATATTTGCATCAGGTTGACACGTGCTTGAATAATGTGCTGGTAGCTTGGAATGACCATGCAGGGAAACTGCAAAAATGAAGTTGAACGAGCGCTGGCCAAATGTTTCTGAATGGACCTCTCAGGCTACAAAATAAATTTGCATTCCTAGTCTAGTGTTTCTTACTATTACCAGCAAAAATGCAGCTATTTCATATCAATAAGATATGGAAGTAATATGCAATGTGAGAAAAAGAAGCAAGAAACTGCATCTATCACCTTCCAATCCATCTGGATTTTAATGAAAACTGCTTGCTTATGATGATGAAAACACATGGGAAGCAAAATTCTTGCATCTCCATTCAGTGTTCTTGTTTTTTTTTAAAAAAATCATAATCTCACAGGCAACTTGGAGTCCCTTGCAGATTGGTAAAAGAAGCATTTTTCTCAAAATTAGATTTAACTTTCATTTCTTTTGTATTTGTCATTGTGTTGTTACACACAGCATAGAAACATCATTTAATAAACATACTCATCAATCAACCAGCACCTATTTAAAAAATATTTTGGGTTACAGGAAGTGAATTTAAATATGAGAAATACATGCTGTACTTCTGAGCTCCACTTATTAAATCATCACCAGAAAAAAGACCTTATTGTGTCATAGTAGGTAGAAGTGACACATGAAGTGATGAGCTAATTCACTCTACTGATGAGTGTTTTCAACTGAGTCAATAATAGAGATTATAACCTATCACAGTTGAAAACACATGAAATTTACTTAATCAGTTGCCAGGAGATCAAAATAAAAAGAAAACTCATTCAGTGTCTGCATTTGAGCGAATATTTTTATTTAGCTAGAGGATTACTTCACTCCACTGGCTGATAGGAACCCAAGGGGTCAGTCCCGTGATTCACTTTGATGCACACGATTCATTGTTTCCCATTGTTGCCTCTTCTCTTCCTAATTGGAGTGCTCAAGTCATTCATTTTAACAGGGGACCATACATTCCTTCTGTCCCCTCTACATCCCTTTCCTGTTTACAAGGAAAACTTGAGGGTGGCATGCTTTTTAGCTGGTACCTTACTGCAAAATAGAGATGCGATTTTTTGTGGTGAAACATGTTGAGAGTAATAGCACAGCAGCAGCAAAATGATGCTAAGTATAATGGAAAGTTAATGGGAGGATGCTCTGGCTACTGCTAGGCGAGCTCATGTCAGAGGGATTACAATAACCAGTATTATTTCTATTATCCAAGGCCTGGTATGATCTTCTGAGTGCAACTGTGCTTTAAAAGTAGGGATGGGGTGTTGTATTGAAAAATTACTGTAATAGAGGACTATAGAGTTCAGTGTAATTTTGAATGATTACAGCACCGTTTCTATACTACTTTTGAAAATCGTGTCCCCACAAAGGTTTGTTGACATCTCAGCATTGTATTTAGAGCAGGAGAGTATACATCAATCTTTCTCTAAAATGGCACGAACAGAACATGGTTTGCTGTTATTTACAGATTCCCGAGTTTAAGGAAGATTGAAAGATGACAGTAAAATGGTGACAAGTCAGTTTAAGACAGTGAAGTGCTCCCATTCCTCTTGTGTTTGTCCATGCACTTTCCATAGACAAAATGCTCACATTTGGCTTTCTAAATCTGTCTGCTAGCTTGCTTTATTCACTGATTCCTCTTCTACTTTCACTTGCACATCATCCCTTCTCTGCTTAGTAAATAAATAATACACGTAAATAAGTGCATTCTTTTTGAGGTACTGTAAGTAACAGACTTCAGTGCACTTTATGCTGGATTGCTTCTGTATATAGGAACATTATTTAGCTGACCGGGATGGTGAACCAAAAGCCATGGCCTGCTAATTTATTCCATTTGAGATTAAACAAATTTATTTCAGCTGATACACCCTAGTAATGCCATTTTCTAAACCCAGATAAAGCTAATTTCATCTGAAACTTCAATAGATTTTCATGTTGCTCTAAAAAGTGTACAGGAGGAGGAAGTAAGGGAAGTACTTATACTAAGGTGAAATTTTGCAGACTCATCTTGGAGACCTGAGGTGAAAGTTCACAATCTCATCTTCCTAATCTCTAAAAAAAATTAATAAATCCTTAACAACCCCTTTTAAAGAGGCTTATAAATCACTACATTTCATGTTGTTTTCCTCTTTCATTAGCTGACTGTTGGACACATTCCTAATAGCACATCTTCAGATGCTCATCTAACCTCATCTGAGCATCTTCCTCTATAAACTGTAAGAGAAAGATCAGAGATCAAAACATAAAAAGCACAGCTAGGAAGGCACCTGAATTTAAAATTATTGAATTTCATGTGATTTAAACTGTGAACTAATAAGGCATTAATCAGCAGTAATCCTAAACAATGTCTTTGAAATGATAGTGATGAATTAAGAGCAAGTAGCAGGAAGACTTTAATATCTGTATTCACCTAGTTTGGGATTTTAACCTTTGCTGTGATAGGGTCAGACTATTAATTAGTNGATACGGTCAGACTATTAATTAGTGTTGCTGGGTAGAGGTTATTATGTAAGGAAATACTGTTAAATGGCTCAATAGTGTAGGATGTTACTAACATAAGATATAAACTATCTACACATGGAAAAAAGAGCTGGATAGAGCTTTTCTTGCTCCTTTGTGTCTTTGAGTTTCTAATGATGGTGGGCTTTAAACAGGCACCTGATCTTTCAGACTCCTAAAAAGTTTTAACTCTTGTTCAAGCTCTCTGTCAATACTGCTCTTTCCAGCGTGTTCATTTCCAGTGTCAGCAATTTAAGATGAATGTTAAGGGTACAGAGAAGCTCAGTAAGCTGAATGAAGAATGATGAAAGAGAAACTTAAAAAGAAAATGCAATTCATAGAGAAAACATTCAAGAATCTAAGTTTTGAAGTGTTTATCAAATACAAGATGTTGACCAGATTTTTCCCTAAATGTCAGCGTAGTAGAAAGTGCTGAACAAATGTGCCTTCAATGTAGCAGAGAAAAGTTTAAAAATGTATATTAAAAATGTCTTAAATGGAAGCTAAAGGTGGACAAATTTAAAGTAGAGATAGGATAACATCAAATAGTGATAATGAGTTAGCTCTTGGAAGAACTTACCAACAGATATTTACTTTGAATCAGGTTTATAATTTTTCCTATAAGAAATGTTTTTCTGAAATGGAAATTTACTATTACTATTAAAAACTGTAGCTTTTTAACACAATTTTTTCTTGTCAAGTGAATATTGCCAACTCATGCACACCTTCAGAAAGGCTGGTTGACTATTTAATAAGGTGATTGTTTTATTGCTTGATCTTTACAGTTTCCAAGGTTAGGAAGGTGGACCAGCAAGTCTTTGGATATTTCCTTTTCTATTCCTGTAGCCCTTTACCTTTTTTTCAGTAGGTTTTCAGATGTATCTCAAGGATTAGAGGGGAGATTCACAGCTACAGATGTTCGCTCTCTGAGAACTTTAGTATTTGGGATGACGTTTTCAGAGGACAGGCATGCTGTTTTCCCCAGGCATTGTCCAATTTCAACTGGATTCAAGATGTACAAGCTCTTACAAATCTTGGGGCAATCAGCAGCAGTTTGGAAGAAGGAACAGCTCAGCCCACCAGTGTTCAGCCATTCCTAGCAATGTTCTGCATGGTCACACAGTCACGCTTGAATAGCTACAGCATGAGCTTCCAAGCAGTGGCCTCACAAGGCAAGTGGTAGGATCTACCCTTAGAAAACTTAGAATACAAGTGTAGTAAATAATAACTCATCCCCGATGTCTGTTCTAAGTGTTGTCTGTCCTGTTTACATACTGCTGTGAAAGTTTTTATCCATTGAGAAGAGTTAATTTGGAAAGCAAGAACAGGAGTTGGTTGGAAGGCTTGAAAGAGTAGTTCTGCTCTGATTAAAATGTCTATAAGGTCTATAAAGCTTTGAGTATCTTGAAATTAAAAAGGAACTAGAATTTTTTTTTTTTAACTGGATTATGAAAGCTCTGGGGATGAGTAATTTTCATCATTCTCAGCAAAGAATTGTCATAGCTTTATAAAACCCAATCAAGAGGTAAATCAGTCTTGTGATATAACAGGTTTTAGGTAGAGGGGACAAAATTTTGAAGGTACCACACAAGTTTAACTTCATTTTTCCAAAGTTCAAGCACATTATTTTTGCTGCAATACTAGCCAGCATTATTAAAATACCAGAAGACATTAACTCTCAAATAGCTATTAAAATGATCTACTGCATACTGTCCTCACAAGTTCAAGGGTGCATTCTAGTGGTCATATTTCTTTTACAGGCTCATGAGTCTGTCAGGACTGTGAGGGTTCAATAAGTACACTTGCTAGATGATCTGGATATGTTAAAGGTCTGTTAAACAATGCTGTATTTGGACCAGTGTATCTGATATAAACTGTTCATGTAGAACATTAGGTGTGTCCATACCTACTTTTATTTTTAAATAATGTAATAGTTGTGTACAGAAATAACAAAAGGGTTCCAGCCATAATCTTTTGCATTCCCCACAAGCAAAGGCAGGTATAGCCATATAGATTAGAACTTTATTGATTTTAAAAGCAGTAGAAAGCCATGGAGCAGAGATTGAGTTCAAAATAGAGAACTAACTATAGCTTTGTCAAAATGTCATTTTTGTTTTGTAGTTGAGGTCAGAGGAAGTGGAAGAAATATTGTAATTTTGTACATGTAGTGAGTGCTTGGGCAGAGGATGATGTCTCCTGAAAGACTGAATGAGAAAAGAGTATGTCATAAAGAAGATTTTGATTCAACATAGGAGTTTATACCACTTTGCAAGTTGGTCACATAGAATGCTCCACTTTTTTCTTTATTAAAATGAAAATTTATGCCTAAAGGAATAAAAAGCTTTGTCCATAATTAAACGAGGGGAATTGGAGGTAGGGGACAGGTGACAATGCACCCTTGAAGAATACAATTCTGAAAATAATTGAAGTGTCAGTATAGTGAAGCCAAATGTAATTTTTCCCTGTGTGAAAAGATAGCTGTGAGAGGTAGGCTTAAATCTTGCCTTTAAATGGGAAGAGATTAGGTCAAAGCAGATGCTTTGTAACGTGTGTATGACATTAAATACATCATTAACAGAGACCATATTTTCAAAATCATGTTGAAATTGGAAAGGGTTCATAAAAATAATACAAGAATAATCTGTCATCTTATAAAAAAAACTAAGTCTCTCTTTAGTTTTTTCCAAGAGGAAAGATGATTTCTGGATAAATATCTGGAGGTGCACGCATGAGAGAACATCTTGACATAAGTTCTAAATTAGTAGATAAAGTCATAACAAGATCAGTGAGGAAATAGTAACACAAGAAGTAAAACATTGATTTTTAATAGGACATTGAACATCATATCAACATGGAAATGTAGACAACATTTGATTCCACAAGGCCACTCCCTTACAACGGCAGGTAACTGTGTGACCCAGTCAGTCTCAGTTTTGTATATTAAGCTTGGAAGTGTGCAAAGGGAGATCTTTCCTGAGTGCTTCTGCACTGTACAGGCT
>VYZX01018586.1:92541-109196 GCA_013401335.1 Brachypteracias leptosomus
GAGATGCAGAATAAGGCGGATGGTTAATTTGGATTTCACTTTCAGATCCATCTTCATCAAAGTTCAAATCTGAGAACAAAAAATGCTTGACAAAGAAAGAGCAGGGAAAACAAGGAAAGATTGTGCATTTTTTTGTTAGCTGAGTTGGGTCAAGCTACGAAGTGTTACTTTGCAGTGTTGTAGTCAGTGTCCACCACCAGATGGGAACGGACCCTTTTCTAAGCCTTCTTCAAAGATAATGACTTGTTACAAAGAAACTGTCAGTGTTAATGACTCTGTTGTTCTGTGCCAGAACTTTAGATGTACAATGTTCAATAAAATCAAAAGAATTAAGAATCAAGTTGGTCTAAGAAGTTTTAAAATAAGCCAATTTCAGATTTAGTGTTGTGTGTGAGGGTTTGGGTGTTATTTGCAGGAATTGTCTATTTCTGTGTTCAGTATAATTTGTTCCATGAGTCAAAACCTGAATATAAGAAGGAAATTCTTTATCATTGTGATGTTTACTTTCTAAAAGAAGGAAGCTATTTTGAATGAAATAAGGCCCTGTCAGAGTTTGGCTCTGATGAAACTGATTGAACACTTGTACCCTCTCCTAATATTGTAGTACCCTGTACTGGGTGTTAGATTCAATGTTTTACATAGAAGTTTGAAACTTCTGGAGGATCATCACTAAATCTATTTTATTCTGATTTTGTTTTAATATTAGAAGATGTGCTCACACGTTTCTCAAAATGTTGACCTCTTCTCAGAGTCCACTGTCCAGCAATTTCCAATTTACCTTGAAATGGGGTCTTTGTGATGGGACACTTTGTCAGCATTTTTAAAAAAGCTTCTGAAATTGAATCTGAGACAAACATCCCAGATTTAAAACTTGTGCTTTCTGCCAGTCCATAAAAAATGGTATAAAATTGTAATGGGAAAATAAAGTCCTCTTCTTTCAAAAGAACTCAAGGCAATTGTTAAGGAATTGATGATCCTAATTCAGGGAATAAGGGCACAGATATTACCATTGTATGTCTCGAATGGTCTGTCACAAAGATAACACAGCAGCAACTTTTATGACAATTTCTTTTTATTTCTTAAGTTACAATTTTATTAAACTGATAAATAAAAGCACATGAAGTAGACTTTTCTGTCTCTCCTCCCCCCAGAGCCATTAAATCTTCACTTTTTAGCCAAAGTGTGGGCAGTCTGTTAGTGGACAGCCATCATTAAGTTAACCTTGTATTGTGAGTAGTTGATGCTTCTGAGCCAACAGAGACCCAAAAAAGGAGACAGGAGGGACTTCCCAACCCTGTATACACTGGTACTGAGTCTGCTCTGTGTTTTTAAGTGTATAGGTAGTGTAGGATTTGTGAGTCACTGCACAGTTCTGTGCCAGTGGTGAAAGCTCTTCAGACTATTTCCAAGATTCTTAAATTGATTACTCAAGGAAGAGCTTCCACCAGAATTTAGTCTCTTTATTTAAAAAAAAATGTAGTGTGTGTTTGAATAGCTATACTCAAAAATCTTGGCAAGCAGAGACAAATCTTTAAGCACTAGTCATCTTAGGATATCTCAGTGCTCTGATACTTCTTAAGAGCACTACATATGTGGCATAAACTCATAGGGAAATTGTCCTGTTCAGGAACTTTCTACCTGTCTCAGTCTCATTCTAAAGGAAGATAAAATTTATATGTTATCTGACATCCAAAATGTCATGTAATTCAAATGTTATTAAAAGCAGAAAGGTGACTGGCCATTCCCTAGGTAAGGGTCTCTGTCCCTCTGTTTAGTTTGTTAGAGTTTCCTTTTCTAACCAAATCCACACGGTAGCATTTGCAAAAGTAGAAATGGCAATGATACACCACGGAGTATGTATCATCTTTTTCCTATGCCTGCCATCACACCAGCCACTTAGAGACAATTCCTTTCAAATTTCCTTATTCCCCAGAGAATATTTATACAACACAGTTATATGCACATTATAAATATACAAAGCCTCTTTTTTTTTTTTACTCTTGCACCGTCCTCTGAAAAGATGATGCAACATATTGGAGCTGTGTAACCTAGACAGCTTGTGATGACAAACACCAAAACTGTTGAATTCCTTCCTTATTTGATGAATATAGCCTGAGTTTGGCAGTGTAAATTGTTGTCCTTATCCAGTGTAACTCCAGTGGTTCTCACCCTCTTCAGCTGAAATCTATGAAGGCTCAAACCATAAATACAATCCTGTAATTATTTATTTGCCTGACTAGGAAGTAGCAATGCCATTAAATGAAAACTCTGAATCTTTAGTCTGCAGACTAGGAAACATTTAATAGGTAAATGGAATTCAGGTTAAATGATCACACAGAGGTGAAACTATTTGAGTCAAACTGAAATTCTCTGTGATTGGTACAGATATTCCCATTACACCTGATTACCAAATAATAGGGTGCCTTTCAAGACTGGATAACTTGAATCTCAGGCTTCATAAAATTTGGCATCTTTGTATTGATGAGTTGCAGGTTAACCAAAGGTCTGATCTGAAGTCCTTGGAAGTCAATAGAAGCCTTACACTGCTTCTAGTAAGCTATTTACTAGACTTCAGAAACTTGAAGTCTTTGGAGAATGTATTTCTCTGGATAAACTTTGAGACCAGAGAGTTAAAGACGGGGAACAGTCGAGTTTCTTGACATTAGATTGTCAATAGTGTGATAAGATACAGCCTTTGGCAAAGGACACAGCTGAGCTGGAGACAATACAGCAACTCTTAGAAGAAAGCAGCAGTGTGATGATTTTGAATTTTGATGCATTATGGTAGCATTGTGCTTGTTCAGGCATTTGTGTGCCCAGTAGAACTTATTTATGTTTCTAAATGCTGGCTTAGTGGTGTTCATATTAGCAACGTTGGGCAGATGAGACTGTCTAAATCTCTTCCTGAAAGGACCATTATGAAGCCTATTGCAAAGGCAAAGTGCTTTCTAGGCAGCCTGAACTGGTGAAATTCAGTCTACATAAAATAACAGTGTGACTACATTGAGCTGGGTATTAGGGAACTGAAATAGCTTTTTCAGCTTTGGACTTAGCCTGAGGTCTGGAGAGCCATCAGATATCGACATATTCCTGCTTGTATGGGATGAAAGGCATACCTCCTTAGCTATCTTTTATCTCTCTCTTTCACTTCTCTCTTTTTCTCTCTTCCACCCCTCCCCCTGCCCCCATTTTCTACTCGCTTGCTCTCCTTTTTTAAAAAAAACCCCAAACCCAGCAGCTACATTTATAACATTGCTGAACCAAGCTAGGTTCCTGTGCTGTTCCACTGTGGAGCCATCAGCTGTGCATTCCTGCTGTGCATGGAAACAGCAACAAATAAAAGGTATTTGCTTGGGCAGTGACATTCAGATAGATTTGGTGTAAACTGATATATTCTTAACTTATACCAAGACAACCAAGTTGAACAACTGACATACTGTTTGTTGGTAGTAAAATACAAGTCTTCATCTTTATTGTTTGTTAAAAGAATAAAAAACTTTTTCACTTTAGGCTTAGGGTAGGAAGGTCATTTTAGATTAGTAACTGGATTTCATTAACATTGGTAAACTCTCAAGATGCCACAGCAAAAGGTGCAAACCATGCTTTAGTAAGAGCTTAGTGGAAATTTTCTACCTCAAGATAAATGATGCTTGCTTAACATCCAGGTTGATTTCTACAACATCACCTGATAAACAACTTTTTTAGATTTATTGCTTCACATATGTTCAGTAGCACAAGCAAATATGGGTTGCAAAGAAATATGAGGGTAGCAGAGTTCATTCCATTTGCACATTTATGGCTGTCATTGTCTTTGATCAATTAATTAGAGTAATAAGAGTCTGACAAGGTAGTTTATTGAATAGGATTGAA
Organism: Brachypteracias leptosomus; assembly: GCA_013401335.1. Classification (NCBI taxonomy): domain Eukaryota; kingdom Metazoa; phylum Chordata; class Aves; order Coraciiformes; family Brachypteraciidae; genus Brachypteracias; species Brachypteracias leptosomus. The sequence continues at coordinate 96,412 of VYZX01018586.1, forward strand.
CTGAAAAGTCAGGAAAGTTGCAAGTCTACTGCTACTTGTTTGATAAAAATCAGTCTGTTTGGAGAGCATTGTTTTGGAATTATCTAACTCCTAGGGCACAGTGAGGTTAAAAATCTTTACAAACATTGGGATCATTTACGCTTTGATGGAGACTGGAGGCTGGCATGCAGCAGTTTAATAGGTTTAACTGCAAGGAATGATGAAGTTGGGTGAAATCAAAGTGATAAAAGGGGTAGCAAAACAGGGGCAGGAACACTTGTGTGTGGCTGTCAAGTGTTGAATGGCTTCCTGTTCAAGTGTTGGGAGTACAACAATCACAAGAGTTTTTCAAAACATGGACCTATTTGTCCATATCTTTCAAGCAGTTGTTTTTCAGCAGTTAGGGTTTCAGTACAAGAGGTTTGTTTTCAATAGCATTGCAATAGAAAAAAAATATTGTAATATGGTGCTAAATCATCCTGTTTGAAATAAAACTGCTATACACCATGGCTTTTAATTCTGATTGAAAAATACATATTAAATCTCTGTCTTTGAGGTTTATATCAATCAAAAAGTTATTTATCAACCAAGCAACTTAGTGATCTCAGCTTTCCATTAATGACTGGTAGTGACAGGAAGATCTGAATTCTCACCTTGTTTCAGCATCTAATACAATAAAGATCTTGGGGGTTGCTTCAAAACTCTTTGAGATTTCTTTGAGTGCCATGGCTTATTTTTTCAAACTGGTTTGTGCTTTGGACAAATAATTTAATTATAGGCAGACTTGTATCCAGTAGAAACAAGGAGCTTCTAATTCATTTAAACTTGTTCAGGATTGATGTTAATGTATGATAGTTGATGTATGTATTGATGTTTACTTCAGTGCAACTGCCAAGGAAAACAACATAAAGATCCTATACATAAGATATTGCTGCTGACTTGTATTTCAAAGAGTTAATGTTTTTTAATATTTACATCCTCCACTGTTTTCAAACATATTTTCATCATAAAAACTTGAACATCATAGTTATTTTAACTTGTGTCTTTTTAGTTTTGATAAATAATTAGCTTAATTTCCTATTAGAACATCCAAAAAAGCTCCTACATCTTCCACTTGTTGTTTTGGTTTGTTGGGATTTTGGGGGGATGTAAAGGAGCATTGCCAAAGATCATCAAGAACTATCAGTGTAAATAACTTTTTCTGTTTAAAAGAGCTTCGTAGAAACTGAAGTGATAATTAGGATGTTCTGCTGATGTTTGGTATCAGATACACAGTGAGATAAATTGTATTTTATACATTTGCTTTTTTCCCCTCATTGGTTACACACATTATTGCTCTGCAGGATTACTTTTGACTTGGACTAGGGGAATTTCTTATCAGATATGGAATTATTTCACTAAGTTTATCTGTAACAGAAATGTAAGCAGTGGGAATGTTTGTTTCTGATCTACTAGGCTTTTGGTGCATGTAAGATATTCATTGAAGGAATTGATATCTTCTTCTACTAAGAACAAGCAGCAAGGTAGAGCTGTTTCTGTTAATGCTACTACTCCTACTTCAACTGCTTTGTATTCAGAAGCATTGAGTCATATATATAATATATATGATTATATATGTTCTTTAATATATATATATATGCACTTACCTCTCTGTAGCTACTTCAATAAATTTATTCTACTGAACCTGTGCAAGAATCAGGCCCAGGAGGATGAAAGCTTAAAGTTAAATCTGAATCTGTTGTTCATCATCTCTTAGCTAAAATGTTTCTCAGTTTGAAAGTTACCTTAAAGTTCAATGCAAATTGAGAGAAGTGCTTATTTATTTTGCTGAAGATATTTTACACTTGTGGTTGGTGATAAACAGTGTAACATTACTGGAGTTGATTAGGCACTGTGCTGGTATTTTTCTCAATTTTCAGGGAAACATTAGTTACATTTGCATCTTGTTGTTAAATGAGATAGGAAAGAAGTTCTGTGAATTTATTTTCATGACATCATGGCAGAGTTAAGATTCTTTAAATAGCAAGGCATCCTATTAGGCATGCATGATTTTGAAATTAATTATATGCATTTTAATGAGGGGGAAATACTTTACTGTCACTGCACTGCTGTTCTGCTGCTGGATGTGTGTATAATCAGCTTTTGAATTTCTGCTTTCCACGCCGAGCAATCAGGAGAGCTCACAGGGCACTCGCTGCTGCGGGAGCTCCCGCCTGCCCGTGTACTGAGAGAGTCTAGACTGGCCTGCCATAGGAGCTTCCTGGAGCCATGGTGTTTAAGTGAAAGGGTGAATCTGTGAAACTTGGTTTCCAGGAGGCTGCCAAATGGTTTTAAATAAATGACGTATTGCTCTCCACTTATTGTCATCTTTTCTTGTCAGGGCAAGATGTCTGGTATCGCTCTACCTTGAAGAGTCCAGTCTACATTAAGGAGGTGTTTGGAATAGTATTAAAGCTCTAAGTCTAATAAGTGGGATTGTTATTTCATCATAAATGATGAAAGGTGTGGTTGACACCGTTTTCCCAGTGTTTGAGGAACATAATGTAGTTAGTGAATAAAATTAATTCATTGTAAAGAAAATCTTGTGCATACACTGTAATTCAGAGTGAAAAGCTCTATTTACTCAATTGGAGGCAAGTTTTTCATAAAACGGATGAATAATTTATGTTACTCTTTTTCTGCTGGCTGTTTATATGCCTTCCAGTATCCCGTAGTCGTTCTCAGACAACTCTTTGCAGTTTGATACAGAAAGAAATTAAATGCCTCATTGAAGGTCACACAGGAAGACTAACAAAGCCAGGAATTAAACAGAGATCTGTAATAATTGTCTAATTTCATATTTATTTAACACAATTTCCTAGCACTTCAGTTAGGGGTGTTTGGTTGGGCAATAGCCAAAGTCATGCCAGCTTGCCCAGCTTGGCAAGAGACCTGCTTGAACTGTTAAAAGTTTCTTCAGTGATGACAAGGTGCAGTTAGAGCCAAAGATTATCTTAAACTTAGACTGTATCGTAAACTCACATCCTTTTCACTGTTTCTTGGTTCTTTACAAGATCTGATCAAGTGTTATTTGAAGTAGTTTTAAAATAGAAAGTTATGTTTTCTCATGCATTTTTTCCCCAGTGAATTTGTCAATGGACTTTTACTTTGAATAACTTAAGATGCTTTTACATGAAATAGAGAAATACATTCTCTGAAGATTTACTTTACTTCTCTCGATTCAAGACAAATGTATGAACTGAAGACAAAGAGGGATGGGAATAAAAAGTAAAATTCAGGTGACCATTTTTTTTTTCTCGCATTGCAATTATTTTATGTTTGAGTAGAAAACCCAAAGAACAGTGCCCTCTTCCCTTCTTGTCATCTCTGAGATCTAGCAGTGGTAACACAGACACAGTGGGTATTCTTTCTACGTTTGGAAGATATAAGCATATATTTTAGGTTGTAAAATCCTGTTGAAAAAAGGATGTCTCTGTCAGATCCTCTTTAAAAATAAACCCAAAACCTAGCAATTTTTTTTGCTAGTTGTTCTGTTCACCTTAGGTACGTGAAGCTGGCAAAAACGAATGGATGACATTTGTGGATATTTTCACATCTGCTCTCATTTCAAAGAAACAAATGGCAAGTTCTAGGACATGCATTATTCCCCTAGAAATCAGTTGTGTTTCCAGTATACCCTTCACAGCTGTTTGACCTTGCTGCTTTCCTGCACATAAAAGCCATATTTGCTATTGAACTGCTACCTCTATGAGAAACAATCCATCAAGTTTACAGATGCTACAAACACTTCAATTCACTACAAATTTAACAGGATCACAGTAAATCTCACATTACCAGTTCTATTTTCAAATAATTGACTTAGGAACAAGCATGATTTGGCCCAGTCTGTGTCCATATCAGGCTAACTCAGCACACAGCTTAGGGAGAAGGGGTGCTCCAGCAGGTATCATAGCGAGATGTCCTTCTGGGCCCTCTGCCATTTCCCATCTGCAATGGGAAATTCTAGCTCAGTCACAGAGGATCTGAGAAGCTTCATGGTGACTACCTTAGTCCTTGTGCCCACATTGGCCAATGTAAAAAGAAAAGAATAATTTCCTGCAGCTTGGATATTACAGCCTGACTTTCATCTCTCTCGGGTGCCTACCTAGAGGACTGAGTCATATTTTTTCTGCCTCAGTGAAGATGTGATTTTTTTTACACACTGGAAAATCTTCCAGAGCTACAGGTGAGAATACCCATAACAAGAAGAGCCCTGCATCTTTGAGTGTTCTCCTAGGTAGCCCCTGCAAGCTGGGGAGGGCTGAAGGTAGCACTCCCATGACTTGTTAAATAAAGGGTGATTGTGTGCTCTAGACAGGGCATGCATAACAATGAACCATCCAAAATTCGATCTACTGACTGTGAACTTGGGTCTTCCTAAGCACAGACAATCTGAGCCTAGGCTAAAGGGGTCAACAACATGGGTGAAGGATACCCAGGGACCATGAGCAGTTGAGTAAGAGAGGTTTTTTTGAAACAACATCTGAGGTTACTGCATCAGGCATTGCACCATTGACTTTGGAGTGCCCGTCTCTGCTAGGAAGCCTTTGGGGAAGTTCATATATTAATTTCAGTGTCATTTCTGTCTAAGCCCCTCAGCAGAAAGACATAAACAATTTTTGAATCTATTCTAAACTGAAGGATTTACAACGAAATGTTGAGACTTTAATGATGTCAGTTTTCATAAATTTAAGGAATATTGGTATTATCAAACTAAAATTACAAAGGGAGAAAAATATCTGTCTCCTTTGTCATCACTACCATCACTTACCCTGAGCACTGTGACAGAAAAAGAGTGATCGATCCTGAGAGCTCATTTTATCAATTAAATCATGGCAGAAATACTGTGTAACTTATTATTCAATACATACAGATACAGTCATATCCAATATTCTGCAGCAAACTTGTAAATAATTTATCAAGTGACTTTTTTTGTGAATGATTGGTGATCAATTTAGAATTTTCTTAAAGTGAATTCCTTATTTTTGACTGCATGCTGAAACACATTTGTGAATTTCTTTGCCAATTACTCAAGCTGTAACCTTTGTTGAGAACTGCCAACTGTGATTGATAGCTTTCATTTTAGTTTGGAGAAAAAGATTTTGCATATATTAGGCTTCTGTTCTCACAACTTCTTGACAAAGTCTTAGAATAGACTGTGAGTTTTACATTTAAATTGAGGGATTTTCACCCCACAAGTCCTTTGCCCTATTAAGAGCAGTTCGTATTGCCTAGAACATGGGTAGGAAAAAAAAGAAGGAGTGGTAAGCACAGTAAAATTAATTAAATATCACAATTTTTCTTGGAACAGAGAATTTCCTAGCTGGGCAAACCCATTCTATCCAGGTCAGCAAATAACATGCTTGTCCTAATGCTGCCAGTAATCGAGTACAATTCATGTGTTTTGGTGACAAGATCTTTGCAATGTATTTTTAAAGACACAATATTTTCTTAAAGGAGTTTCTGAATCTGCTGTTTAGAAGGGATAGCAACGTTAGCTGGACTGTGTGAAAGGGCAATGTACAGTTTTCTTCCATTCTGTTTTCATGATATAAGTCAAACTTAATAGGTTATCTATAAATCTATGTGTATGACTCTCAGGAGCACTCATTTGTAGTAAGTATAGCAAAAAATAGTAACTAAGAAACAAACTTTTTCATCTTCTAATGCAGAACTTGAATCAAAGTTTGTGGTGAAAGCTGCTACTTTAAGTCCTTTTGCCATGCTCTTATACGTTTGAAAGTTAAGGTAGAAACATATGCTAGATTAATTTGATCTGTTGTGCCATATCCTTCAGTACCATGAATTAAATTTAGACATATCACTTTAAAAACACTGCCTTTTGCTAGTCAAAATGTCCTTGTTTGTCATTTCACTCCTTTAACGGTATTGAACTCATTGACATATAAAATACTGAGTTTTTTTCTTCTTAATCATTACCAAAATTAATTTGAAGTCAATAACAAGGGATTTTATGCTTTGCCCTGGCCTAGAAAATGTACATATATCAAGATATGTTTCTTTTCTTCTTCACATCCATGTCATATATAGATTAAGCATATTTTTAAATCTAAATTATTTTGTATTCATGGCTAGATCACTTGGAAATCTTCCTGTTTGAAAATATTGGAGTATTTTCTGTCATCCATAAAGTTACTAAGGTGCTAAGAAAAAGGCACTAAATTAGAGTCTGTTCAGGAACGTGGAATAATGCAGGTAAATTGTGTAACATTTGGGTGCATTTAGGGATAATTGGTTTGTATTTGTGTGGATTGGAAACCACCAGACCTACAGTTTAGATGCCATCTCAGAGCACAACCAGCTCTGATCCCAGAATTAAGAATTGTCAATCCTGCATGGCCTAATGATATCAAAAACCAGTTTTGCTTGTCTGATAAGCATCCTATGAAGAAACCATGTTGCAAACCTTTCCAGCTTTCCAAAGTAAGGTGTGATATATATTCAGTTACATTGATCTAGGGTTTGCTTCCAGTTTTGCACATGCATTTAAAAAAAATCTCATATACTCCTCGTAAAAGCTTTCACTGAAAACATGGCACAGAAGACTACTCTAAGACATACTTAGTTTCCACTGTATTACACTTTGTAGATTCTGAAAGGAACTAAGGGTACTTTAGGTTGCAAACACTCCTACTATTACTGTAGGTGATGCATTAAAGGGAAACAGATTTGTCCACGTCCAAACTTAATGCAGTCTCTTCACAAAGTGTCCCCCATATGACCTCCACATAAGAGTTCTTTTTTTTTCATCATGGGACCTAAAAGCAGGACTGAGTCTTCTGATGGACTCTTCATTTCAGCCATGGCTTCCATTCCTCTTAGGCTTTTGACCCGAGCTCTGCCTCCTAGCTTGCTGTGTGTTTGGCTTGATGAGTTAGAGCTTCATGCTCTTTGCTCCTATCTTACATAGGGGTTTTTTTCTATCAAAGCAATAATAAGAATAGTTCTGGGATTTTTGCCAAAAGTGGCTTCCAACTCTCAAATAAATGACAAAATATTTCTACCTTTCTTGAAGCCAAGCCTCTGGATTCCTCTGAGCACAAACTGCAGCCCAGGATGTCCACAGGGCACTTAAAACTTTGGCACGTGCTTTCACAGAACTGGAAGTGTTTGCAAATCTCACTCCTTGTTTGCTCTGAACAAATGTGGTAGCTTTTCAAGAGTCCCAGACAAAATTGATTATGTTCATCTAATCTCCTTAAAGAGCAAGGGAAAAGATCCAGATAATGCTTTGTGACTGTAGATGTTGCACAGGTAGCAGCCACTATGAAAATGGGAGAGTCTTAGCTGAATTAAAATCTAATTTTCCTGTTTCCAACATCAACATTTTAAGGGGAAATCTCTGCTGCAGTTTCCAGTGCTCAGTATATTGTTTTTAAATATGAAATAATACTACTTAAACACTGAAGAGTTATGTAACAGCTATGATTTTATATCTTTTTTGTCTTTTTTTTTTTTTAAATTTCCAGGTGTTCTCTAAGTTCCATACATCTTTTTAATGCAGGAATTGCTTCTACCACCTGGTTTCAAAATGAAGCACCCCATTACCTGCTATGTATAGTGCAGTCTGCAAATTCTTTAAATAGCAAACATCAACTATTACTTCCCTGAAGTCAGCAGTTGTTTGTGCTCACTCACTACCTAATCACTATTTTCCCATATTTATCAGCAAAAATAAAGCAAAGTATGAAATAGCAGGGAAGCTCTGTCATGGCTTCTTTTAAAGTAATTCTTGCATTAATCTCCACCCAGAAAAACTTTCACAGATGAGCATCATTCCTCGGGCAAATATTGTAAGGAATAAAGATGTGTAAGAAGATCGAGTAACAAACCTGATCTTAGACTCCCCAGGCTCAAAAGTCTCAAACTTTTTGGATAGGTTGATCTGATTGTGAACAAAGCAGAGCAGTTTTTCAGTCACTGGCTGAAACCTTGGGCACAGATATCTTGGCAAATTTATAGCATTTGTACAGGAACTTGTGTAATGAGCTTTCCAGTTTTAGAGAGCAAGTCTGATGAGACTGTCCTGTGCAAAATTTTGGAGGAAAGCATCAGAAAATGTCAATACAATCAATCTGTAACATAGGCCTGGGCTAATCAAGATGGTAATTAAAAGTTTTAAACAGTCTGTAATAAAATTATGATAAAAAAACTTTGAAGTAACGTTGGTAATTTTTTCCTTCCTTAGCTAAAATTTGTATTAAAGCTAGCTTTTCTTAGTGTACAGCAGGCAAATTAGTCACATAACAGGTATTAAGAAATACCTGAAATAAGGAAGCATTTGAAACTATGATTTGATCAATATTCCTCCCACTTTCTGTTTTGATTCCTTCTTTAAACAGATAAGAGGGAGGTAGTTATTTGTGCTCTGTAGACAGGGGATTAGGAGAACTACGGAGTTTACTTATTTATGGTCACTTCTACAGTTTTTACAATTACTGAGCAATGCTTTGGAAACCTCTGTGCATAATTCACAGACTCACTGAATTCCCATCTTGACTTTATTCTGTTTACCAGATGCTGTGAATTTAAACTCCTTTTTTTAATATTACCCTTTGCAAATTTAATAATAAATAATACAATAGCTTGCCAAAACATATAGGACATTGTAGCTCCATGCTAAAGAAATCAGACCATGTATAAAAAAATATATTTAATGGATTTTTTTTCAAATGAAAGAAAGCTTTGTCTGCCACTATAATAATGCAGTTTTATGTTAAATGTCAGAACCACTTTATATTTTCCTCAGTGATACTGTGTCTGATCTTTCTAGATACTTCATAATAAGTAAGAGACTGTACTCAAAATGAATATATAATTAATTTTCATGACCCTGCTAATGGTTTGGCAAGTTTGAAGTCTAAACTTTTTTTTAAATGAAATAGTTCTATTTATTTCAATGTTTGATACTCTCGGTGGTGTAAGGAGGATCTCACTTAGCTGTAAATCTTGCAAAATCAAATCTTCCTCCCTCGATCCTGGATATGAAGGTATTGTGTTGATGTCCTGCCCTTTAAGGTAGTATTTGTGTATTTCAAAGTGTTTCAATCCTGGAATCTTTTGATGATAGGGATGCAAACTGGATCCCACAGTACAGTAACAGTTGTCTCCAAAAAGCCAATACCAGGCAGTGAAGGCTGTAAGTGCCTGTTTCCTTTGAGTTCTGTTAAACTACAGAAAATAATACATTCTCCTGTTGTTTCCTGGACTGTGTACACCATGGCTGGGAAAAAATAACCTATTCCTCCTAGTTCTGCAATCTTTGTTTCCTTAGATTTACTGCTTATGCTGTGAAATATAAAATCCACTTACTCTCTTTTGTGTATTTCTGAGTGGTTCTATTGATTTAATTGGTGGAAGAGGGTGATCAGCGGGGCCTTGGCTTTGTAAGAATAATTCCTTAGAGAAACTGGGTTTTAGTGAATTGTGAAGTGTCCAGAGGCTCATTGGCGTCCTGCCTGGAGGCCAGGACCTCAGCTTCTTGAGACCTAAATAGCTCAGCAGCTGGAGTCCTTGCTGTGTAATTGCAAACAAGCAGGGTTTGAAATACCAGTGCCTCTCACTTGCTAATCCTGTATGTCAATAGTGAAATACTAAAATTATTTTAGACTTTTAATTTTTAGCAACATTATTAGAAAATTTAGGTACTTGATTTCTTTAAAATACATTCTCTTTACAAAGTTTAACATACAATAAAACCTGCATAAGAGAGAAATTGGGCCCATATAGACACAAACATTGTCATGTCAATATAATCAATATAATGCTGTATATGGTTTATTTTCATGTTACCTCTAGATCTGCAGGTTTTGGGGGTGAAGCAGACAGAAACTCTGGCAGACCTTTGGAGAAAGAAAACTAAATTACAAAGTTAAAAACCCCTTTCTGAAAATACATGACTTTAGGCAACCTCAGCTATAAGCATAAGGGTTGTTATGTGAAAGTAGCTCTGTAAACGTGAGGGAACAGGAGGTCACTAAGGTCCAAGGAGTACAGAATATGGGATTGAAATCCTTTCTTAAATTGGAAGCAATCTTGAAACCATTGAAAACGTTCCATTGTGTTTTCCACTGCTCAACCTTTCTATAAGCTGTTAAATGCTATAAATAAGGCAAATGTAGTGAATGATGCACAGAAAACAATATCTATGTTGCCTAGTGCAGCAGTGTCTATTGCAAAATGCAAAATGGCTTTAAACCCATCAAAGTAATACCCCCATATTAAAAGTCCTTTTACTGAAACACACCCAATCCTAGTTTGTGGAAATTTGGATGTCATCCTTTGTTTCTATTTACTTTAAAATGATTTTTATTGCTTCTCACTTAGAAGCCTAGTATCTGATACAGGTTTCTCAAGATTAGAACTACCTCAAAAAAAGGATTTCTGATGGAGCTTTTCCTATATTCTACTCCAGCTCCAATGTCTACCTGTTCCTTTGTGTCTCGTGTCTCCTGTACTTCCTATAAAAATCTCTTTCTTTTATTTCTGCCTGGGAAATCACTCAGGGTACTAGCATCTCAGACATGGCTGGGCGATAGTATTGTTAAGCTGGAATGTTTTTGTGGCTGCTGTCAAGCTGTTTTTTGACCTTTGAAATATTGGCTCCAGTAACATGTTTGGGAGATGTCTGTAGTTCTAAGGATTTGCAGTTTTCGTAAAATTAATAAGGTTCTGTCCGTTAATCGCTATTTGAAGCTCGTGTGGGTACATTGTTCAGAATTAGGCAGAGAAATGCTATTCCTCTGAATTTTTAGGCTTTAAATGGCTCACTGCTGTTAAATTTTTTTAATGAGTTTTCAAATAGAAACAGGTTTGTTTGGTTTGGAATTTTGGTGTTTTGGCAGGGACGGGAAGTGTGGAGAAGGGAGTGTTATGGTTTTGATGGGTAAGATTTGGTAATTTCTTATTCTTCTCTAATCTCTTCAGGCTTACATTTTGCTCTCATATCATGGGGTCTTTCCTCTGAGACTGGACACAACTGTCTTAGTACTTTGTGGATGGATATAAAGCAGTTGAAGTAGCTGCAAGTCACTTCAGGTTACGCTTGGATGGTTAATACGCATTAAGTAAGCCCAGTGGGTGTGCTGGGCTCTCTGTGCGGAGGATAAATTTGGAAAGAGAAAAAGTGATCTGGATTTAGACATGTTTCACCAAAAGTTATTCAAAATAGCTTGTCAAGGAAGACAGTTCCATGCAGTAGGACGAAGCCGATTTAATTCTGTAGGTTCCATATGCTCAGGGTATCCCAGACATGATTGCCAGTTGTGTGCTACACCATAACCTTCACCATAACCTACCTCAGTCACTGGACGTACTGCAAGACATTGTGTTCCCAATGGCAATTTAATGATGGTTTATAGCACTTTGTTTGCTGTTTAGTAGCCATGAATTTCTGACTGCTGTGCAACCATAAAGAAAGGAAACTCCCCTCAGCATCCACTTTAAATTAATTTGTATTTTGTGATTTGTATTAAAGCATAATGTCTTTTTATGTGTCACTTTTAGTGTGGTCATTACCATTAGAGTAACTGGCTTGTGTTAATAATTGCACTGTGTGGAATGAGAATGTTTCAGCCTTGCCTTTGGGGCTGCACTTGCAGCTCCCTCAGTGGCTCCAGCTGCACAGTCTCAATGAGCAGCACTGAGTAAAACTCCATTTCTGGGCTTTTAACATGAATTTTACTGAAGGATCTTTTTTGTTAAGTTGGAGTAGGGGTTCATTTTGTAGATTTCACTTTTTAAAATGCCACTAAGCCCGAGACTATTTTCATGTAACAATTGTTCTTTACTATCCAGTTGTGAGAAAGTGAAATGTAAGAAAAGAGCAAGATCCTGGAGCACAAGTACATTGTGCTTCTACTACTCACCAAAGAAATACTTTTAGCAGTTGTGAAACACAGCATTTATTTCACTCAGATCTGGAATGATATAGCCATTCATTAAATACACTGATGCTACCAAGTTTACAGAAAAAGAAATGTATCCCCATTTTGTCCCTGTTAGAGATAACCTGTAGATACTGTATCTGCTGTCTTCTGGTCTAGGTTTTTGTTACATATCTTAGAAATTAAGGCTGTATGAAAGGATAACGGTGGGGAAAGAATATCAGAAGAGGCTACTTAATTTAAGATATTTTAGCATAGAAAGAAGTGCAAGATCCTTATAGCAAGACTAGAAGTCATAAGTAGAAATCATATCCTGAACTGGTGTAAGAAAAGAAACCTTACCAAGTGCTTTCTGTTTCTTATTGTCAATGATGTAATAGGTAAGAAAGAAAAACACAGCTCTTTGCAGAATGTATAGATCCAGCTATTAGCTAAACAAGGATCCCAGAATCACAGAATGTCAGGGATTGGAAGGGACCTCAAAAGATCATCTAGTCCAATCCCCCTGCCGGAGCAGGATCACCTAGATGAGGTTACACAGGAACATGTCCAGACGGGTTTTGAATATCTCCAGAGAAGGAGACTCCACAACCTCCCTGGGCAGCCCGTTCCAGTGTCCTGTTACCCTCACTGAGAAGAAGTTTCTTCTCATATTTAAGTGGAACCTCCTGTGTTCCAGTTTGTACCCGTTACCCCTTGTCTTATCATTGTTTGTCACCGAGAAGAGCCTGGCTCCATCTTCGTGACACTCCCCCTTTATATATTTATAAACATTAATGAGGTCTCCCCTTAGTCTCCTCTTCTGCAAGCTAAAGAGCCCCAGCTCCCTCAGCCTTTCCTCATAAGGGAGATGCTCCACTC
>VYZX01018586.1:109451-150169 GCA_013401335.1 Brachypteracias leptosomus
CACCAAGGATAAGGTGTTCCGTCACTTTCCCAGGGATGGAGGAGAGGCTGACGGGTCTGTAGTTACCCGGGTCCTCCTTCTTGCCCTTTTTGAAGACTGGAGTGACATTTGCTTTCCTCCAGTCCTCAGGCACCTCTCCCGTTTCCCAAGACTTGGCAAAGATGATGGAGAGTGGTCCAGCAATGACCTCAGCCAGCTCCCTCAGCACCCGTGGGTGCATCCCATCTGGACCCATGGATTTATGGATGTCCAGATTGCTTAATTGCTCCCTAACCCAGTCCTCATCAACCGAGGCAAACTTCTCCATTGTCCTGGCTTCCTCTGGGGCCTCAGGGGCACGGGGCTCCTCAGGACAGACTCCGGTTGAGTAGACAGAGTCAAAGAAGGTGTTCAGTAACTCTGCCTTCTCTGTATCTTCTGTCACCAGGGCACCCTCCCCGTTTTTCAGTGGGCCTACATTGCCTTTCTCATTAGATGTTTGGAAGTTAAAAATCAAAGGAAGTTTGGGATATACTACTCTAGTACTTGGAGAAATGGGCTAAATGCACTGAAGCCCTAGTCAAATAACAGAAGACTATTTTGGAAGATGTATGACTATTACATATTGTTTTAAAAGTTGTTTACTTATCTGCTCTATTGCTTTATACTTAAGATGGGGATTTTTTTGGCTATGACTTCTCATGTGGTTTCCTATCAGAAGTAGACACTGTAAAAGATATGCTCTAGTATTGACAAACCCTTTATAAAAAATGTCTATACTTGGCCTTATGCTGCTTTCACTCACCGTCTGAAATGCAAAGAAAAAAAGTAGTTATTTCAAGATCTATCTTCATTTGTATTCCTGGACGTAGCATTCAAAACAACAGAGCCCCTTGAGGGAATTTGAACAATTTTGACCTACGCTCAAAATAAGCACATAGCTTTTCTGGTTGCAATAATGAAAATCTCATATTCAGTTGAATCAGCCCCTTGCATATTAGGTTAAAGTCCCATCTCTTCAAAGCCAAAGATAAAAATTATTTGGTTTTCTGTCCATCATGCAATATTGGTGTGTTTGGAAAGCTGCACGGTCTGCACTCTGTCCAGGGAAAAGTGAGACCCAGAATAGAGCAGAGAGCAGTTTGGCTGTATATGCATGATAATGCCAAGAATTATGAGCAGTTTCTGTCTGTCTTTATGCTCCTCTATCCCAAATGTATCAGAAACCTGTATAGTAACTAAACAAGCAGCATTGTTTCCTCCTCTAGTATGGAGCCTTCAGACTGTAATAACGTTTTTCTTGATCTTCAGTTTAGAAGCCTTGATGCCATTCCTGTAGCATTTTTAAATATAACTATTAGATGTATCTTTGGACTTTTACAGTGATTTACAATCATCACCATTCAGCCAGGAGTATCACATAAAGTAATTTGCACTTTGCCCACAATTAAGAACTTCAGAATCTGTCTGAATTTGTGTTTTGTCCTCTCTTGGGAACTTTATATTTCTGTCTGTCACCATAATCTCTAAAGACTGCTTCTGTTACCAGGTCTTCATACAACACCACCAATATATCTAGGGATTTATATTTAGAGTGTCAGAGCTTTTGATAATATTTTCATATCCCATAGTGCAACCTTGTATGAATTTCTGTGCCTTATTCAAGAAGGAAACACCACCCAGGTGAGCAGCTTAATTTATTTGCTGTCCTCAACTGCAATGTGTGAAACACCAGATCTCATGTTATATATTTGAAAGCATGATCTTGGATTTTGATTTGCAGTAGATGACTACCCACATTCATTTTTCTATAGTCATATAATTTAAGAAACATTTATTGGCCAGTTAAGTATTTCAGACTTTATTCCTATTTAATTTGGGCTATTTCTATCATACTTTTTTGAGTGGCATTTCATCGATCCTTCAGAAATCCTGTCTGAAATACTTGGACATTTTCCTTTTAGTCTCTTTCTCCCTTTCTTTTCTTGACATCACTGGAGTAGGTGAATGCCAGCTCCAGATTTTAGCAAACCCTTAGTGAAAAATAAAACAAAAAATATCATTTCACTGGAAAACAACTATAGTAAGTTAGGTGTGAGCACAAAGCACGTACACCTGCAAATGCCCACTTGGTGAGATGTTTTTCCTCAGTACCTTATTTAGATACCTGGATTGAAGTCAAGTCTTTCTGTTCAGCCAGATTTTTCTTGTGTCCTTATGTTTCTGATTTTTTTAAATCTATGTATTCAGATCAGATTGGAGGCTGGTCTTTTCAAAGGAGTAGCTACCTTAAACATGCTGTGTACAAATGATGGTGACTTGCTGTATTTCAGTTCCTACTATGATACCTGTGCTCTGAAGGAACACACTAAATGCATCATTAGTCATAGTGGAATTTGGTGCTTTTAGACCCTGATGTTGTTGAAGCAAATAAAGTAAAGTGAAATTATGTTACAATACCCTTTAATCCCACGTTATCCTGTAGTAAATGGGGGTTGTTTCCTTGCTGTGTTTTAAAGAACAGATGTCTATTTACATAATGTTAAGATTTAGGTAGGGTTCGAGAAAGGAAAATTACATCTCTGTTTTACACTGTGACTAATATATGTGTAAAGGATTAGATAAAACAATCCAAACCAGCCTGTGATTTACACCTCACTTCTAAGCAGTTCTTTGTACTTGAAGCTGTATCATGAATGTAAAACAGTATGGCTAATTTTCAGTGGAGTGCATAAAGGTGTACCTCATCTATAACAAAATATTCCCCTAGCATCCTTGGGAAGCAAGATCATCTTGTTATGGATTTTATTCCCTTACCAGCCAATTTGTATGCTGCTGAGCTCCCTTCCGTATGTTAACTGGGAGCGGGAGGTGATAACAATATCCAATATAGGCAGCATATGGCTGCAACTTCAGCCTGAAACCAGATTTCAGGGACTCACTATTTCTAAATCCCACCCCAAGAACTGTTATTGTTTCCGTGTCTTCACACACAGACCTCCCTCCTGTCATTTTGCTTTTCCTGTGTCAGAGTGCAATGGCAGCTGGTTTTTGTTTGTAGTTTTATTTGTTGCCTGTGTAGCCCACCTTGCCTCTGGAGCAGTGTTCAGCTGCAGGAGTGTGAAAAAGCTTAGTCCTGAGCTCCTGAGATGGAGGAAAAGGGACACTGGAAGGCACAGGACAGCAAACAGTCCCTGCATTGTTTTCTGTAGGAAAATCCTGATACTTCTCTCTGTGAAAATTGTGTACTTTATAAAAGTGAATTTGATGTGAGAACCAAAACCCATTTGTGACATTTACCTTGTCTGCCTAGAAATAATTGAAGTCTCTCAATCCTACTCTGTGTTCTGCCCTTGCAGTTTAATCTGCTTTAGCATTTCACATTCTCTTTTGCACCTGGTCAAGTCATCACTATTCCAGGTCTAATACTAATCTTCTTTCTGTTTAAGCTTGAAATTTGAATCCTTGATACAGGTATCTTATTTACTTTACTTGGTCCTAAGCTTTCTTCTTCAGCAGAGTGATTTACTCTGTTATTTCTATATAATGTTTGTTGATATTAGGGTTTTCAACTCATTATTTTTCTTCTGCCATGTTTCAAATGTGCCTACTGTGTTAATACCCTTATTTAAAACCAGGAATTCCAAAACACATCTCTCTTGTTTTAGATTTCTTGCATTGGTTTAGAAACACACAGACCAACATTAACTTACCTAAGCCCTACCTCTATAATGCAAATAAGTACAATTTATTGTAAGAGGGGTTTTTTTAGCCTAGAGTTTAAACTTGTATGTCTTTAGGAGTTAACAAAAGTCTCTGCAGTTGAAGTATTTTGTAATTTTTTTGGTTTGCTCTTTGCCTTGTCACAGTTAAGATTTCATGAAGGTAGAAGTACAGAGGGTTACGTGAGCACAGAAGATGATAATATGTCCTCATCTGGTGAATAGTTGGTTGCAATATGACTGTTAATATCCAGCATGACCTTCAGCACTGACACTCCACTTCAACATTGTTTCAACTCATCTACCCTAATAGAAAAGCAAAATAAAGTTAAAATGACATTGAACCATTTCAGGAAAGCAAGGAAAAAGCAAACACATTCAACTGTGCCACAAATCTGACGTGCTCTAAATGTGATGTTGCAGCAGCTCCACCCCATAGTTCTCTGTCCTTTATCATAAGTAAACAAAAGTCTGACAGAGGAAGATTTTGTTAAAATAGAAATAGTAAACCAGAGGGGCATATAACAAGAGCCATATATACAGTGCTTTAAATATGGACAGAAAAGGAATAAAATACCTACCCGATAGAACAGAGCCCTTTCTTCATTATTTTGTTAGTTTATTCTAATCCTGTTGACTATTCC
This sequence comes from Brachypteracias leptosomus, assembly GCA_013401335.1. Taxonomy (NCBI): domain Eukaryota; kingdom Metazoa; phylum Chordata; class Aves; order Coraciiformes; family Brachypteraciidae; genus Brachypteracias; species Brachypteracias leptosomus. The sequence goes on from VYZX01018586.1 coordinate 113,797, forward strand.
TACAACTACTGAGAAATATTGCTCATCTGACAAGCACAGAAGAAGATACTTTCTAATTTATTACACTGGTTTTAAATCAAAAGAAAACATGTTTTATTTTGTGTGGCAACAAAATAGGGATCAAAAATCATGCTAATCTACCTTGAATATGAATCAGTGTAACAAGAAGAGGGCAGTTAAACTTCCCCATGAACACTTTCTTTAAGTTAAAGAAGTTTTATTCTAAATGTGTTTAGCTTCTAACATTTAAATAAGAACCCAGATGCTTAATTTCCATTGCTTATTTACTGACTTCTATTTTAAATGCCATAGAGTTACAGCATTATGGTGAATTTTTGCAATGGAAAGACTTGATTAAATACTTTTTAGACATCAATTAAAAAATGATTTTTTTTTCCAAAGCTGCATGACCGAACCCTTTTATTAAAAAATCTGTTGTTCATAGACTGTATTTTTAATATTGTCATATAAAAGGAGCATAATAGCCTAAATAGATGTAACTGTTAACTTAGTTGTGAATTTTGGGCATGGGTTCTCATGAATTAGACCTTTGAACGTGTACAGGCCTTTGTTGATGTTAGTAAGACTGTGTGTGAATGCAGAGTTGTCCCTAAATAAATTCATTTATGGACTTTTTCCTGCTATATACTATTAGGCAGAAGTAGATCAGTATATATCAGTATATATCAGTATGTATATCAGCATATATCAATATAGTTAAAAGAACTATAGAATTTTTCATTTTGTCCAATAATTCTAGTTAATATTAGAAACTGACTTAAATTATCAAAACTGCACCTGGTGATTGTGCACAATTTTGAAGAATGAAAACTAAATGTGAGGCCGTGTGTGGTAACACATCAGAAATCAGCACAAGTATTTCCCCTGCCAATAGCCATCCTTTCTGATGTTCAGAACTTCAGAAGGATCTTAAGAGTTTCTATACTGGATGTGGGTCTCCATTTACATAGTAGAGGAATTTGATGCAGTCTTCTCAAGCAGGGATTGCATGGCTTTATTACATTGTCATTTCCTTGTGCTTCACAGCTAAGAATGGTTTTTACATCTGTTCCTTCTATTGTCATTACCATATATTAAATTTCTCTCTTTTTCTCAGCTGGTATTAATGGAAAGTGATACTTTGGTTGAAATATTCTGAATGATCTACTGCCGCTTACATACATTAACACTGCAGTAGTCATGTTCTAAATCTAGCTTTTGGCTTCTAAATCACAGCCCTGGAAACCAGACTGCTTTAGTCTGCTTATTTGAGCAGTTTACATTTCAGAGCTTGTTCTGCACGATACCCACTTTGCATAGAAAGATCCAGGTTTCTATGCTACAAAACAAGAATTTTACATAATGCTATCATTTGAGCTCTTCTTCTTCCCAATGTATTTGATGTTCCATATCCTGAAGGGCAAACTTGTGATTAACTATGTATGTATAGAAGTATATACACACGTATAAGTGGAGTTATATACACAGACACACAAGCTTCAAGCTCCTCTCTAAATATATTGAATTACAGAACACTGCCTCAGTTTTAATGAGGTCATCTGCTATATCATATTTCATTACTGTGTTCCTGTAAGTGGAATAAGATGCTCCTTCATCTTTTTTATTCTTATTTTTGTCATTAGCATTCTTATCTCTTTGGGCACTGGGGCATATATATAGCAGAGCAATAATAATGCCTTTCTGTCTATGTTCTTTTATCGTGCTTATCATTGTCAAATTTAAAATTCCTCAATAACACATTAATAAGCCTTTCTGTCATGTTTACTCCATCATCTTTGCACCAGGAGTGTAGGCACTTGCAGTGGAACAGAGTCTTTTGGTAGCCCATGCATCAGAATGTAGAATAAGCCATCACTGAATTTTTCCTTCCACTTATAGTAGGTGTTGATGAGACTTAACTGATGTGACCACTAGTTCTCAAGTGCATTGTCTTTTTAGGATACCTTTGAGAAAGCTTTGACTAAATCACAAGTGAATTTAATTCTACACTAGGAAGTCCTGCTATGCAACAGAAAAATACCTGCCAGCAGGCTGAAGCTTGCATGTTGCTTTCTTTTATCCCTTTAAATAAAGATCTTGAGGGAAGAAGATTCGTAAATTCTTTTTTAAAAACCCAACAAAACAAGAACAAAAAAACCACCAAAGAAAAAACCCCCGGGTACAGGACAAACTTGCTGTGTTTGCAGTGCTCTGTCTTAATCAAGAGGCTGCCTTGTGGTGCTGCATGCTCTGCCACGTGGGGCTTCCCAGCAGCAGAAAACTCTGGACAGAGACTTTATTGCTGCTGTTTGACATGGAAGTCAGAAAGATTGAATGACTCAGGTCATTTCTTCATCCACCAGAAGAAGAATCTTCTGGCCAAGATGAGATAGCAAAATTGTCACCCATATTCATATTGCAATATGAAATGCTGGCATTGTACTGTGACCGGAGTATCCAAGTTAAGGAAATAGTCTGCACCTAGAGGACTGATTCTCAATTGTACAGGTCATTAAATCCTTCCAGGATTGACTCACCTCAGAACAGATCCATTGAGGGACTTACATCCTTGCCAGTTTTACATGCTTAAGATGCCCTTAAGTCTCATCTCTGATAGCACCATAAAATACTGACCAGGCTGAGTTAATTCAGAGCAGCTCAGAATTCATGACCCAGCCGTGATGGTGCTGATCTAAAAAGAATCTAAATGTCCTGACAGAGGTATTCTGGATGTAGGGAAAGGCTTGCAATGTTGAGAAAAGAGGCTGCCTAAAACTACAGGAATATGGATTTGAGGAAAAGTTTTCAAAAGCCTCTAATTGACTTAATTCCTTAAGTATTGCTTTCAAACATGATTCAGCTATCTATCAGCATGTGCCATTAAAGCCACTCCCGAGTGTGGTGCCTGAGTAACATCTTAAACATGACTTTTAAGCTCCATGTGTAACTTAAGGGCCTTAGAAAATGTAGCCAAAAATACTCGCGGAAAGCGAGTGGAGATTTTTATTCTAACAAGCACAATGTTCTGTTTTGATTCTATCGCATTTTCCAACTTGTTCTATAAAAATGATCTGCAGTACTCACATTATGATATCTGCAACCTGCTGACAGTTGCCTAATCTGAACTGCTTTGTTTGCATTTGCAGTCTTACCTGAAAAAATGTTTCCATGTCTGACAAGTGATCTATCTTAATAATTATCTCTTCAGTATGACTTATGGTGAATAATCAACTTGTTTCAATTTACACTGTAAAATATATAACATAGTTTTATATATAACCCGGCTCAGAAAATGACCCTTCAAGTGTACCTGCCTCACAGGGTGAAACTGTTCCTCAGAAGAAAACTTAAATAAGCTCTAATGGCTCATTTCACATTTTTAAACCTGTCTGCCCAGAGGGGACATACAACTGTGGTGAACATGAAAATATAAATGCGTGTATGCCCTTGTATAAGTAATTTAGGATACTGTGCTCTTTATTTCACCTCATAAGCAATTTCATATATAGTAGATTAATTGAGAAATGATTGGATGTTGTATTTGAGACACAGGTAATTGAATGTGAATCAGGGAAACCTAAAAGGCCTGCAGAGGTAGTCTTTTTAAATCCCTTTTTTTTTAAGGTTTTTATTCATTTAGATAGCCCAAAATGCATTTAATCCTTCCAATTCTTGTATAAAATAAATTCCATTCTATTCAGCTCTATTTTTTTCCCGTTTTCCTATTGAAATTCAGCTCTTCATGCATTTTGACCTTTTCAAGAAAGCCTGCTTCATTGTGAATTGTGGGTGCATTAGGAAGGTAAACACATTCAGTACTTGTTATTCAATGAGTTTGGATTTAGAAAGTCATTGTCAATAGGTTAATCCTTTTGTACAGACAGTCTCTTTGGCTAAGAGGCATCTTAAACAAATAAAGGTTTTACCAAAATGCTAATTTCTCAGTCTTTCTGTCAATTGTCAAAGAACAAATCTCAAGGGAGGCCTTAAAATTGGTTATTTCTAGTTTACATTCACTTCATGTCAGCACAATTTCAAAAGAACTTCTATATACATAAGTCTAGTCACAGACTATTTGTTACTCTGCTCAAGAAGTCATTAAAACCCAGGATTTTCTTGGAGTGTTTTATAAGGATGAGGGAAGGGACAAGTTTGTCTGGTTTCAACAAATATTTATAAATAGCATGAATAGCAAGGATACCAAATTCAGCAGCAGATTGCCTGGGCACTTAAAAAGGAATGAACATACCCCCAGTCTGATTAAATGGCAAGTGGCTCTTGAACGGTGGATCGCATGATTTACCAGGCTGATATATTTTAGAATACTGGTTAAAATGTGGAGGTAGAAATTAAGGATTCTGAGAGAGAATTGCAATAAAATAGCTACTTAACATACAACAATTATGCAGGCAGAAGTTCAGCAATAAATAAGATGAGACTGCATGTACTTTTATTTTACCTGTTGTTATAAATCCTTTGATTGCTTCACAGTCTTCCTATAGGTTCTACCTTTCTGTTTATTTCTACTTCAACATGACTGCAGAGGAAAATGGCCATCCACCCAAGCAGGCATTGAGAGAGTCCTCCTGAAATACAAGATGCTAGAAATTGCTTTAAATTCCTAGGATCAGCAATCCACCTAAACACAACCTGAGGTTATGAGTCAGAGCCACTGAGACCAAAATTATAGTGAAGACACTCTTCACTGGACCTCTTTATAGATGCTGTTCTCCATCAGCTACTTCTAGATGATGCCTCCTCCATCAATTTTCATCAAATTTCAGTTTCGGTTCAATCTTGGGGTTAAGTCCTGAAATTTCCTCCCTCATGCACATAGTTTCCCCCTTCTTCTGTGAGGAGATACATCTTGTCCAGAAAAGGAATGAATCGTAGGACTCTTTTTGTTTTTCTTACATGAAAACAGATTTTTTTTCACATTGAGTTCTTATCCAATCCCTATCTTTTGCATTAAACAGCCTAATTTGCATGCAGTGTGCAGTAAAGTGCTTCAACAGGGAAAGAGAGCTTTCTCCTTAAAAATTGCAGTACCTTGATACTTATAAATTGTTTTTAAATTAATAATGTGTTAATCGTAAATTATGTATTTATTGTCAAGTTTGCTGTTAATAGAGCTTCATTAACATATAGTAAATATTAGAATTATACTTATTATCTGGTCAACAACATAAAGAGTGGTTCTTCAACTGCTTCAGCAAACTCCCACAGGTTGAAGGCAAACTGGAATAAAGTCAGGTATCTGCAGTAGATGTGATCTATTGCTTTGTCTTGCATCAGCCTTCATGATTTATGTTCCTCTGGAGCTGTTCTTCCCAGACTGACATTTACATCTTGTTTCTTTTAGTTTACTTCATATTTGCATGTACATTTAATATTTTATTAAATACTCAGGACTTCATAAAGTATGGCTGGCTGAATGCTAAGTGATTGACTAATTTGGGGGATAATTGTGAGGACTCAGCAGGAACTAGAATGTGCCTGTTCAGAAGTCAAAGTGCATACCTGTAACTGCTCTGCAGAATTTGGACCCAATTAACAGGAGAACAGTCAAGAAGGTGCCAGCACTTCCAGGAATAACAATATGCTTCGATTTGCTTCTAAAAATATTTTTACTTACCAGTAGATGGAATTTAAAGATGATATCTGGGCAGGTTTTGTTTTCTCAAGGAACTTTTTACGGCGTGGATTGATAGCTCCTTGTTCCATTGTGTCAGGGAATACAGTTCATAAAAAAACCAAACCCAGTTCTGGAAACTGCTCTCTGGGCAGTTCAAATTACTGTGCAAAGACCCTTTTGTAAAGTCTTGAAAAGCACTTAGCTTCTATCAGAATATAATACAGTAAATAATTTTATTAGTTCCACAACCAAATGGCCTTCTGCTCCACTCTTTTGTCCTGAATTTATTTAACAGGTTTGGCTGGAGATTAATTATTGCTAAGACATTAGTAACGTCTTCCAGTAAAGCTGAGGGCTGTACTGATTATATTCCTCCTGCTCTGTCTGCCTTTTGCACCATGTGTTTGATCATTTTCATATTCTTTTGGATTTCTAAACTGTGCAGGAAGTAGCTACACAAGAAAACAGGAGGTCAGTCCCCAAGCTGGTCTACTGAATGCTGAGCTAACTTTTGGTTTGCTTCCTTTGATGGAGGAGATGAGAGAAACATAAACTGGGTTTTTTGTCCCTGAAACTGCTTTCCCCAGGCAGGTATTTGTTAACAGCCTATATAGCAACAGTCTATGTTCAAAATGTTCTTCTACTGAGAACATCAGTAGCAGTAGATACATGGATAGCATTAGGTCAGTAATAAATGTGAATAACTCGAGCACAGTAATAGGCACAGCGAGAGTGTGAGGTATGGGAGTATTATCTGAAAGAAATAATCTGGCCCCTCAAACTGCTAGCAGCATCTAGAAAAAAAATCATAATAGACTCCATTATTTTATTATCTATTAAATTATTTATTTGAAATATGTGTGAGTAGGATATTGAAATTTATTTATTTTTTATCTGTTTGTATTGCATGAATTCAAGGAATAGCTTTTAACGAACAAAGACAGGGAAGAAAATCAATAGACTGTTGTTTTAAACTTGTGGATTTCTGAGTGTGATCAGGTAGATAGTAATCTGGTATTTCCTCTGTTCTTATTCTGTTTATTGACTGGAACAGTGCAAGCTCTCGTGCGGGAGCATCACTTTTCAGATCAGCCACTCTACATCCTTGTAGACTTAATACAGGCATAAGTATAGAGTGATAACAAATTATATTATGTAAAATATCCTCTCAGAGTTTGGAAAATACATGTATAAAATATTACCAGGTGAAGAAATTGCAGGGAAAGATACAGTACAATTGAAAATTAATTCTGGTTTGAACGAGCAAAAATCAGTGATTAACTGGAGACAAATGAAAATGGCTGAAATTGAGCCCGGGGAAAAGGGAGGGATTGGGGGAAGGTGTTTTAGGATTTGGGTTTATTTCTGATTACCCTACTCTGATTTGATTGGTAATACATTAAATTAATTTCCCCGAGTCAAGTCTGTTTTGTCCATGACAGTAGTTGGTGAGTGATCTCTCCCTGTCTTTATCTTGACAACACAAGAGTCTTTCATTTTATTTTTTTCTCCCCTGTCCAGCTGAGGATGGGGAGTGGCAGAGCAGCTTTGGTGGGTGCCTGGCATCCAGCCGAGGTCAGCCCACCACATTGGCATAGTTTTAATGTGAGATGATAAATATTTGAGTGTTTTGTCCAAGGCTTTAGGCTTGTAAACAAATCTATTACTCAGTGTGCATACTAAACATCAGTGTTTAATCATAAATATCAGAACCTAAGCTGATAAAGTGTGCTGAGTGCAGTAAATAGAAGTTTTCATTCGAGTATAATTCTAGATCCACATGCAACATGAATAATAGCAGGTATCAGTTACCCTTGCAATTAACTCATTTGGTGAGAAAATCCACAGAAACTGGTACTAAGTTGGCATCCCAGCAGCAAATGTTTTGGATCCAGCTGTTAGAAGCTATATTGGTGTGTATACGTGAGGTCATAGTTGCAACAGGAGCATTATAGACTTATTTCTTGTGCCTGCCTTTTGTGTTTACCAATAAAGACACTCATTGTAACTCTACAGGGTAACAGCACTTGCAACCATCCAGCTAAACACAATGACTGGAATTGCAAAATACTTCTTGGCACGTGCCAAAAGTGCAGTCACTGCCTTGTTGTGGGGCAACCTTTGCACCACACAGACAAAGCACGGGGTCCTCTTAGGCCAGCTGCTGAATCCAGCTGTGAGCTGTACCCCACCCCACTGACAGACTGTTCTTATGTTGCAGCAAAAGCTGGAGTACTGTATTATTATGTCTCTCTAGCTTGGAAAATTATGTCTCTTTAGCTTGGAAAAAAGGAGACTGAGGGGTGACCTTATTAATGTTTATAAATGTGTTAAGGGAGAGTGTCAGGAGGACAGAGCCAGGCTCTTCTCAGTGACATCCAGTGATAGGACAAGGGGCAATGGGTGTAAGCTGGAACATAGGAGGTTCCACCTAAATATGAGAAGAAACTTCTTCATGGTGAGGGTGACAGACACTGGCCCAGGCTGCCCAGGGAGGTTGTGGAGTCTCCTTCTCTGGAGATGTTTAAAGCCCACCTGGACATGTTCCTGTGTGACCTGCTCTAGGTGATCCTGCTCTAGTGGGGGCATTGGACTAGATGATCTTTTGAGTTCCTTTACAATCCCTAACATTCTGTGATTCTGTGATTATCATGTGAAAGTCTCTCCACACGTGAATCAGATTTAACCAACTAAACCAGTTATGAAAAGTTAAGAAAAATACTCAAAAAATTCTGAAAAACTCCCTGTTTTGTTAAGATTGCTGCATGAATAAGTTTATATAACTAAGCAATAATCTAGTTTATTTTGGTAATAGTGAAGATGTGACAACATGAACATCAGCCCAGGCTGTCTCAGTAGGTGCTTAAGGTTCTTGGTATGTTCAAGGTTGCTCTTGCTACATCTTCACAGCTCTTGTTATCGAAGTTGCATATGTCTACCCATGCTGTTGACAAGTCTCCTGAAAGTATTGGAATCATACCAAGAGCTTGAAATAATCTCAAACTAGCAAGTGAAAACTTATTCTTTAAAGTTAAGCTTTCATAATTCAGTTCCACTGTGTAGCTTCTGATCTTCCTCAGGTAGAGACCATATGTCATAGGCAAGGTATATTGGAAGTTGGAATATTTTGACAGGTATTTTGGTTGACCTATGAAAGATTAGATTTAGAAATGCTTAAAAAATGCAAGGAATCAAGCTGATTAATATTTTCATTTCCCCCTCTCAAAATTGTATGGGGATGCAAAAAGGTCTTTTAGCTTGAAATGGGAGGTATCAAGAACACTACAACGTTTAAACCTGCACCCAGATTACTTGTTATTTTCAGTCAATTATTTAAAGGCTTTGTCTGACTGATTTTTGACCAAATCTTTTCTAGAAAGCACAGAAACTATTTCCTGTGCGTGATTTGTCCACTTTGCTCATTGAGAAAAAGGAATAATTTCTATCCTGTCAGGACACTTGTGTTAATAGACTCCAATGTAGTTTCTGACAGTATTTAATGCAATATATTGTTTGTTGTACTTTGAAGAGCAGCATAGAAACAACTTGTGCAGAGGAAGGCAGCTGAGCTGAACAGGGATCCCTACAGAGAATTCCAGACTGGAACAAAGCCCTTTTGTCATGTTCCTTGACAGATGCATTCCTCTATACAACTGTTCAATAGTTTTTTGAGGAACTGAATATATCTGCCATAACTCACCTGGCAGCAGCCTAAGGACACTCACTTTCTACCTTTGCTAAGATACAAACCTCTGCCCAACATTTAACTATACAGAATGCTTTTTAAATGTCAATTTTATCAATAAAAACAAATACTGGGCAATTTTACAATTAGGTATTTCATTAAAGACACAATATGACAACATAATCAGTTCTTCATTTAATGCTTTCAAATGTCATGGTGTTCTAATTAATATGCTGTGGTAATATCAACCACAGTGTTCTTGTCTCACTGTTCTTGTCCAATCTTTTTTCAGTTAGTGATTTCAATATACTGCCATATGCAGATTCCTGCATATTACAGTATTTTGCATATCGTGCATATGCCATAAATCATACGCCAGCTTTGTCAGAATTATTGAACTCTTCTTATCAGTGAATTTCAGTGAAGTTCTAGAGGTAGTTTGGGGACACTTGTCTTAGTAAAGCCAAACATCTGCACCGTTATGTATTTTATCTTATTTTATTATTATATTGAATTAATTTTATTATTTATAGATCTTTTCTAGTAATTATCATGCTTTATCTTAAAATGTGCTTGTATTCACCCTGTTCTGTCAAATAGGAATACAGAGTTTAGCCTTTACTTCCCAACTCCTGAGAAAACAGAATAGACCAAGGTGGGTCATGTGGTTAAGGCTGAGCTAGGAAAGTGTAATTAAAATAGTTGAAAAGAGTTTTAATGATCATCAAAGTCCGGGAGGGAAACCTGATAAATCTTTCCGTTTTATTAATGAATACAAGCATTTAATGATCCCTGCAGGGAGAAACATGTTTGAAACCAAAAAATCCACTCTGTCCTTACCTACCTTAGCAGATGGATGTGTGCCTCTCAGATGGACAGGAATTCAGGAGAGAAAGCCAAGGGAGCTCCTGCTCATTCTGCAAGCTGGGGTGTGCAGCCACTGCTCCCGCACACGGTGCTTTACGAGGAGATCATAATGATTGCAGTCATTAGCAACACACTGTTGAGTACATGCTCTAGTTTTGATGAAATTGATACTGCATGACCTGAATGAAAAAAATGACATTTAATTCAGGTGCACTTGAGAAGATAAATTATTTAACCCCTAAGTGTTCTTAGCAGAGAGATGCTCGGATCTCAATAGATGATCCTTCAAAGAAGTGGCAAAAATATTTGTTATTTTCCCCCCCAACATCTCTGTTTTTTCAGTGTAAGAGATATTTTACCTATAAATGAATAAACTGTTTTATGAAAGTCAATATTTTAGAAAGTGGAATGGTAAACAACACCATTATAAAGAGTTTTGTTGCTGACTTATGAGAACAACACAGGATTCAGTTGCAAAGGGCTAATGCTGTGGAGATTAAATCAATCTTCATTACAGTTGCAAGGAAAAATGATATAACAATAATAAAGCTGAATGTCTGTGAAGGATATTTACTATTTGAACATTTACTAAAAGAAGATGGAAGTAAACCCAAAAAAGTGGAGGGTGGCTGTAGTGAAAGCTGATGTTTTATACAAGTAATTACCAGTCATTACTGTGGCATATATTTTATAATATATTTCCTTGCAGAAAATAGGAAGGCAAAAGATTTTGAAAACTTAATTTGCTGCAGAAGCCCCGTTGAATATTTTGACAAAGGGTCTGTGAATATTTGGTCAATTGGGAGAGTTTCTGAATAGATATTTTGTGAGTTGCAATTCTCTGAGCTTTCTAGAAGCTAATCACTTTGAGAGGGCAAGACAGGGCATAGTGAAAGGACTAGATTGTCCATCAGCATTTTAAAAAGTGCTAAGAGGCCTCCAGAGAGCTGACATTTGGCTTCTTAAAATGCAGTTCATGTGTTATCACCAATCTGGTGACATACATGCCCCTAGAAAGATTAACAAGGTTTGCCAGATATGCTGCAAGGTAAAAATACACTGTCAGAACTTAGCCAGGCTGGGAACGATGTCAAGTACAGATGTGCTCTTGAAGGATCCTTCTTAAAATCAGTTACAGGTAATTTGATGTCCTTAAGCTTGTTTCTGATATCTCTGCTGAGAGGCATGTCAGCATTTCACCCTGCAGCATTTTCAAGGTGATTCACACTGTTAAAAAGATGCAGCATAAGAGAGGTGCTTAATTATAGGTAAGTGTGTGAGCAAAGTGTGGTGTGAAGTAACAGAGTTAATAAAAGGATGGTGCCTAACACAATAGCGATAGGAGTTTGTGATCCATATCCAGTAGACTTCAGATATGGTTGATAAAGATCCTAAATTAGTTTTCTAATTAATTGTTTGGAAACAAAATATTTTCATTTTACTTTCCTACGACTTTTGCTTGATTGCCACGCTTTCATTTCAATTCCATGTTTCCACTTTTCTGCTCTATTTCGTCTTTGCAATAATTGCTTCTGCTTCTTTCCCTTTTGCTTCCTTTCTGTAATTTTACGTTGCAGCTGGTTTTCAGTTAGCATAACACACAGTGTATCCACTTACATAACAAATGCCACCAATCCCTTGCATTGCCAGTCATTAGGCAGTGTTTTTAACTGGATATCAGCTTCCCAAATTATTCTCACACCATCTGCTTGTTGAATATTTTTCATAGTTCATGTTTTTGGTTTTGTTCAGTTATTCTTTAAACTGAGACTTTCTGCAGAAGTACCATTACTCTTTTGCTGTGATATTATCAGAGAGTTGATTTTTTTTTACTACCTGTTAGTTTGCTTTAAGTAGAACACAGCACTGGCTCTCTGTGATTCTTAGTCTGGCTGTATCTGCTGTGATGTTTCAAAGACAGTATTCACTTGTTTTTCATATTTGCAGGCCTAAAAATGTACTACCTGTTTTTCTCTGTCATTTATCTATTCTGCAGATTTTAACCCAACTCTTACCCTACCTGTAGGTGATGTGGAGATATCAGTAGATTTATTTACCTTACTTTATTTCTTGTATTGTTAATGGTATTCCTGAGGTCGAAAAATGATTTCCTAGTTTCTCCATCCTTTTAAAGTAATTTCATCTGTGTAATGAATCCACCTACATCATACATTCACCACATCTCAGTACCCACACAAGTTTTGTGAGGGGGAACCTCAGGGTTACCTGTAGCACCTGTACTGATGCTGGTTTTGTCAAAGATGTTCAAAGGTGCCACTAAAGATGTTCAAAGGTGTCACCAAAGCTCCAGCAACCTCCATGTGTTGCCTGAAATAACAGGGACTCCAGTGGCATTGGAGTGGTGTTGGGAAGTTATCAACTGGTGTTCAGTAAATAGAGATCTTAATTTTGTCAAGTCAGAGAATAGCTTGTTACTTGATAGCAGAACTTTGTATTATTTTCAGTTATTTCTGTAGGTGTAATTCATGCTCACTAGCAGCTCAGGTAAGATAAATACTTGCAGGTGCTGTAAAAAAATAAATCTATTCTCTGTCAGCTATAAAAATTGTGGCATACTAAGATATACATGTACAAGCCTGACTGGGCTTTAGTGGTTTGTGGATTGTTTGGTTCTCTGTATAATGCAATGCCAAAGTAATTTTTCATTCTCACCTCAGCTTCTGTGTTTTCTCCTGCACACATCTATCTCTGTGGCTGGGTTACCACATCCATGTAACTGGTTATCACTGCTCACACATGGAAGTACTTAGTGGTCTGCAGATGGGGTGGAATCACCAGAAATTAAAGTAGTTCTCCCTGGGCTTGGTTGGGAAGTTTCTTTGTGTTCTAATATTTTTTCCCAATGGAGGGATATAACTCTTCAGGTTCTCAGTGCAAGTTCTCACACTCAGGATTCATTTTGCACAGATGCTTCCCTGTAACGGATCATAAACTTCCTAAATTTCGATGAACTCTCTTGTTAGTGAGCCTGTGAACACAGAAAGCTTCATGTGCAATCAGAGAGAGTTCACAAAGATGTTTATCCCATTCTGAATTATCATCATTGTGGACATCTTTGTTTTATCCATCTTATCCTAAGAAGGTAAATGCCTATAAATGTGTTTAGCCATCAGAATATCTTTCCTCTGTACAAAGAAACAAACAAAAAGAACCCCAGTAATTTTAGGGATGATAACTTGGCTTCCTCTGATCTTCTGTGTGGCTGATAGTTCCCCATCTGATGGTGAAAATCAATATTTATTTCTCTAGTTTAGGAAAATGATTTTGTTAGGGATTTGCAAAACCCAGTCTTCTGATTTGATTTTATTTTATGAAAAATACTTTTTAACAGGCACCAGATTTTTGGTCCTTCCCTGTCACACAAGAAAAAGCCTTTCAGGAGCATGGGGCTGTGAATTCACACTCCTGTCCCCTTGACTGTGCCTGAGCAATGGGAGGGATGTGGGTCAGAGAAAGGGCTTCAGCTCACCTCCATCCACCATGCCTGGGATGAGCTGCAAAGCCTCTTGCACCATGGTTTTGCAGAAAGCTGATGTCTCCAACCTGAATACACAGAAGTTTTATACATAATTTCACTTTCCCAGGGAAAGACTTTCATTTCTTGCAGTAGCAAACATTGTTAATCTCCTGATTGCATAAACCTTGGGTGAACCCTGGGTCCAAGTGGTTTTGTTCATCTCTAAAAAATGTGATATAGTGGTATAGGGCCATGAGGGAGCTCCTTAGCTGGGTGTACAGTCAGAGGTCATTGAACGGGTTAATTGCCTGCACTTATCTTTTAAAGCAAAGATATAATGTTTAGATGAAACCTCTTTATACCATTTAATTCTTCACAAAGGTGCTAGAGCTTTTAGTTTCCAAATGTGTTTGGGCCATGAAACTTTATGGCCTAACACAATTCACGTCATGTCTAGTAATTGTCTGTTTATTTTTAACTCTGAGAACTGTAAATATGCAAAATCTACTTAAATTATAAAATATTAGAAGACTATATGTTTTTACTTTTTTCCTACTAGAGATATTCCAAGCTCTACAAACTCATTCATTGTGTCAGAAGAAAAATGGGGTTGGTGTCAGTTGCCATCCCAGTTGTTATTCCTGATACATTGTAAAATTTGATTTAAGATTGTGGTTGCTGTGATTCCATTCTTGTTTTCTTGAAAGGAATATTCCTGACCTAAATCCAGTTCAGTTACAAGCTAATTCTTATGGTAGGCATCCCTTTTTACTCTTGAAAAGTCATCTGAAGCAGGAGTGGTCCTCCCTTGTAAAAAGCAGTGGATGTAGAGCTGAACTGGAGTTTTAAAAGACAGAAATGTGTTGAAATATTGACCAGTCATTGTTCTCTCAGTGTTATTCTTTGTTGCTAGAATTCTTATAGAGCTAAACTGTGGGATAATATACTTTATCATGTTTTGTAATGTCAATTGCTTGTTAGCTTGCAGGGTAGTTCTCCCTTAAGCCACTCAATATTGGTATGCTAATTCACCTGCAGAATCAAGGGTTAAATACTAGTGTACTTCAAGTGGAATTTGATAAATTAACTTGGCCAACTAAATGGGCTCTGTGCTGGAAAGAGCAAACTTTAACAACTGAGATATCCTTCCCTTTTTTAATCACAGAGCATCAGAAAACTAGGTATTGTAAGAAAGCTGTTGGATATAGAAGCATGAGCCCTCAGAGACCTGAATTACTTGTATTTTCATCCTGCATGTTCTTCAAAGAGTAATTTTCATAAAGATAATGGAAGTTCACAGTTTATCCTCCAATTTTGATCTGGTAATAGGTACCAGAAGCATCATGTCTAGACTAGTTTTGGTCTTCTAAGTGCCAGTGGTTGGCAATGCTGTTCATACCAGCTGGGTATAAGTTACAATATCCTGAAGGCTTTCAATTTATTTTAACTTTTTAATACATTCTAGGAACACTTTTCATTTTTTTCAGACTTTTGGCATAACCGGTTTTCTTTGAATTATTATAGAACAAACAGCTAGTGGCAGGTGAATTATTCAGAAGAAATTAAGCGGTACCAGAGAATTTAGAAAGACCTTTTGGCTTTCTTTGTTGTAAATTTGCAAAAGTAATGCAACTGTGGGATTGGAAATGAAACTTGAATACTAATATGTTATTTACTCTCCTGCTGTTTGATGAAACTTTTTCTTTGTATCTCTGCTTAAGACTTTCTCACGGCCACTAAGCTCATTCAAAAAAGTGAATTCTTGTAATGTGTACCAAAAAAAAAAAAAGGGGGGGGGAGAAAAATATTTAAATGAATGAAAGTAAGTAAAGTGAAGAGCTCATTTTATTTTTCGTTTACAATAGTTTTTCTTTCATTCTGTCAGTGCTCTGTAGTGCAAGCCACTGTCCTTCTCTGCCTAGAAAGGATATTATTAATTATTATTTGCTATTACCTCAGCACACAGTTTGCCTTGTGCTGTACATCCATAGGGTCCAGCTCCTAATAACTCTAGATTTAGTAAAAGAAATATGCTGTCTGTGCATGGACATGTGCATACACATTGGTGCACATACACATCCCTTCAATCATGTTTTTGGCTTTTTCCTTCAGAGCTAAAAAGGTGCAGCCCAAGAGACTGGCCCAGGCCACAAGAGAGACCCTAAAAGAGGCAGCCCAAGACCCTAATACGTGACATAGGACTTTGAGTGGTCTCCTCATTGCTGCCCATTCCCAGGTCTCCCTAGGCTCTCACGTGTATTTCACTGCATCCTTGCTAGGACTGCTTAATTAACTCCTGTGCCTGGGTTCCTTGGCTTCTCTGCTTTACTAATAAATGGAGCTAATGTGTACTATTTATTGTTATTATTATTAAATGGAATAGGAACATAATTCAGAAAGAATCAGAAGATTGAATGAAAAGTTGAGGATTACTGTATTTTCCCATTCTTCCCTGCCCCCCAGTTAAAACTAAACCAAGCCTTTCACAACTTGTGGTATCTTTTGCTTGGATCTAATCCACATTTTCCAGCAACATCAGCTCCCTTCCCCTCCTTCCAGCCCTATTCTCACTACAGCACTAACATTTCCAAAGTTGTCGATTAACTTCTGACCTCTGTGATTCTCCCCACACTCTCCCCGAGCAATCTTGGACTTGATACAGGTCAGAGTTTGTTGTTAAAGAATCCTTTGGGACAGTCATTTTGGGCTGGAGAAGCCATAATGAAGGCTAGAAACTACCAGTGGAGTCCAGCCTTGCAGCGTCTCGTGTTGGGTGTCTCTGTTGCATGTGATTTTGAAGGCAGTTCAGTTGCCCAGTGTGTTTCCAAATGTGACCTGAGCAGTTGTTGGGTTGATGCTGCTATAAACCACCAATTTGTCTCCTGTGCTAAAGCAGAGAACCAGTGTTTCTTGCCTCCTGTTCCAGTGCCCTTTCAATGAGGTCTCAGTGCCTCCTAAAAGCTGGGTGAGAAATGGAGCACATACCAAAAGATTTTATTTGCAGGGATGGTGAATGGCTTTGAAAGTTTTGAATGTATAAGTGAAGACAATACGATTTTTATGAAATATAAAAATGTTTTGGGTTGATTTAGGGGTTGACTTTTTAAGGGCTGGAGTGTTAACACTTTGTTAGTTAGCTCTTAGTCCTTTACTGGAAAAATGAGGGGAGCTGCCCCTCCCCAGATGCAATTAGTCTACAGAGTAAAATGCTTTAGTACGAATGTGATGAGGATTTTTTACCGTGCTAGCCTTGCTTGCTTGTTTCCAAGGCAAATGGATCTCATAGCTTTGGAGTTAAAATGCAAGAGCTCTAAGTAAATAGCTTCTTATCCCATCATCAGTCCAGGAAGAACAGCATCTCACCTTGTAGCAGCGAGCAGCTTGAAGGAAAAATTCCTTCCCCACAAAATGATATAGAATGTGTCGTTTTCCTGAATGCTCTTTTACAGGGTGATCAAGAGGCTTTCATTTAGTGAATACATTTGCTCACTCAGTTTTGGAGAGTCGCCCTTCATTTATTCTTTCCCTTTGGAAGTACTTTGGAGTGCAAATTACTGCTATCAGAAGCCTTGAACTGAGAGGCTATTATTCTCCATGCTCAGATTAAATTAATTTTGAACAGTTTAATGCAGCATGTCCGAGCTGCAAGTCCAAGTGGTGTCAAATCTATTTCTCTGCTTTTTTAAGCTGCACCTTCAAGGGCAGTATAATTCATGGTGAATGTGTTCTTCTAATGTCTTTTGCTAAGCATTATTATTTTCTTTCATTTGCAAGTCATGAGGCTAAAATGTTAACCATTTTCCTTCTAAAAGTACATAAAAAATACTAGATTTTCTGAAAGAAGCTTCTTATATTTGCTTGCTGTACAGGAAATAAAGGAAAAAATAGTCATGATGAAAGAAAGAAGGTTTTTTTTAAAAAAAGAAATCTAATATAGAAAAGGGAGGGACTGTAGGACCCTGCAACATCATTGTTCTGTTAGAAAGGAATTATCTTGATCAAGGTCTCTGTGATAAAATTAAGAGGTTTTTAATGATTGGCTATATAAGTCTATTTGTGCTTTTGCCAAGTTGCAAAAACAAAGTGTGACATAAATCTAGTTATCTTCTCTAATAAGCCTGAAGCATTCCACTGCCTGTCCCCTGCTTCCTAAAGCTGAAGTGTCATTGAAATGTGATAATGAGGCTTTCAACATGTTTTTGAGCTCTAAATGGTTAAAAGAATGGCAATCAGTTTTGTACAGCACAGACGTGGGGAATTTGTGATGCTGACAGATCCATTGTGAGTTCTGAGAAGGGTACTTGATGACCACATAAATGTACAAATCCAGGTTTGGATGTGGTGCTGAGGGACAGGGTTTAGCAGCGGAGTTGGTGGAGTAGGGTTGTGGTTGGACTCGACGATCTTAAAGGTCTTTCCCAAGCTAAATGGTTCTATGATTCTATCACTTTCAAACCCACTCTCTAGCTTAACAGTTGCCGTTTGTGTTTCCCACTTTGCACTCTTGGATATTATTGTATTCTGATATTTAGGTAGTTTAGCACTTTCTGATGTGTTTGAATACTTCTCCAATATCACTTTGACATATGGTGTCCCTATTTTTACTTCATCTTGCATGTCAAGTAACTGTTGTTGCTTCCATGATCGTATGTATCCTTGAAATTTTTATAAGTTTATGGTAAAGAATATATTTGCATAGTCCTAAATAACTACTTGGCTACTGTGGAGCCTGTCTGTAAAATGGAGTATGTTCACAATTAGATTATGAACATCAGAGGAGTGCGACCGTCTGACAACTGAAGTCATCTGTATCATAAGGGACAAGTCATAGTGGTATCTTCTCTAGTAACTGAAAAAAGGGGAATATATAATTCTACCTGCAAAAAAATCTCTTCTTTTTTGAAGACAGCCAAGGATGAGTTTCTCTGAGAAGTCCTATTGTATTTTTATGGGCTGGAAGGTGACAACTTTCACATTGAGCAATTGGGGACTGAAATTTAACAAGGAAAAACAAATCTATTCTGTAATTACTACAATATAACTGGCGAAGATCTGGTCCTACATTCATTGCCTAAGGAACGGTTATTCACCTGATCTGTCCCATTAAGGATATTTATTTTCATGGATTACATCCCCAGTATTACAGCGCTCATGGGATGTGTTATTCACACAGGCTGACAATCCCGTGGCTGAGTTTTTTTGAGATGACTACTGTGCATCTTATTTTCAATAGCTTAGCCTATTGAGTTTAAAATCTGGATCAGGAGTTTTTCCATGAAGTTTCACTTCTGTAAGCTGTTTTTTATCCACTAAATGTTGGATCAAATAGTTTTTTGTACAATTTTTTATACATATATAGCTAGGATATTTGCAAAGTTGTAGAATCCTTCAGGGGCAAAGATGAACCATGAAACAGGTAAATATCATCATCATCATCCAGTCATTTTAGCCAACATATATTTTGTTTATATATTAGGATAAATAATAGTTTCAAAATACCACAGTCATCTATGACATCTGAACATCCATGTTATCGCTTCCTTATTTTTCTTTCACTTGTATTGCTGTGGTGTTTGATTTATGTTAGATTTTTTTATCAAGAGAGGAAGGGAGATTATTATAAGGAACTGAACCAAGAGCACACCAGACAATGTAGTTGTTCTGTTTGCAGCTTTAGATGCAAAGTTGAGTTCTTCATAATTTGGAAGTATCATGAGACATTAATTGCTCAGGCAAGGAGAGCTGTAAAGACACCTTTTGTCCTTGCAAATGCAGAGAAGAGTGATGTGCATCATACCAGCATCAAGGGTTTGCTGGTTGTGATAGACCATTGTAGGGAGAGATTTGTTGCTGTCAGAAGTAAGGCTGAGGCACAGCACAGTGAAGAGACACTGTGCCATGCTCGTGAGACACTGAGAGTAAGACCAAGGTACCAATATCCTGGTAAGATCTCCAATATTCATAATTTTAAAGAAAAATAGAAAAATAAAAAGAGGCAACAATGTGAAAAAATGTATTGATGCTTATCACCAAGAGATATCAAAGAAGCAGCAGAACCTGTGGCATTCATACAGTGAAATAAGATAATGAATAATAAGCATTGAGTGCATCTTTATTGTATTTCCTGTGGGTGAAGCAAAGTATGACAGAGGAGATGTTTGCTCAGATACCTCTACAGCAATTTGAAGTACACTTACAGTACATTTATGGTCCTTGGCCAAGTGAATTTTCAGACAACAAATAATTAGGGCATAGTATAAATAAAATGAATAAATAAAAGCTGTAATAGGAAGGCTGCATGTAACACTACTGAGACTGTAAATTCATTCTTGGCTTCATCAACGAAATTACAGTAATCTTTTAAATGCTCTTGTGTATTTTGTGGGAAATTACCTGGATTCATCTGGACATGCCAACTGAGGCACTTTCAAATGCAGTTTACTCATGTGCAGTGTTTTGCAGTTGGGTAATGCTGTCACCAGTTGAAAGAGAGAAGACTACTGAGGAGATCCTGTGTATTGTAACACACCTAATTAACATTCTCTGTACACTACTGTTCAGTAATATCAGATAGTCTGGATTTCCCCTTCCTGTGTTCAGTGCTGCCATTATTCCCTGCCCTCCTGCTGTAGATATTCCCTTTTAATAGCATCCAGAAGCCAAGCATTTGCTTGAAAAACCCCATGGAGTGGTACTTCTGATCTGTCCAGGATGAGAGGATTGTGCATTCTGGATAAATCCTGTCTGCCACTTTTTCTCCAGATTGTCAAAATACAGGAAAAAATAAGCCAAATGTCTGTTTCTATCTTTACCCCTCTTGTGCTACAAAAGAATTGTGGATATCTCAAAAAATAAATCAGTTTATTCTCCCCCGGTGAACATCAGATGCTTTGTCTTTGGCGAGCTAATATAAAGTCAAGAATGGGATCTTCCTAAAGTTAGTATTGATAAACAAGATTTCCTTTTCTCATACAGAGCCCAGGACATTCTAGCATCTCTTCTCAAATTTTTGAGGAGTTGGTGTAGCTTAGCTGTGTATAGCACAAGCTGACTTTTTCTTCCCTTTGAGAAATATGATTGAGTAAAAACACTGAAGTTTAAAAGACAAATCGACAAACAGTTTGTAATTCACTTCACAGAAGTCTGCTCCAATTTCTGTTAAAGACACTGGACACACTCTCTTGATCTAGTAATTGCCTCTGGGACATAGACTGAAGTCTCTGGAGTTTTGTCTTGAGGCTCCATTTAAAATTTCCTCTAAAAACAAAAGGAAAATACTCAGACACTCACACAAACAACCCCCCCCTGCCCCAGTCAGGGCTTCTGCCTGGATTCCAAACCTTGCTACTTATTTTTGGTTTGCCTTCCATATAAAATCTAAGACTCTTAAGTCATACCAAAAATAATGGCACATGTAATGATATAAATATATTTATGTCATCAGACTTTTTATTATCATAGTGTTACCCAGTTGTTGGATTACTTTGCAACAGATGGTGGTAAGGGGTTTTTTTCATGAATTATTACACTGCTCTCAGCTCACAGCTTCACAAGCAAAGTCCATTTGAAAGAATTTAAGTACATCCTTTTCTGAATGTGTAGGCATCTCTTAAAATATATTTAGGTTTACTAATGGTACACAGTTCTCTGCAGTCATATATATTACCTAGATTTGATTTATTTAAAGATTTAGGTAAGTCACAATATGTTGTGAAAGTCTTTTAATAAGAAGTGGTTTGGGATGGCTCCAAAAAGTAATTTTGTTATTAGTTATTTCTGAAGTTTTTGATAAAGAGGAGGTGAAATCATCTGGCACGTGAAACTAGGCAGAGAGATTATTTACAGGTGTAGCAGCATTTTTTAATTCTTTTAAAGAAAGAGAACGAGGAGAAGGTCAAGCAACCTGAATAAAGAGATTAAATTAATTATGAACAAATGCACAGAAAACCAGCAAGAAACATATGTAGATTGTTAGCATTCATCTAGCCTTGTTACAGGCACCTATTAACCTGAATATGAAAGATGGACTGTGTGTCAATTTTTGTGTCTTAATAGTCAAATATGATCCAGCATAGATTTTTCTTACTCCACCAGGATTTTTGAGATTCCCTTTTCTAAATTCTTCTCTCCAGCAGGAAACTTTCTTAGTGTTTTAAAGCATTTGGGCCTTTTCCAATCATGACTGAATTGCACTTATTGCTCTGAAATTCTTCATCGAATCATTTAGGCTGCAAAGGACCTCTAGGATCATCGAGTCCAACCTTTGTCCAACATCTCCCTGACCCCCAGACCATGTCCCAAAGCACCACATCTCCTCGTTTGCTGAACCCCTCCAGGGATGGTGACTCCAGCACCTCCCTGGGCAGCCTGTTCTAGTGCCTGACCACTCTCTCAGTAAAGAACTTCTTCATAATATCCAATCTAAACCTCCTGTGGTGCAACTTGAGGCCATCACCTCATGTCCTGTCCTCCTCTCCAATAACTCCTTGGTTGTCTCATCTTTCAGGGCTTGCCTTAAAGCACAAGCACAGATGTGCCCATAGCCGGTGGTGAAGCCAGGCCATGCCATGAACCAAACACTGGAATACATTTATGGGATGGAGATAGGTTCACCTGTGTGAATATCAGTGCAAAAGGGTGTTCAAACACCAACTACAGGGCAGGTCTGTATTTTTATGACATTATATATTTCCTGCACTCTTAATATGGTGCGAGTCTGATTTATAGCAGCAATTTTCATAGGGTATTTCTGAGTTCCATGCCATTTTAAAAGGTTTGGTCTCCAGGAAGAGCATAATGAAATCTCTAATATGATCAGAAAAATCTCTAACAAGATAAACAGAATTCTCATTCTTCTTCCTGTCGCTAGAAGTGTTGAAAATGTTTTCGTTGCCCTCCTCATCAACCTGCTCTCATCTCACAGGGGGTGTATTTGGCAGCTGCAAAAGCTGCATGCCAAGACTGAGAGTGCATTTTTCATGTGCTAGTAGCTGGGTCTAGTGCTGACGGTGTGTGAGACACTCATTTATGTAAATCATACGTGATTTGTGGGGAATTTAGTCACTGTTGCATGCTCAAGACCACAGTTTTTCACAAAATCCCTCATGAGCTCAACTTACAAGGTCATGTGAGAGCAGTTAATCATGGAGAGAGATTGTTTCTGGTGCTGACATTTGAGCAGGAGTGTTCAGCTGAGTCTTTATAGCCACCAATGCCCCCTTTACAGTTTACTTAGAGGTTTTGATATGCATGAGCTTGAAACCAACATTTGTTTTGGTGCTCTGGCACAAATGCCAAGGAGGCCAAAGAGCAAAAAAGCATAACAAATATTAAAGTTATATGAATAGAAATAGTCAATCTGACATAAAATGGCTTAACACTATATTAGGAATCTTAACTAATACTTCCCTTAGTTGAGGGAGTCTGTGAAAACTGTCTCAAAATAAGTTGAAATAAATTGAATTTCAGAATATGCAGGCAGCAGGGGCCAGGCATTGTGTTCCACTGCTAGGGGCTGATTGTGAGTTCTGAGAGGAATACTCCTGAGATCTTCACATGCTAAAGAGACATTGATTGCTTATGTTGACTGGGCTCACTTGCCCAAGGACTTGTCCTAGCAAGGACAGTCCTCCTGTTCCTCAGCTCAAGAGTTATCCCGGGACATGCTCACACCTCTGTTAGAAATTATCTCTAGGGCATTCTACTGCTGGGAAGTGCAGATTAGAGGGGTTGATTGAAGACACTGTGATGAGGTTTCAGAGTGAAACTTGTGGCTTGCAGGGGGTGTGGTTCTGGATGGTGGTGACCTGCTGGAGGAGGGTGGGGAAGGAGCAGAAGTGCCTGGAGGATAATGCAGTAGGGGCACCTGGAAGAAGAGGAGCTGGGAGAGCTGCTGCTCAGCTGCTGGCTGAGTGAGGCACAGGGAAGGTGGTTTACTCAGTACAACTGCTTACAGGGTTACTTGCTTCTTGAGACACCTTCTTTTGAGTAAATCCCATTCTAGTTATCTCTCTACCTCTTTCATGGGATGTGTAATTGTAGAATAAAATCATGCAAACTCAGAAGCAGTAAAAATCTTGAAATTACTCCCCCCCATATTAGCTACCTGATTTGCTTAAGTCTTGATGCTTAAGTGCTGGCATTACAAAGCAGAAATTTGACTTGGTAAAGCCACTTTCAGTGTTGGTTAAAAACCAAACAAACTGTAATTGAAATATATTGAAGGTCTATGTTCTGACATCCAAGAAATTAGAAAAAGTAAAGAGACTGGCTTATTTTTAAGTACCAATATGGTCTTGTGATCTTAGATGTTGAGAGAATGATGATTACATGCATGTAAAATGCTCTTGAAATCACATACTTAGTACAGGTGATTGGTTTGTTTTTAATGTTTTGTCTCTGGGATATAACTAAATGCCAAATTTTATAATAGTTGTTGCTTGGCTTTTTTTATTTTGGGAAACGACATTATGAATTATATAAATAAAGGCAAGAAAATAATATCCTCTGAAAATGTAAATCTCCCTCCCTTTGCCAGAAGTACACCCAGTTTTTTTCTTTAAAATATTTTTCACTTTAGCTTTGTTGAATGTGAACGGCCCAGTCCATCCTGCTCTATTTCAACTGATGGCCATATTTCAACAGTGCAGCACCCACAGAATTGTTTTATATCAAAGATTCCTATGGGGGCAAATTCAAAGCGTAGTTAAATAAAGAACAGTTGGTGAAATACAATCTCTCTCCGTTATCTTGCCAACCTCAATGCCTGCCTGAAAATGGATTTTTAGCTGGGCTGAGTCTCTTGCCCCCATTATCTTGCCAGCCTGGTTGCTCTACACAAATTGTCCTGATGCAGACGTGGGTGAGACAAGTGCAGATACGTTTTGACTGGAGGTTCCTTCCTATCTCTGAAATTTTGTATGGCAAACCTGAAATAAGCAATCCTCTTGTCCAGTGTGGGCCAGAAGTCACCAAAGGGTTTGCAATTTACAGAAACACTGCGAACTTCAGCAGCTCATACAGAAAGCCATAGGAGAAGCTTGTCTAAAAGTTTAAAATTCTTCCAAATGGGAAAAAACAATTTGCTGCTTTGTTAAAATTTCCTGAGAATAAATCCTCCTGTCAGTCTCGATACTGGATTAACTCTACTTCTTAGAAACGTTTGAGTTGCTTAAAAAGAGGCCAAGAACTAGCACGGTTTGTGTTGGGAAATGAGGGGGGAGGTTTATTCCCAATTCGTAATTTCCCTTCATATTTCACACATTTTTTTTCTATGGTGAAAGAGAGATTAGGAAATGGGAGACAAATTGAAGGCGGGCCTGACTGAATGTGACATTCAGAAAAATGTACCTGGATTCTAGAAGAATGAACCCAAATTGACTCTTGTCACTTCTTATCAGCTCTGAAAAAGAAAGTAAATGAGAACCTTACCCTGCTGACCATATTTTTAATATCTTCTTTAAAAAGGATTTGAGTCAACCTTGTTCCCCTTTTACAAATCTATTCAAGCTCCTAGTTCTGCATTCAAGATGAGAATAAAATATGTTGTTTAAATAAGAAAAAGAATATCTTCAAAGTCAAAGCAGCAGTTACATAATGAAAGCATAAGCTTAGAGCTAAAAAAACCCCTGTGCATAGAGGTTTATTTTTAAAACATTATGAATTGTTGTCACTCATCAAGCAGCATTGAGAGTATATTGAACACCTACAAAAGATCAAAGAACTTCCATATTCTGTCAATTCTGCATTTTTAGCTTAACTAGTACATCAAATAAATGATTCTTTGGCTTTTATTTAAATATGAAGTACAGTAATCAGTGCTCTAAAGCTAATCTGATTATGTGGTTTATTTCACAGAAGCTGTTCTATCTCTTTTTCACTGAAGATTGGCCAAAAAAAATCACTGTTTCTTTTTCATAACTTCAAACTTCAGGAATATTATCTACTAATTATATTACTGACAGACTGTGTGCTGCCCCTCTTTAAAAACACTCAGTGCAGCACAGCCAAACAAATTATTTTCTCCTACTTGAAAGAAGCAAGATGCTGGGACTGTTAAATTACTGAAGAATTCAGAAAAGCCTAATCTTTCTCATGAGCAAATGTTGCAAAAAGCTGCAGGTACAGTAATTCCTTCTATATTATTCTTGGGGCTTATGCTATGAGTATAAATGCCATGAAAATGCAAATGAATTATGAGAATACTTAAGATATGCATTCTTTCAGAGGGAAATTTGCTTTCCTTTCTCATCTCGCATCTGGTTTGTTTTGTTGTACATATTTTTGTTTAAAAATTTATATAAAACACCCTTTAGTTTTTGAACATTGCATTCATAAACCAAAAGTGTCTGCATTTTGTTGAAGTTCATTTTTTTGGAAAAGAAGAGTTTTCTTAGGCTCTTTTAATATTCATAGCATAACACCAGCATGGCAGCACATTACAAAGAATATTTCCTGGCTTTGGCTCCAAATGGAGGTGTATTTACTTTTGTGTCTCCTCCTGCTTCCCTTATCACGAGAAGCAGTAATTCCAACCTACTTACTTTGTGAAAAAATATTAATATGGTGTAGTAATGCTACCTCATATGTCATAAAATGTGGCTCAGTTTTCCCCAATATATTTTACTGCTTGTATTTACAACTTCATGTAAATAAGGGCTTTTCTTTGTTTAATCAATTCTTTTCTAAATCTATTATGTTGTGAATGTATTTTTTAAATATTTTTTTCTTCAGTTTCATAACACAAAGTTCTTTCTAGATCAGCATTATTTCTGTTATGTTTAGCTCTAGTGTTTCAGGGGCTGATGTGGAAAATATTCAAGAAAACCCTATGGCCTGTTTAATGCAAAGCCAGCAAATAATAACCATAATGATCCCTGGCCAGGAAACCCTTGGAATGCTTTGCTCTGCCCATCCTGAATGAAGAACTGTTCTTCTCTATCCAAAAATGAGCATTTCTGATCTCAGAGAATTGGATGCCCTGTTTTGTAGCAGATAATTTAATTTCATCATGGAGTTTAAGGGAGTCCTCCCTGCTCTGCGTCAGGTTCCAGCTCTTTTCCAGATGCAGACACAGAGACTGGGTTTCCTTTACTCCCTCAGTGCTCTGCTTTCAGAGGGGGGAAGGATTCTCTCTCATCTTCTTATCTTCTGTCCTCAGGTGCTAGTGAGGTATCCAGCCCTGGAGTTTTACTTCCATTTTCCTTTTCCATGGTTCTAACAGTTGCTCCACCTGGAACATCTAAAGTAGCTGCTTGCTGTGTGACTCTGACAAGGAGTTGCTGATACAGCCTTAGGTTTCACACATATGATGTGTAAAGGTAATTTGTCTTATCCTCCTACCTGCTCAGTATATTGTGGGAGAAAGCTGGGAAAGACTTTAGCATCCCTCCTTGTGCAAATGGAGTTGATGCAGTTTTAAAGGCTCTCTGCTGGCCTAACAGGGGTTAATGTTTGGAGGAGGACTGCCAGAAACTTGACATATGAAGACTGTAATATTGGCATCCTATCCAGAATTTGGAAAATGAAGGAAATTAAAGTATACCAAATATAAATGAAAACAGCAAGAGAAATGGGTGGAGATTTCTCATTTTACCATCTGATGCTTTTCACTCCTTGCAGCTCTGCCTCGGGGGTGATCTGTACCTGTGACACTTCGCTGAGGTTGGTGGTGCCAGCCCAGATCTGCCTGTCCCTGCAGGCAGCACCCCCCCTTCCTCTCAGCTCTGACACCTCCACAGTGCCAGCACCCCCTTTACCTCCCACCCTCTGGACTATGGGAAAAAAAAATGCCTGAGCTAAACCAAAATGTTTTAGTTACCCATTGGGAAATAACGAGGAGATTCAAGAAAAGTTTAAAGATAACAAAAAGAGCATAAATGTCATGTCACTAGGTCTGGCTGTCAAGGGGAGGTGTTGGTACCTCCCCTCTTGTCCCTGCTGCAGAGCTTATCAGCACTGTTTTATCATCTCTGGACACTGTCCTCCTCTGCCTTCCCTGAGGGTCATTTGTCTTAGTGCCTTTCACATTCTTTGATCAAAGTTTCAGAGTGGGATCTTATCATACTTCAGTCATGTCACACTGTAGGAAATGTACTTCAGAAACAGCAATGTGCTCTCGAGCTCGTGTGAGCCCGAGCAGTTACATCTGTCTGTGTCTGCCTGGGGAGCCTAATGCAAGATGTGGCAGATAAATAGCATTGAGGCAGTGGTGCCACAGCCAGCCAAGGCAGAGCAGACACCAGCACAGTGCTTCGTGTGTTTCACAGCTGGAATTTCTTTTTTAGACATTTTTTATTTGTAACAGTTTGGGTTATACTGTCCTTTTATGTCTATAATAACGAGTAATTTCTGATATCCATCCTTCAGAGGAATTTCCTTTTGTTCTTGGCCATATGTACAGGGTATGGAGGTATCATCTCCTCAAATAATTCAGAATGTAGAAATTGCCAAGCAGAAGAGTAGCTCAGCTACTTGGGCATCCTTTTCTTTGGCAGTAGACCGTGCCAGATGCTGCACAAGAAAATAATTTGTTGCAAACCTCATCTGGGAACAAGCTTATGCCCTGAAGTTCATCGTTTTCACAACATGTGTCCTTTGAAATGTTGCATTTGCTTTTTCCACTTACGGTTTTAGAGTTATGTCAGCTCTGTAAATCATCTTTGCTCATCGGCGTTTCAGGGGGTTTTTAATAGCCTGTGTTTGTCATAGTTTGCACCCTTGATAACCTTGAATACTTTTTGTTAGTTTTTAAAGTGGTTGATGTCTTGGCAGTGATCGTTTCCTACAAGAGAGGTCAAGCTTTTACAGTGAGTGTTTCTCTTTTGTGCACTTAGCACTTAATATGAAGAAGCTTTTCTGTATGCTGGTGTGTTCCTGTGTTAAGAAGTATGGAGGGCCTAAGACATTTCATGGCAGCAAATCCTTTAAGCATGTATGCTATTTATTTAGGGAACTGCATTTTTACTTGCAAAGAATTTGAACTTGTTGCTTTGGTCCAAAAATCCCTGTGAATATTTCACAGCAAATACATTTACTTTTGCACTGGTGAAATTATAATTTGTTCCTTATATTTCATTTCAACCCCACAATTGCAAGAGAAATGTTGACTAGAAACAAACCAAAAGAAGTTGAATCAACCCAGCTAGGTTTACTACTGGTTTACCTCAGGGTTTCCCATTTGGAGAGTCCCTGTCTTGCCACTGCTGGGGAGAGTGTCAGGGAGACCATATCCCAAATTAGGAGGGATAAGTCTGTGCTCAAGTGTCCAGTGCTTCTGTTGTCAACATTATTTTATAATTTCTTTATATGAAATAAACAAAATGTGTGAAAACAACAGGAATTCAAGGTTGCTGAGAGACCCTGCATGGCAGATTTCACCAAAGGAATGTTTGGGGAAATTACAAGCCTATGAAAAAATAGTCATCAGTTTGCATTTGTAGCAAATGCTGTCTCAGTATAATAGAGAATCATAGAATGGATTGGGTTGGAAGGGACCTTAAAGATCATTTAGTTCCAAGCCCCATATAGAGATATATCATAAATAATAGATGTTTAAAAATGTGTGCTTAAAATGAACATTTACCTGCCTAATGAAAGTCAAGTCAGTTCCAGTTTGCCATATTGGCTGTATTAGCATGGCCAGTTTCTTCTGGAGACCTGCATTTTTTTTAAAGCTGTTGAGAAGTTTCAGTGTTTGCCCTAAGAGTCTCTTTTCTCTCTAGATTAAATATTGAGAAATAAAACAAAATATGTAAATATAGTATACCCAAAAGCAAAAAATTAATTTCCAACACAGATGGGTTTCAGGAGGTCTGCTGCCAAAGATTTTAAAATTCTTGTGCCAGGGGGCAATTTGCTTGTGATAGAAGAAAATGTATCCAATTACCCTTATGAAATTATGAGTTTTGCTCCCTAAACAGACATTTGATGGGGTATTTTAAATGAAGGTGCAAGCAATGGTTATGTTTCTCATACCCTTGGGAGAATGACAGGTTCAGTTTGTGTTGTTTCCCCATGTCCCCAAAATATGAGGAAAATAATGATCATAACTTGACCAACATTACGCTGCAGGTAAAAATTAGTAACGGAGTTTTTCTCTCTGAAAAATTATCCTTTCCAGACAAGATGATACCTGCTATAAGGAGTGTTTCACTCCATGGCAGAATCTTCTGGATTTGCTGCCTGGAGTCAGTTCTGCTCAGTTTAGTACCAGACTTCACCTCAGTCAGGGAGCAGTGACAAAGCAACAGGAGTGCTCACATGGGTGGACGTGTGGGCTTGGTACATGAATAACACTTGATATGCTTTGGGTCTTCCCTTCCCTCAATGAAATTATTCTTGCTTGGCTTCTCTGTTGCTCATCTGCATCAAACTCAGGACATTTCCATGCAAGCAGAGGTTCTTTATAAGTTAATTCTGATAGCAGATGTGTAGATGGAGCTGGCCTTCATGCTGCAAGTCTGTGTCTCTCTTAGCTCCACATCCCTGCTGCTACTGAGATTTTTAGTACTTTGAGCCTGACATTGAAACTCTAATTTTAAAAGTAACGTATCAGCCCTTCCATTGAAAAGCCATAAATATGGGATGTGATCATGTAATATAAAAAAAGCTTTCCTATTGATTTCTTTGTAGCAATCATCAATTACCCACAGCACAGCTTTGTCCAGACTTGAGAAAAGCACAGAGCAATGGTGGCCTTGGAGAAGATGCTTGTCCAGCTGCCACCAATACTAACAGCCCCAGAGCTGCAGCTGATCCATCCTTACCTGCCTGTTCTACTTATGGAATGAGTAGAAGGGATATCACAGATACCACTAGGGGATATCTGTGCCATAGTAGCACCTCTGATTTTGAATCCTGCAGAGACCTGATCAAACTAATTAGACTTGCTTTAATTTTACCTTTCTATCAGGCACTGACATTCAGCATGAGTCTCATAGGCATTTTGTGACTGTTAATTAGCAAAACATTGTGGAGTCAGAAAGGACTCAACAACAGGGAGGAGAAAAACATACGGAAGAAGGAACAGAAGAGGGTCAGAAATCAAACATATGAGAGTGCCCAAGGTGAAAGGACAAATGGAGTGTAGAGCAACATAATTCTGATAGAAGTTGAATGAGAGACCAGAAGAGATCTGTTTTTCAAGTCAAGATTCATCTCATTGGGCAGAAATGGGGAGGAGATGGTGTTACACAGGTGCCCTGAATGAGCACAGATTTCAAGTGCGTTAAGGTTTGAATAGTTTATTATTATTATTATTTGCCAAACAGTTTTCCACAATAAGCCTAATTTTGCTGTGTTTGATGATTCTGCTTGTTTCAAAATACTCAGAGAAAATTAGAATAGGAAGCAGACCTGAAGTACAATATACTTAACAGTTCCCCATTTTATAATGTTTCATACAGGTAGGCCCCACGTGTCTCTCATATATGAGAAATTATCTCTGTATTTGTCTAAACCAAGAATGATTTAGTTGGGGATTTTATTTCCTCCTTCCTCCCGTATTCCTCCTGCTCTGGTGTAATTTCATAGAAAAGGTCTCCTTCATCTTTAATATTGATCATTGTTGGAAAGATAAATGTGATGGATAGATAAAATTAAAATGGCTGGTGTCAGAGCTCAGACAGTTGTCTCAGACAAGCATTAAAAAGTTGAGAAGGAAATCCTTTCTTTTATTAAACTCTCAGAGAATGCAGGTGATCCAGAGTATGTAGTGGAACCTTTCAAGTCTACAAAAGTGCTGCAGAAACCAGTGAGGACTGGTTATTCCATACTTAGCTTAAACATTGATTTCTTGCATGTTTCTTTATAGTTCCATTTGTCATTTCATCGAGTCTACTGGCGATATGATTTAAGAGTCTGACAAACACATTAACCTCTTAATAACAATTTCCTCAAATTCTTTTTTCAGGCCTTTCTGTGATAGGACCAGAACACATAGTTAATCTTGTTTCATTTTGATTTTTCTAAACTTGATTAATTTATTTTTGCCAAAACCTAGTAGGCCAGTATCTGTTGAAAGATAACTGGGTTCATTATCTAAATAGAAAAAAATTCAAGTTCCAGCTGAATAGGCTCACAAGGCTTCTGTCCAGGTGGTAGTTAGAAAGAAAATTTCCTTTCATGATCAGAAACAAAGGAATCCTACACTGGTTTTAAGGACTGAATGCTTGTAGCATTTTAAAAGGCAAACTATCAATGCCATAAAATATACTTAAGTACTGTAAGATCTCAAAGAAAAACCCACTAACTTAAATCAAAAACTTCCTCTTGTTTCGTTACCCATCTCCCTCCTCTTGATTTGGATTTTACCAATGTAATTTACAAGAAACTTGTACATCTTCCATCCTTTTTATTTTGTTTGAGCTATTTTATTTGAGCTTTATTTGAATATATTAATTCCAGAATATTTGCCAAATCCATTACTTCATCTGTATGTGACCCTGTCCCTAAAGAAGTCTCCAGCTCTGTCCCCATCAGCATAGGAAGGAAGAGCAAGAATAAGAATGGTTGGAACTGAATTTGGCTGGAAATGAAAAGTAAAAAAAAAACAAACCCAGGTGCAGTCAGTAAAAATCATTTTAGAAAATGTACTAAAGACTCTAAAGACTTTGAAATCAAAAGAATTTGGTAAACTACATATAGGTAGACATCCAAAGGAAAAGTTTACTTTTGTGAGACACACCTCAAGAAAATTTGAGCTGTGCTGAAGAAAAACTTTCAATCTTCCTGGAGATAATCCATCCTGTGAGCCCCCACCTTGCAGCACATCAACTGAGCTGCTATAGCCCATATTCCTGTTAGGGCTCAGGGCAGCCTCTGGTAGTCTGTTAATCTGCCCTTGTCATAGCAAATTATTATGGAGTTCACATAGTAGTATATGGTTCAGAAAGGTTTTGCTCCAAGAGAAGGTGGGTAGTCTTGCATAGCTCCCTTTGCTAATAAAATTGTCATTGGCTTGTGAAAGATTAAAGATCTATCCTCTCTCACTTGGCCTGCACAAGAACATTGTATTTTCCAACACGGAATATGTTTAACTGGAGTGCAAGAAGCCTTATCCTTTTTCATATAGTGACAATTATTTCATGTATGTCCTTACAACATTTTTTTCTTCTTGTGGCATCAAATTTGACCTTAATTTGGTTCCTAGCGATAACATAAAATCTGCATTTGATACCAGATATTTGGAATATTAGCTGCTAAAATTTAAAGAGAGTAAAGCAGATAGCATCAGATTATTTCCTACATTTTCATCTGCTAATTCAAACTTTATCTGCATACAGCAACCTGATGCTGTACTGCAGCTACATCAGGTAAGGTATTTCCATGGATGATGCTAGAAAGATGCTGCATAATACCAGGACTTGTTTGGAGCACTGGTAGTCGCCCTCTGCATCTGAAATACCTGCTCTTGGACATTATGGGAGAGTGAGAATATATGCCACCAAATTTAGAGACAGAACTGGTGTCATCTACTCACATGAGTAATGGGAGAAATAATTATTTAATGCTCATGAAACAGAAAATTAAAAGTGCTGTAGAGCGGTTGCTATTAAAAATCTTTACAATTTGGCTTTGCAATTAGATTACGTTATCCCAGTATTCCCCTTTTACTCACTATAGGAACATCTAGGGAATACTACAAACCCAGGAATGCAGCAATGGCATTAATTACTTCCAAATGTAATTAAGAAAAACAATACTGATGATCTCTGATGATCATGAAGTACCTATTTACTAGAGCAACTAGTATTTAAGATTGAAAATGTTGATTTTGGAATATGATTTTAAATGTCAATGACAAATGGTATTACAAGATTTTCCATTCCAGACCTTTCTGGTTGCCTTGCTCTGGGTGGGAGTGATCAGATTAGGAATTGTTGGCCTCATTTAAAGCAGCACTGAAATACCTTTTGACTTTACTAGACAGAGTTTCATCCTTAGTCATTTGCCAGAAGCTGTAGAGGGGCTGTCATAGAAGGGGACTCATGAGTATTCTGGATAGAGCTGTGCAGAATATTTTCAGTGTAGTTCAGAATTCTTTAAAATGTTCCAGTTATCAGGCAAAGACCTGAAAGTAGATGAGTTTTGAAATCTGTCACCAAAGGAATGCATGACATCTTAAAAAATACTCATGTTTTGATGAAAAAACTTTGATCTCACTTTTAACCTTTTTTTTCTTCTTCTTCCATAGTTTTATTTCTAAGCACAACTTGGAAGCCTGGAGAAAAAAGATCTTGGTGATTTTCACATCATTCAGTCTTTAGTTCATTTATGTGATCACTTGACCATGACTTTTTCTTATTTTAAACAGACTCAGAGCCCTGCACTTCAATTCACAGTATTTCCAAATGAATATTTACCTTACTCTTTACATATTTTATTCCACCACCACCCAGTACAAAACCAGCAGATTCAAGATAACTATGTGGACATGTGCTTTGTGAAATTCAAGATCACTATGTGGACATGTGCTTTGTGATACGATGCGGGGTTTGCACAGTGGAAGACAAATCTGTAGGATTTGTGTGCTCTATAGTCCAAATAGGAGTCTGCTGATTTTCATTTTTTCAAGTAATTGAGCTGTACAATTCTACATGGACAGATAAGTATCCTGTGAACATTTCATAGCAAAGGTTCAGCTGCAGCCTAAATGGTAAAATACAAACTCAAGGTGAAAATTTGACTTAGGGTGGGGTGAGGAAGGGCGAACAAGCTTGAATTACTTCTGTATTTTTAGATGGTTGTATTCATGGTTATTTTTGCAGTACTAAGAGCCTTTGAAACATTTGGAGTAACTATTGACATTTCCATGGCATTGCCAAGGCCCAGGCCCAGCTGTTTGGATGTTCTAACACGCTGATGGTGCCATTTCTCTCTCAGCAGTTTCCTGCTTTGCAGCATTTCTGTGCATGTTTCTTGGGGGTGATGTTTCTTTGCACTGCTCCAACTTCCAGTGGCTTCTAACAACTTATTTATCAGAGGTTGCCAGGCAGGGTTAGGGCTTGTTTAGGGCATGGCACAACCTATTTGTGGCTGTTCGCTGCCAGGAAACTTCTTGGAGAGCAGTAGGTGACATGGAGGAGTGAGAAGGTAAAAGGCTGCTGGGGGTGGGTAAGTAGTTTGCTTTTTTAATGTGGGATCCCTGTAACTCTTTGATATTTACAGTGGTGGTGTGCATGGGTATGGGACTCATTCATCTAAACACTGTCCACACGCATGTAATTACACACATAGGAACTTGTACTGTGATATGAATTAATTTAAACATTATAGTAACTACTGTCTGATAACATCCAGGTTCCCTCGATACTTAGAGTATTAAATTGCAGATGAGAATTCCTCAGAGAGACATTGCTCTGTGCCACACTGACTGCATCCCCATTTGCTGCTGCCCAGGGGGGAAAAAGCTCTGCTCAATGTATTTATTGTATTGCTGTAGCTTGACTTTGCTGTGCTCGCTCAAGAATTACTATGAAATACTTTCTAGAACCAGCAGCAAGTTCATTTAAGTCAGTCTCTATTTGAAACCCAGTCAGGGAGCTCTGTGCTTCAGTAGTACTTAACATATATTGTTAGTGGCTTCTGGTTGTTGTGGAGATTTTTTTTATTTTTTCACTGAATAAGGCATGTGCAAAACAGTCATGCTACAGGTAACTTAGATTAAATTACAACACAAACACAGGAGAGCATCAACATTTTCGTTTGGAATGCAAAACTAGTCCTTGCTGTACTTTGTTAAACAGACCTTTAAGGTTGTATTTAATGTGACCAAATGAGTAGATATCTTCCAATAAATATTTTATGAGTTTGACCTCTGTATTTTGGCTCCCAGGCTCCCAGTTTATTTGAGTAGCTTGTCACCTACCCACCCTCTAGACCCTGTGCCAATTCTTTATTGCAACCTTTAAAAAACAGCTTAAGAATCAGCAATAAGGTCAGGATCTGTCAATAGCATAAGAAGGGCAAGATTTTTACAAGTCCCTGGGACTGACTGGGGGCTGCTTTGAGGCACTGCATGTATCATCTGTAACTTCTGTGGTGCACACACGGTGCCTTTCTGCAACACACATCCACCAAGTGCAGCCCACCACATCTAGGACATGATGATTTTTTTCTCATGCTTCTTGTCAAGCTTCTTATTTAACAAGAGGGGATTAGGCACATATATAATTAATGTGTGAGCAGTGATATCCATAAATGAACTCTCTGTGCACCCTTGGTGTTTTTACACACATACTTAAGCATTCACATAAAGAGGCAAAAGTTAGCGAGAAAATTATTCTCAATATTGTACAGTTTGATCATCTTTGGGTATTTTAGCCAAATTAATAATAGTTATATCCAGCATGTAGTTTCGAGCCAGTTTCTGTTTGCAGTTAACTTCCAGTTTGTTGCTGAAATGAAGCAGGGTGTAAGGAGATCCTGGGGGCAGGAGTGAGGTGGGATAGTTGTGCCTTCAGAAGCTGATGGGGTATATAAAACAGAAATGTGTGCATACCTCATACTGCTCTAAGGCAATATGACCACGTGGAGCTGAGAAAGAATCATCTTAGAATAACCTGCAAATGGCCAGGGATAGACATGAGTGTGTCTTACACTTTGTAACTGGGATTTAAAACTTTTTTTTTATGTGTTGAAACTTATTAGAAGTTCATATTTACCTTGTGCCCTGGAGGTGTTCAAAAAACAAGTAGATGTGGCACTT
>VYZX01018586.1:150323-237670 GCA_013401335.1 Brachypteracias leptosomus
CAAAAAACAAGTAGATGTGGCACTTTAGGACATGGTCTAGGGGGATGTTGGGATGAAGGTTCGACTAGATGATCCCAGAGGTCTTTTTCAACCTAAATGATTCTATAATGGTCTGTATCACCTGTAGTCTGTATGGTTTGGGGGGTTTCAGATAGAAACTGTTTGGTAGAAAATAATGAATAGATTAGCAATAAATGCCAGCATCACAGGATGCTGTGATCAGCAATTTTTGATCCTGGTAAACTATACATGTTGATTTGAAGAAAAGCATTATGTTAAAAAACCAAAACCCTCCACAAGATTGCAAAACTACTTAAGATACAACACAGATGCTTTAAATTTTAAATTGTTCTTTTTTTTCTTCTGTGGTGGTGGGCATGCATGGGCACAGGACAGATAAAGGAAATAAGAATTGTATTGATGATTTATAAACACATTAAAAAACCCATTTTTAATATGAGCTATCTGTAGAATATATGACATGATATGTGCAGAATGACCTATGACATATGTATGCAGAATGTGCAGGTCCTTGTTTGAGATCCCAGACCCTGAGCAGAAAAGTCCTACCAGAAACACTTCCAAATTGATTGCCTTTGTGTTTGACCTCTAGTAACAGCTTAGCAGCTATTTAAAATCTCAGGGGATGCTACTTCCAGCAATGTTTATGGTTTTCAGCTGCTGAAAGCATGTCTATTTATACGTGCCAAGCTGGCTTGCATTTTTTCTATAAATATCTGAATTGCTGTGGGCATCACCCCTATTGTTATGTATTTAGTCTACTCTATAAGGAGCACCAGCATTTACACACCATAGATGTCTATGCTTTGATTGCATTATAAATAATCAGTATTTGGTTATCAGTTAACACATGGAAAAGTAGCTTTCTCTCACAAATAATCATGGTATTTTAATGTTTCAAGTAAACACATTAGTTAACATGCCCACAGATATGTTTATCTCATGGTAAAAATATAGGAATAATGCAACAGCACATAGTCAAGATGATATTATATTAAATAATAATATCTATTTCTATTATTTATATTAAATATTATATTAAAGGGCATTTTGGGTCAAGGATTTTGCTATTCTTGAGTCAAGCAAGCTGTTGGTCATTTCTTTATTTCTTCATTTGCTTTGAGATATTTATTAACTGTTAAATGTTACATAGGACATTTACAAGTTATAAAAAGAGGTAAAATTTAGTATTTACTTGGAACACCCCATCAGTTCGGCTACTTGTGGCTTACTGCTTTAGCAATCCCTTAATGGACTAAGACAAAATGAAAATGAAGCATTGCTTTGTGGTCTGCTCAGGCTTCCAAAACTTTTGGGTGAGGTTTGAAGTGTGCGATTTCACAGCTGCCTTAAGGGAAAAAAAAGCAGTTTTCAGATACCCTGCAAGAAAGGTAGTGTGGAGAATACCTCTAGAGTATTCTGAGAAACACTGAAATGAAAAAAAAAAATAGAAAGAAAGAAAGAAAAGCAACCCAAAAAGCACCAAACATTTTGAGAGGGTTTGAGCTGGGATCTTAGTACTGGGAGAGGCTTCAGTACACCACAGGAAGGTTTATAACAATATTAGGGTTTCAAGCGTGTCCATTTTTGCCAGTTATTTTATCTTTTTGCTTGCCATATAGATATTTTGATACAAACAGAAGCTTTCCTCTGCAATGACCAGCCTTTTATTTCCTGTGTCTGCTTCCTATGCAAGGTGTAGGTCTGGGGTGAGATGCTGAAATAAATCTGTATAGACATGAGGAAACTTTGCAGCAAAGAGTTAATTTGCTCCTGTTAACATTAGCTGCCCTGAAATATTTGATGAAGGATTTGCATGATCACATTGACATCCTCCACTTCTTTTTGCACTCTGCTTCTCTTCATCTGATGTTTATTGTTGATAATTAGCTGTTCATTGATGTTAATTAGACACCCATTTCTTAAGCGCGATGGTTTTTCTTGCTCTGTAAACTATGTATACATGAAAATTCATTTTGGTTTCCCAAAAGTGGGGCTAGATGAGTGTTTGTGATCAATGTGAATTTCTGGGGTTTATTGGAACATATTCCTGAACATTTTCTTTTCAGACTCCACACATACCTTTTGCTGATTCTGGGCATATAGTGGGTACTTAAAGTTGAGCTGGTCTTAATTAATAGGGTTCTGAAAGCAGAGTGGTGGATATGTTAGAGACAGAGAAGTGCAGAAGTCAGTATAGAAAGATAGGAGGAAGGTAAGCAAGTGAGGTCAGTGTCAGATCAGTGGCACAGAGTTTGGCATCTCCTGTGGCACCTGCACAGTGTGTGGTGTTCTTCTGTGTAATGACTTGAAGGGACTAAAATCTACCCAGATATAGGAGCACTCCCAGAGCTCTGAAGGGAGGTTAAGATGCATGAATCAATGACATACTGTAAACGAGAAATGGAGTGAGACTGCCTGGTTTTGATGAGAGCATTAGGGTGAAATGATGGATTGAGCTGGTATTACTGAGGGAGGGAGAGCTTTATATCATGAAAGAGTTGGTAGACAAGGAGATAAAACAATACTATGCTTTGTGTCAACAAGGCACGTGAAATGTGTGAGAAAATGCATGGAATTTTAAATAATGAATGGTTTTCCTGCCAGCACCCTAGTCTTTGCATAAATTCTGTTGTTTACTGCTTGTTGTAAGACTTGGGATATATTGTCTTTCTCATGCTTTTCTTATATGTTTTATTTGAGCAGATGGTGACTTATTGAAATCTCAGTCCTTCAAACATTTAGTGCTTTGCATCCTGACAGTGATGTCTGCAGCAGGAGTACTGGCAGCAGTAAGGAATAGGTTTGAAGAGTAGGGGACTCCCAGACTGTGTCCCTGGGCTTTAATTTTAAAAGTTCAACTATCTGAGTGTCATTTTTCTTTTACAATGAGGATTACATTACAATTAAATAGCACACCAATGCTGGAATGGCTGGGTGCTCAGAAATAATGCTGCAATGGTTACTATGCAGTCTGCACTTTTTTTTTTTTCTTTTATGATTGATAAGATGCATCAAGTTACAGATGTCTCTGGGTACTCATTGTAGTCAATTAGACCTGGGAATGGTCTCAAGAGATCCTCCAGTTCATTCTTATATCCCAAGATCAATTAAACCAAAGTTGTGCCTGAATAATATTTACCTAACTAAGTTCTGTTAAAAAAAAACTAAAAAGAAACAACAAACACACAAAACTGCAAAAAATACAGATTTTATTTACTTAATTATTAAAAAAACCCATAAGTGATTAAGTATGTGATGAGAGGACAAGAAAAATTAGCTGATGTGGGGTTTTTTAATAAAAAACTAACCTGAAAATTGTCCTTCCCTCTTTTCTTCCTCTCTTTCCCCTGTGGTTTTGGAAGTCACAAACTGTGCTTTTATGTATGTGTACATATATATTCTCCTGTGATGTTCTCATATCCTCCATCCAATTTTGATTCATCACACCAATTATTCTGAAATATTCAACATTTTGTTTTAAGTAAAATTTTATTACTTTTCACATTCCCTGGTATTCCAGGTTTTTTCTTAAGCTGAATTTTCAAGTGGGACTTGTTCTATATTATTTTTTCTTCAGATCTCCATGAAGGCATTTGGATTTTGATGAACATGAGTTTAAATATCCACTTTAATACAATTTATTGATAATCTGAGATGACAAATGTGTGAGCATCCTTATTCTCCTAAGTAGAGCACTACCCAAAATCAACATGAAATAGCTTCATCATAAGACCTACTTTTCCCATATCTGTATCACTTGCACTCAATTTGTACATGACAACTGCCTTGGCCTGAATGTACTTTTAAAAATGTCAGCACAAATATTACATATATGTCCAGAATGAGACAAGGAGAAAATATATTGGTTCACTCAACTAAAAGATGATCTAACGCCTCATAACACCATCCTCAAATATTCCTAGAAGTAGGGAGGAGGAAGAGGAGCTGTTACATCCAGGGTATTATTCTTGAATATTTAATATGAAACTCTGAAAATTAAATCCACTTTTAAACCTTCTGGTAAATTTGGTTTTCTCAGGTTTCATTTTTGCAGCAAACTTTGTAGAAGTTTCATTCACAGTGAGTATGATCCAGCCCTGAAGCCAAACAAGATTTTTCCTTTTGCTTGTGTAGGTTTTGCCAGGAGAGAGATAGAGCAATGGGCAGGAAAACTCTCCCTCCTGTGTCCTCTGTAGCCCCTGAGCAAAGCAGATGAAATAGCTGAATTTTCCTATTCTTCAGCTGTCAGTAAATCTCTGAAGCCCAGTGTGGAAGTTTTGGATCTTCTTCCACAAGAGACCCACAAAGAAGCTTTCAGCGCTTGGACCCATGTGACGGGTCCCAACACTTCTAAGGAAGTATATGGTTCTAAAGAAGGTGTTATATGATAAGAAAATTTCAGGGGCTTTTGTTGAAGGAAAAAAAAAAAGGAAAATACCTTCTGATGTCAAAGCAGAAGGCTGATCTACCCCAGTGTCCTGTGACAGGGTGCTTAGGCAAGAGCAGAACAGGAGAATGTAGCGATGCTCATCTAGAAACATCTCCAACCCTCCAGCAGCTTGTGGCCCAGCAACTTCTGTGGAAAGAGAACTGTTTAGATCCCCTGTCTCTTTTATTTCAGCTGCTGAATAGGATTCAGTGAATGAGGCAGGGTGTTGCAGGAAGAAAAAAAGATGTCCTCATGGTTAGTGACCTGGAGAATTGGTTTTCTTCGTGCTGCTGCCGCACGGTAACGCTGTGCTGGTCACCAAAGCCACACTGGGTAAGGGGGTTGCTTTCACTGTGCGTGTTCTGGACATCTGACTTGGGACTTTTATACTAGCACTGAGACCTCACGGCTGCAACTGAAGTAAATTGCTCTGCCTTGGATATATAAAGTACAAAAGAACACTAAATCAGATTTTAGATTTCTGGCATTGCATCTGCTGCCTTTAGAATAGGAATAATAATATGCACTTATCTCAGATAGTTGTTATGAATGTGTTGTGAAGGACCTAAATACTGCATTGATGAGTGTCACAGAAAGAGTCTGAAGAAATTAATCATATAGTCGATGAGGTTTGAATAGCATACAATAAACAAGGCATGACACCATACAGTAAACAGTGGGATAAAAACATAATATTGAATAAGCGTCACCAAGTGATTCATTCCCATCTCGTGCACTGACTGAGGGCATCTTTTCTGCAGAAATATTAAATTGGGTTTTTATCACAAGGAGACTATGAACTGAGTGAGGTATATGAAAGCAGCCTTGTTTGAATCATGATGTTTCCTAATTTTAGGTGCCTAACTCTTGACACTTTAGTAATTTGTGCCGTTTATTTCTGGAAGAGGAGTAGCTTTGGTTCATCTGACCTTGTGGAGCATGTAATCATTTTATAAGCTTTTAAATATGTCTATTGCTTATTATTTGAGCTGTAACTTTTATCACGTATAAAAGCAAATCTTTTAAGACTTTATAGAGCGGCTTTATTGGATAATGATATGGACGTGCAAGTCCTGTAAGACCTTACTAGGCAGTACAGCAACTTTGACATCATCACCAGCACCAGATTTTCTTCTCAGCTATGGAAAAAAACCCCCACCCTGAAATTAGATCAATTTTGAGCAGGAAGATAGAAACTATTCTCTGTTATGACTCTATTACAGTCAAGCAGTAGCAACAGAGGAGAGCATGGTATTTTAGCTGTATGTAGACAAGTGACTTTCTCATGTGAGTCATGCCTGGAAAGAGAACTTAACTTACTGGTATTGTCACTAAAGCAGCAATTTATAGAGTGGGTCTGTTGGCTTTTTCACACACGGAGAAGTGTGAATTTCCCAAAGGCCTAGTGATTTGGAAGGTGCTATTTAGATTTATTCTTATCATTATGTTAGACTTAGTCTGCATCACGCAGTCAGACTCCAGGTACAATGGGAGCTTTTTGTGGGAAAGTGAGGAGGCTGATGAGTTCCAGGAGCTTATTTGCTGGAATACTCTGGTGAATAGGCATCTAGAGCTGCAGTATTTATTTGTGTAATGTCAAAAAAACCCCTACAACCAAAGACCTAAGAAAACAAGAAAAGAAATAAAATTCATGTTAAAATCCCCAGAAGGTTCTAGTCGCTGGCTTCACTTCACTTTGCCCTGCAGTGAGGAACCCTGCAGGGTTTGCACACCTGAGGTTTGTTTGCTTTTCTAACATTTTGAAGCCAAATTCAGTTAGAAGAGCTGTGGGGGTTTTTTTCACAATAACATGGATAAGTTCAGAAAACAGTTTAGAACTACTGTTTTCACCCCCTAGAAGTTTCTACAAGATGTGAACATTTCATTTGGGCTATCTTGGAGGTCTTTGCCAACCTTAATGATTCTGTGATTCTATGCAAAGCATATAAATTTATTTTCAAACTGTGGTAGCTAACATTTTTTACTGAGACAATAATCAAGAACCCGTAGTGAGTATATACAGGACAATTTGTGTTCAAAAACATACTCAGCTCCTTGGAGCCATCATAATGTTGACAAACTCAAAGAAGCTTTTACCAGTCCTCAAATGAACAGTAAAGATTAGCAAAAAGGAAATAATTTCATCACTTTAGTTGAAAGATTGTACTTTTAATAATGAAGTTTTCCCTATTGTCTTGTTACTGTCTTATGCATTCAGTGGGATATGACATCTTATAAAAATAAGTTACTGAAGCCTTGTTCAAAACCCAATGAAGTGAACAATTTTTTGTCGACCTCACTAGGCTTTGGTCCTTGAGTATTCTTGAAAATGATATGAAACTCAAAAAAGCATCCAGCCATAATTTCCTCTTAAATCCTTTTGAACACTTCCAGTGAAAATGCATCATCCAGAGCTCAAAGAGTGAACAGCTTCAATCACTATGGTCCAGGTAAAGCCAGTGCATATTTGTCTCCTTCACAAGTTAATGAGGATTTAAGCTGATTTTTTGATGACTTTGAAAATCACATAACTTTTTTATAAAGCTCTGGATTGAATCGGAGCAGCTTGATCAACACCTGCTGATGTTGACTATTAGTATCATAAATAGTTGTTCAGAGCAGAACCAGCTCCTCTGTTGAGCATCCAAAGACTGCAAAGAGGTGATGATGCACCACGAGTGTTACACCTTATGTGTGTTATAGTGGGGATGGGCAGTGAAGTGATCTACTGTGGAGTTCAATATTGGACACTGTGATCTTGGCCCAAAAAAATGTTACTGCTGCATTTCTGCATTCAAATGTATGCAGGGGATATGTGGGACAACCTGTAAAAGAAATATTACTGGTAAATTTCCATTAGATACATCAAACTTTTGTTGGGTTGACCCTGGCTGGATGCCACGTGCCCACCAAAGCTCCTCTATCACTCCCCCTCCTCAGCTGGGCAGGGAAGAGAAAATGTAACAAAAGGCTTGTGGGTTAAGGACAGGCAGAGATCACTCACCAGTTACCATCATGGTCAAAACAGACTCAACTCAGGGAAAAATTACTGCATTGTAACTCAAATCAGAGTAGGAGAATGAGAAAACCAATCCTAAAACCACCGTCCCCCCAGCCCTTCCTTCTTCCTAGGCTCAAATTGCTCCCAGTTTCTCTACCTCCTCCCACTGAGTGGCAGAGGGGAATGGGGAGTGGGAGTTGCAGTCAGTTCATCACATGTTGTCTCTGCTGCTTCTTCCTCCTCAGAGAGAGAACTCCTCACACTCTTCCCCTGCTCCACTGTGGGTTCCCTCCCTCGGGCTGCAGTTTCTCCTTTCGACAGGGTGTAGAACTTCAGGAACAGATGCTCCAGTGTGGGTTCCCAGCAAAGTCACAAGTGCCAGCAAACCTGCTCCAGTGTGGGCTCTCCACAGGGTCACAGCCTCCTTCAGGCAGCCACCTGCTCTGGCAGGGGTCTTCCATGGGCTGCAGGACAGCCTGCCTCACCATGGTCTTCACCAGAGGCTGCAGGGGACTCTCTGCTCTAGCACCTGGAGCATCTCCTCCCCTTCCTTCTTCACTGACCTTGGTGGCTGCAGGGCTGTTTCTCTTGCATATTCTTCCTTCTCTCTCTCAGCTGCAATTGCTGTTGTGTAGCAACTTTTTCCCCTTAGTGAGAGGTTATCACAGAGGGGCTGCCACCATCACTGCTGGGCTCAGCCTTGGCCAGTGGTGGGTCCATCTTGGAGCTGGCTGGCATTG
Organism: Brachypteracias leptosomus; assembly: GCA_013401335.1. Lineage (NCBI taxonomy): Eukaryota > Metazoa > Chordata > Aves > Coraciiformes > Brachypteraciidae > Brachypteracias > Brachypteracias leptosomus. The sequence goes on from VYZX01018586.1 coordinate 158,518, forward strand.
GCTCTATGGGACATGGGTGAAGCTTCTGGCATCTTCTCATAGAAGCCACTCCTGGAGCACACCCTCTACCAAAACCTTGCCCCACANGGTTAAGGACAGGCAGAGATCACTCACCAGTTACCATCATGGTCAAAACAGACTCAACTCAGGGAAAAATTACTGCATTGTAACTCAAATCAGAGTAGGAGAATGAGAAAACCAATCCTAAAACCACCGTCCCCCCAGCCCTTCCTTCTTCCTAGGCTCAAATTGCTCCCAGTTTCTCTACCTCCTCCCACTGAGTGGCAGAGGGGAATGGGGAGTGGGAGTTGCAGTCAGNATACACTTTGCCTGTAATCTAATTCATAGTTTAATCACTGTTACCTGGACTGAGATTTTTATAGACATTTAACTGAGAGCTGTTGTGAGTTTAGGGTGAAAATTATTCTGAAAAATTTGAATCTACGGGGAATCATAATTGTAAAGTAATTTTATAGATTAACACTGACAAACACACACCTGCACGTACATGCATATGTGTGTATATATATATATACACACACTTCAAAGGATGGATTAACCCAGCCTGCTTATGCCCCTCCTCCTTCCTATACCCACTGATGCTGTTACCTTGTTAGCATATTCCAGACTTAAAATGAAATAGTTCAAACATCTAATAGTAATTAAACATCATTCTTCCTCTCCATAATGTGGAGTACCAAGAATAAATATATTTTTCCTTTTTAGCAGTGAACATATCATGTGGCTCTAGTTAGAAGACCATTGGATTTTATGGCCAATATAATCTCTCTGTATTGATTAAGTACTGTAATGGTTTTGGAGTATCTGAACAGGCATTCAGTCAGGACCACAGAACTGTGCACATTTTGCATTTATTTCAAATTGCCCTTTGCAACACATTGAAATCCTTGGAGTTCCTTTATAATTTCTGCTCTCAAGGAACCTCCCTCCAGCAGTTGCAGTGATTGCTGCAGGAAAGCTGCTCAGTGTTACTGGATGCTGCAGTGGCAGGAAATAATGGAAAGTAATTAAACTAGAAACTATTTTATCTACAAAATATTAGTGTAGAAACTATTATTTTGTTACATAGTAAGATTTTGGTAGTAAAGCCTCACTTTATCAATTAGGATCGTTCTCTGAGGAAGGAAGAAAAGAAAAGATGGAGTTACTAGTTGGTCACAGAAATTATCCACTAGAGTTGAATAACTTAAAAATTTAAATAAGCAGGGAGCAGAGCTCTTGCTGGCTTTGAAATAAAATTATTTTTTAAATAAGCACAGAACTGCTGGAGTCTATGAGCAGAACATCTTCCTACAGGAAGCTTCTTGGACCTAGTCACTAATTTCTTTGTTTACTTTCTTGGCTTGATTTCCCCCTAGACACCACTTCATTCACCTTCCCATTGAAAAAATATGGGATAATTGAGGAAAGAGGATTTTTTTTCTTCTTTTCCTCTTACTTCAACTATCCTGTAGACTTTTCTTTTAGCGGGAGAGGACAATTTGTCAAGAATAGAGGAAGATTATCTTCAGTTTTGCTAATATCTGCATAAATCCGTGCAAGCCATAAGGATGCTGCTTGTGACAGAAAGCAAAATTTGATCACACATTGAGTGAGGATGGCAAAGGGCAAGATAAATGGCACCGTCTCTGTGGTTGAAAAGATATTTTAGGTGGGCTGTGTGGTGTGAACAGGATGAGTGTTGTCAGAACTAGCAGGTTTTTTGCAGAACAACTCAGGGCTTACTTTGCCTGGAGGTGAAAGGCAGATTCAGTTCCCTCTTCTGCTAAAGAGGATTCAAGTTTTCAGCAGCAGCCTCATAGGAGACTCTCAATATAGACTATTCCTTGAGAATACACATAGTGATTCACAGCCACTTAACTTTCACACCCTGCTTTTTGTACTGTTCTATGTTGTACAAAATACTTAAATATTTAATAAAGCAGAGCCTGGGACCATGTCCACTAAGTAAAGTAAGTCCCAAGGCCACCATTTTTACTTTCATGCTGTAGATTGTGATTTACATTCATTTAAACTGCTTTTGTTTTTCTTAATAGCCAGAAATATTTCATTTCATCTAGATTTTTTATTATTATTTTTTTATTGGTGGGACAAAACCTCATTCTGATTTGGTTCAAATTCGTCCTATTTTCATTACATCAGGATAACCCTTTACTGATTGAAAAGTAATTTCTGAGTTAGAGACCTTTTCATTCCACTATGGAGTCTGACAGCTTAACCCTCATTTTCAGAATTTCTGATTTCCAATTACTGCTATTAACAATTAGTATTGCTGTGCAGAGTTTGAATAAATATAAGATGCTACTTCTGCACATTGCACTAATGAAGCTTGATATGTGACCACATAAATCACTTTACACTGTGCAAATGATCTTTATTGTTACATACGTACTTCTTTAATTTTACATATTACTTAATTAAAAATACTCAGTGCTTTTCAGTTTGAACAATCACCAGATCTAAAAGATTTCTACAGTCTTTACAAACCTTTGAAGTCAGTATACATACATATAAAATTGCAAATATTATTATAAATGTTTTATCTCAAGTGCTATCTAAATAATCTTCAGTTACCTTTATTTACTTCATATGTCAAACAACTAGTTATAAGTTTGCCTAATAAACAAAAGCCTGAAATATCTCTAGTAAACCTTAGGAAACCATCAGAAAAAATAGGCACTTTGCATTAAATGAACCACTTTCAAGTACATGGAAATTCTTTACCTGAGTTCAACCCTTTTCCTCTTACTTTGATTTAATTTCCTCAAGATGTACTGTCTCCTGAATACACTTTGGGATCCTGCATTATACAATAGCCCAGTGCTCCTAAACAATATTTAAAATGACGTTTTTATGATGCTGACATGAAGCATGTTGCTGAATTGCTCTAAATGATAATGTTTTGCAGTTTACTGTGCCATGAGTGCAGCTTGCCAGTTGAGTTTACATGAATATTTCATCCAGAAAAGGCCATGAGTTTGTAATTATAAAATAGACCTGTTCAACATAGAGATGGATGGTTCTATAGCTACCAGTTTTCCAAGGAAGTTCTGTCTAGCTGAAGACTGAGGGCAAAGATTTCCAGCTGCAGATCACTTCAAACTATTGTACAGGTCTAGCAACTTCTCATTTTGGATTACTTGGGGTTGCTGATGATGCTCAAATAGTGATGTCTGGGTTTCTTCAGCTGTACTTGCAAAAGTACAGGCTCATCAAGGGGGTAATGCCAGCCCAGCCTTCCTCCCTCCCAACCCTCATCTCCTTCACCAGCCAGCTCACCCAGTAGCTCACCCTAACTATTTAATGCTTATCTCCATAGGGACTTTTATATTCAGGAATGGAGTTGTCCAGATGAAAAGTGACATGAATATGAGCTTAAATTTTAACTTCCAGAATTTTCCAGCATTATGAATGACACAAACACATCATACATATCATCATCATCATCATGCAAAAATGCCTGACCTGCCAACACCTCAGGTAGCTCTGGGTTGGGAACTAGTTCAGTGGGGCTCTTGAATTAAGTGGCTGTGCCTTTGTAGACCCCAAAACTGTTTTTGTGTGCCCACTGATCTGAAATATGGACAAGTTTAGGCCAAGCTAACCCACACTTCCTCGTGATGGGTTCTATAATTTAGACATGTCAACAGATAAAAGGGAACAGAAACAATAGCAAATTGTAAGTACTTTAACTTCACTCCTGCTCACATAAAATATAACACTTGTAGTTATATGGGAAAAATTTTCCTGATTGTTATTGTGAAGGAAAACTTAATTTTGTTTAACAACTATGGATACTTAAATGCTATGTAAGGATAAAAGTTTTAAGAAACCTGAGTGTTCAGTTAGAAATCCTACTGGTACTGCTGGAGTAGATATTGCAACACACATGACATGCTCACTATAGTAAACAACTGTTGAGTAAATTCTCTGAAATCCCAATGGTGCATTAAGAAAGCAACTCTTACTCTTAAACATTCTGTCTTACTTTGGTGCATTTTTAAAATATTCTTAATATGAAGTAATTGTGTCCAGTGGTCTGCTCAGTGCTGAGCATTGCTCCTCTACACCTGGAAATAATAAATGTACAGCTGCCAACATGTATTTACATACATGACTGATTCTCTTGTAATCTATTATTTTGTTTTAATGTTTTTAGCTTTGCTTTACTCTGCTGCTTCCTTTACTGTGTCAGTGCCACACATCAGCAGGATGAGCCCTGATGCCTTTGGGACATTGCTAAGACTGTCCCTAAAGTACCTGGTGAAAGAAGTTTGTGTGTGTAAGACACACTGACAGAGAGCAGCAGCGTGAATGTGCCACTGTGATTATTGATTGGGGAAAATGATTTATCCAGGCCAATCTTATCTGACAGCTGTGATATGAATTGCTATGGATGGGTACAGTAAGAGATAGGGAAGCTGTACTGGAAGTTATCTGTTACTATGCTATATTTGCCAGGAACTACTCTACTGTGGCTTCCAGCACTGTTAAAGCTTTAAATTTTGCCCTTGGTTGTACCTGTGCAACTCCCTAGAATTTAATAGAGCTGTCTTGCATTAGCAGAGAAGTTTCTCTGTGTCCAGAGAAAAATGAACAATTGTGGCACTAACGTGTTTATGTGTTTTCACAAATGCATTTTGAAATATATAAAAAAAAAAAATTAAAGGTAGAAATATTTGTAATATGAAGAATGAAACTCCGAGAGCACTTGGAATGGAAGTGGAGGGAATATACTGTCTGTGTGTAATAGCTGTATAAATAAGGAATAAAGAGGTAAGATTTGAATTCTCTCCTGAAAGAACCAAACAGGGTAGAGAGGTTAGAGGCTAATCTTTCCTTCATCGGAGTTAATGGCAAGGCATCCATTAACTTTAATAGGAGCTAGATTAGCCTCAAAAGTACTTAACTATAGCAGGATAAAAGAATGTAATTACGATTATTATAGAAGAAAATACAGCGTAGAAGGATACTGACAGGGTAAATACATCGGTATGAAAAGCAGGGAGAAAAGAACAGAAAGTATTTTCAGGTATCATTCCTGTAGATTTACATGAAAGGCCAAAGGAATATTAGTGGGCCCACCCCAAGAACCAAAATATAAGACACTAATTATACAAATAATAATGAAAAGCAGCAACAAAAACCAACTAAAAAAAAAGGACACGAGACTATACAAATTTGCAGCTTAGATTTGCTTCCTAATTACTATGTGGTCTTCAGCAAATAACCTCTACCTGTTGGATCCTTAACAATATTTATCTGCCTCGTACATCAAATATTAATGTTGTTCAGTGGTTTGAAAAGCAGAGAGTGCTACAAGAATACTTGTTTGTTGTTTGATCATATTCCCAAACCTAGAAGAAAGTTGGACTGTTCAATATTTTTCCTACAGCCAAAGAGATCACATTGCACTAACCTGAAGTGGAAATAAACAGCTTTGTTCTATCCCGTTAACTTTTCCCTTCTAATTGTGTTTTTAAGTCACGTGAGTTAATGCTGACCCAAAACAAAAATACAGAAAATTATTTTGCTATTTTCTATCCCAAATAAAAGAAATTTGCCCCTTGAGTGAACATCTCAGTAAATGTTTCAGTATTTACATCTATTCAGTTATCTTGTATCTGTTTGTGTACACCCACTTGTTAATATTTTTGAAGGCTTTTTCCCCTATGTCCCCTTTCTGTTGCAATCTCATTTATTCCAAATTTTTGATTTCAAAGGCAAAAAGTGTTTGCATCTTGTCCCTTTCTCTTGCCTCCTGAGTTAATTTCTCAATGTATGTATGGACCAATCTTCTTTATCCTTAATGGATGTACACTTGATTTAATCTTCTTGGAGTGTCTGTACTTTCATAAACATGCCTTTTGGTAAGCAAAGTTTTTTTTCTTAAAGATTTGACTTTAAATTTGCTCAAAAATGTATTGTGAAAACAGCCTGTCACAAAAGCTGCACGAAGATTTTTTTTTCCTGTTTCTAAATGTTCTCTCCAAGAAATGTTTGCATGAATACAGCTGGAAAAATGGTGGTGTTTTAATTTTGACAGACTGGCTGCATGAGGAAAACAAACCCCAGTTATCTTAAAAACAGCTAATAACCCAAACAACTTGCAGTATAGGTCAGGAGTTCTCAGATGATTCATTTTTATTTCATTACAGAGTAAGAAACTGTCAAGGCAAATTCAAAGAGATTCTGAAAATGTAAGGTCTGACTCCACTTTGATTTACATTTTACAAAGCAGAGGCTGGAAATTTGGCAGAAGGAGGAAAATTTTTGTGTCAGAAATACGTGTTTTGCCATTTCTATGAAAATCCATCTGTACGTGGTGAAACAGCCTTTGAAAAGTTTCTGCACGTGCTCAGAAGAGGTTTGCTGGATGGGAAAAGGAAATAGAAGGCTCAGAAGCTTTTCTCTTCTCTGGTGTGGGCAACTTCTTCTGCCTTGCACTGCCCAGCTCCTGTTGCTGCTGAGCGGTTGGATGTACCTCACCTCTGAGCTGTGCTCCCTGGTGGGCTGGTCATGCTCTCCTAAGAGCTGCTCAAAGAGAAGGGCAGTTCTTACACGTGTTTCATACCATTGGTTTGGTGGTTCTCTTCTTCTCACACCCCCAAATCTGTGGTGCTGAGAGGCTGAGGTAGCAGGAGCAGAGGCTTGGAAGGGAGGATGGGTCTTGAGGCGACTCCCAGCACTTCAGTAGCTGTGTTGGCAGAGGGGATGAAGTTCTTTTAGCCAGGAAGATTAGAGAATGTAGTCTTGAAGCTTTCTTAGAGCTTTCCAGTGATGTTTCTGTGGCAAAGTCAGTGTGCCCAGAAGCCACATGCTCTTCAACTGATTATAATACCTTTTCTTAAAAATAATAGCCACAACTGAAGAAAACTTAAGTGTTACCTTTGTAAGAAAAGTAGTAAAACATCCTCCTTCAAAGCACAATGTACTTTTCCTGAAATAATTTTATAGAACATTTTATGTTGCTTTTGTTCTAATGCCTTGTTGTTCTTCTGGTGTCCAAAAGGCAAAAATGTGGTCACTGCATTAGGCTTGGACTTTGTGAGACTGAGTTCAGGTCCCTATGTTGCCATTGGTTTTCTGTGGGTACCTGGACCAAACTGGTGTTACCCTTCTGTACTTTAGCTTGCCATCCATGAAATAGAGCTAATTCTTTGCTACCTTACAGAGTGCTATGAGATTAAATGCATTAAATATATTTATATTCTCACATAAAAGGCGCCAGACAGATCTTTGGATAAAAAACCAGAAATAACCCTTTCATAGTCATGTGAAAGATGTTCTGTAATAAAACGGACATAATTTTTACGATCAACTTGTTTAAGTGCATATTCTAGTTCTACTATTAAAAGAACATTGAATATATCATGGCAAGGAGCAATACTGTAATTATACTACTGGGCTAAGACTGCTACTCAGACTACTCAAGAAGTTTTTGCAGACATGGAGGAAAGAACAGAGTTGCTGCTGAATTATCACTGATATTTGTATAAATATACCAACTATTTTAGGGAAGTAGATAGAGCCCCCCCCCACTCTAACAGCACAAGGAAGGGCTAGCCACAGATGAATGAATTACTTTTCCTTCCATTAAAAAATAATTCTATATTTTACAAAAATAAAATTCTTGTTTAATTAGCCACAAAGTAAAAAGTAAATTTAGAAATATAAATTTACTTGTCTGTTTACTAATCTATCACCAGTTTCCTGTGAAAATAAATCCTTGAATAGAATACTTGCATCAAAAGTGTGTGATATGCCACAGACCTCCCCTTTGATTTCTCTTCCAGCCAACTGGAAAGAAAAAAGCAGGAGGAATAGTTCCTTCCCCAGATATAGCCTGTACTTTATACTCCTTACACTACTTTGGAAATGTGGCTGGTAGTACCGGGCTAATCAAAATCCATTTGTGTCATCCAGGCAGCTCCTTAATCACCTAAACCATATTTAACCTGCCTAAATCCCAATGCAATCAGCAGGCAGGGTACTAACCAACCAGTAGCCAAGTACCAAGCACTGGAGCAAGCTGCCCAGACTTTGCTGTGACAACTGGAAAATACACAATGTGCTTTTATGACAGGTTTGGGTGTCTGTTTCCCTGTTGTTAAAAGAGTAAAACATAACAAGCCCCGCGTTCACTTTTAGTGAACATTTATTATGTGTAACAGAGCAGAAATATGTACTTTTCTAATACTAGATCTCACTGGTGTGTGTTTTGTGCTCGCTCAGCTCTGTGGTTACACCCACTGAGCAAAGGGGGGTTGTTGAGCATGTTTCAGCTGCCATGTGAAGGATGGAGAGACAGTAACACAATGGAAGGACCTTGGATGTCTGGTTCACAGACCTAATTATGAAACCTTCTATAAAACATCCCCACATACTTTGAGGTTGTGAGAGTTCCTAGTTTGCAGTCCAGAGTTTGACTTCAAGCCTCTTGCTTGCTGCGCTTGCATTTCATTTTTAATATGATGCAAAACTTCATGGAAACAAACCAAGATTTTTTCATCTTTCTTTTTCTTCTTTTAAAACAAAAGCCTCCCATGTGTTTCTGTATCAAAGGATAGGGCAATGTGCTATTTCAGTTTTCTCTATAGAAACCAACCCTCCTGTTATCTGTCCTCATCAAAGTTGCTCTCCTATGGACTGGGGAGTACATGTGTCACTGACTCCTCCTGCATTGCAATGGGGCTATTCATGTGTAACGGATTCCCTCAGCTACTTGGGTTTCACTCAAATCTGGTAGCTGAAATTGAAATACGTTTTGGTGTGCTGCTTGCCCTTATGTGTACAAAGAGCTGCCTGCCAGCATCAGAAATAGGGCATTTATTCTGATTCCCATCTAAATTCAAGCTGTCGACAGCTGATGGATATTTTTTGTGTAGAGTTTAATTGAATAAACTGTGGTTTTGATTTTTAGAATGCGTATGAATTTTAGTTAACTGTTAGAACCAGAGGAAAACAGATTATGCATTCCAGTGACTGCTGTTATTGCTACTAAAAATAAGTTTACCACTAATTTCTTTACGGGTTCCTGCGCTGTTTACAATAGGCTTTATTATTATGCTCAAGGCAGGATAGGGGAATAGAGTACACTCTTCACTATTTTTTTTTTATGCTGTTATAATTATGTCCTGAGAAAACAGGTGTCTTTGCACCATCAAAGACTGGAAATCAGTAATAATAATTAAAAAACACAACAAAAAGTCAAATAAATCTAAAGGGCAGGTTATCTCCATTATCTGACACATTAGTTTTCATTTCAGTTCTTCTCCTGCCTTTTCCCCAACACTGGACATTTCTAAGATTCAGCTAGATAGGGTACTGGGCCATCTTGTCTAGACTGTGCTTTTGCCAAGAACATTTGGACCAGATGACCCTTGAGGTCTCTTTCAACCTGTTATTCTGTGATTCTGGCACGGGGGGGTTGTGGATGCTCCATCCCTGGAGGTGTTCAAGGCCAGGTTGGATGGGGCTTTGAGCAACCTGGTCTAGTGAGAGGTGTCCCTGCCATGGCAGGGGGGTTAGAACTAGATGACCTTTGAGGTCCCTTCCAACCCAAACCATTCTATGATTCTGAGAGGTTTCTGCTTAGGTCATGTTTTTGAATGAATTCTCTGTATTTTGTCATGTTATTGTATATAGAGGGAAATATCAGGCAAGATTTATTCCTTGGGGTTTTGGACAACCTTGTGGTGGTGTACGTGGGGTGTAGATTTATTTTCTGGCTGAAACACTCCCCTTGGAGCTGTAGGCTACCAGTGGGCATAGGCTGGGCCAGAGGCACTTTAGATCTGCCCTCTCATAATTTACTCATGAGCTAAGAAGAAGAGATAACATTAACCCCCCAAGGCAGGTTATACCCACAGCCCGTGTCTTGCAGCAGGGAGGGGGATGTTCTGGGGCTGTACCTCATGCACGTACACGTGCATCTAAAGCTGTAAACTGGCTTCAGCTGCACTGATGTTAAACTCAAAAAATGTGTTTAGAAGCCTGTAATGTGTCACTTGATAGTGATTTTTATACAGGATGATGTGTGTATGCTAATTCTATTGATGTGTGATGGACTTATTAAACTAAAATGGGTCCATACACTGGAGGTTTTTGCAGTGAAATTATTTTGTTGTCTTGTCAAATAGAGGAAATTTTGTTTGAAACGAGGGATCCTGCCTCTTAATACTTCATAGAATCATAGAATTGTCAGGCTTGAAAGGGACCTTAAAGATCATCTTGTTACAACCCCCCTGCCATGGGCAGGGACACGTCCCGCTAGACCAGGTTACTCAGAGCCCCATCCAGCCTGGCCTTCAAAATTTCCAGGGATGGAGCTTCCACCACCTCCTTGGGCAACCTGTGCCAGTGTCTCCCCACCCTCACGGTGAAGAACTTCTTCCTAACATCTAATCTGAATCTCCCCACCTCTAGTTTTGACCCATTCCCCCCAGTCCTACCACTACCCAACATCCTAAGTCCCTCCCCAGCTTTCTTGTAGGCCCCCTTAAGATACACCTACCCAAACAATATAAGTCCATTATTGCTTGTGCATCCAACAAACTGTCATTAAAAAAAAATGTTACTACATGATACAAGTAAATCCCAAGCTCACAAATACTGTTTTGTGTTTGGAGCAGTGTCCTGTGGAAGGGACAGTGCTGCCTTCCTGAGGTCAGCTGTGCTCAGTGACTGCAGATCATCATCCAGTGATGAGAAGTGCCTGAGCAAAGCCAATTGAGGTTCCTTTACCTCTATCTATGTGTGTTCTAGGAGAAGAAACCCCATGTTTTGCATGCCAGAGCTCTCTTGCAGCCTCCAGTCAGCAATAGAGGAAGGAGAAGCTGGTCCTGATTCCCTGTGAGTGAAACAAGTTTTATATCAAGAAGCCTCACAAAGTTGTGGTTTCTCTATTCAGAAATAGGTAGTTTTAAATCTAAAATGTAAGTGCTTTCCTTTGCTAATGGTTGGACTTAAACTTGATGCTAGGGAATTCTAAGTGGAATTATTCTCTTTATACTTAAAGAACTGTAATACAAAACTGGGAGCAGGATAGAGGTAGGAAAGGCAGTATCTTGAAGATGTCAGTCTAACATGTAAGATTAGTTTTTATTGCAGTCTTTAGCTGAATTTTAATGTCTCCTAGGGAACCTAGAAATTCTGAGCTACTTGGTTTTCCTGTGTGGATATGGAAAAGTTTGCAAAAATTAGTAAACAAGAAAATCAAGGGATGGGGGCAAAGTTGTGAATTTGAATTCTAGAACTGCATTTCCTCACGAAATGCCACAGAAAAAGGCTTCCTTTTTCCTTGTCAAGTTTGAAAAAAATATGATGTGATTTTACACTATCAAAAGGTGAACTCTGTTGTGGAACATGAAATGTGAAAATTATATGCAAATGAATGAAAATTCTCGTTCTGATTGAACTTATCACTGGCTTTGACTTGAACCTTTCCCACTTCTGTGATTACTGGTGTCAGTTGTTCAGATGCGTGGTTGGAGAAGTGGTTGGAACAGTTTTATGTGTTTTGTGTTCATGTAAATCACAGAACAGCCAGGAGGTGACACGGTCCCAGGGTTGGGAGCCAGGCTTTGCTAGGGTGGAAGCTGTGCCTGGCTTCTGAGTGACACTTTTTGATTAGACACTTCATATTTTGTGATAAAGCTTTCTTAGAACGTGAAGCAATCTAGCAGGTTTTAGGAATGTGTATTCAGTATGTTCTTTATTGCAGTAAAAATAGAAAAAACCTCAAACTAAATGTTTTATATTATTTTACTCAAGAAACAGCCAAGTCAAGTAGCTCAATGTTCTTTTACTTGTGTTCTTTTACAACCCTATCATTTTCATTTTCATTTTTTCTTGCTTTTATCTTAGTCTAAATAGGAAATTCTTCATAGGGAGTGGACTACAATGGACTAAGCTTAATACAATAGGACCTGAAATGTGTTCATGACCTTCCAGTATTTTCTTCGTATAAATGTAAATGGCAAATAATTAAAAGTGCTGACAATTTAAGATATGGGTATAATATCCTATAGAGAGAATGATTCTTTTTTATGATGTGGATTCGCTTCTGAAGATTACTTTCAAAATCTAATGTATTCAGTGGCACTTAGAACAAATGTTTTACTTCGTTGCTAAAATGTAGTTGGCTCTTGTAATGAATGTATGCATATTTTTTTTTTCATTTAGAACTTCACTATTTAAAGAGCTTGGGTTTTCAATAGATTTCAATAGATTGCCAAAAATCTCTAATAAATATAGTTGCTTACTGAATGAAGCAAATAAATTAGCTTTTAACCTGTAGTTTTCCCTTCTCCCATGTTTATATCATGTGTTAAGTATCAATGGTTTTCTGATGACAGCTCTTCCTTTGTTCTTCTCACTACAAAGTTGATGGTACTGGTTGTGTTACTAATTAGTTTGAAAAAAAATAGCAATAAAGAAGAGGAAAAAGTAGAATATTTCATTACCTTTGACTTGGTCTCTGAGTTGCAATTTCTCTGGGTGCATGTAGCAGTAACAGAGCCTTACTGCTTTGTCTTTAGTTGTCTGACTATTGCTGCAGGATACTGGGGCAGGAGTGAAGAAATGGAAATTGGGGCAGGGGAAAGAATAATCCCAAATTCTGCTTTGAAGGCCATTTTCCCCCTTATTTTCATAGTGGGTTTCAAACTTCATGGCTTTTAAAATTAAAATAAAATCTGAAAGGAGTCTAAGTTTTCCTGACCATTGTAAAGTGTCTGTCACTTAAGAGTTGAAATTCAGGTTTAAGTTGATGCCTAGTGTAACACCAATATGGGATTATATCAAAGGACATCTCTTCGAGTTAAAAATCCATGAGCAACAATTTTTATGAGTAGAACTTGATACGAAAATGTTGGGAGATGTTTCAGGTGTAAATGGCAGTAAATTACTCTGGTTCTTCTGTAGCTGTGCAATACTTCTTTAAAGAAAAAAAAAAAGCAAATGTAGCCCATTAAGATCATGTGAAGTATTTCCAAAAGAAATATTGAAGAATGAGAGGTACTGAAGGTATTAATCTTATTTAGAATAGTAGGTACAATCTGGTCATCCTTGTTCAAGAAAAATGAATTTAAATGAGAACAGATGGAAAGGAGTGTGATTACAATGATTAAGCGAACAGGGAATCTATCATATGAGAAGAAATTAAAGTGTGTTATATATTAGGACCTACTTGTTTAGCCTAGTAAAATGAAGTCAGAAGCACAGGATCCATCTTTATAAATAAAACCAAGGGTTAAAAATGAGGAAGGAGAGGAGAATATAAGTGACACTCAGATAAGTGCCTAAAAAGTGGCATGAATGAATGCAGAATGGTGTCAGAAGTCCTTCAGTATCATTTTTGGATGCTGGTTGAGTACCCTGATAGCCTGGAAAAGATTGATAGGGATGCTCTTGGTTCTCCCCCTTATTTCCAGGGAGGAGCCCAGGTCAGGGCTCCATCTCACCTGGTACAACCTGTGTAAGATAGAGGAATGTGTCACTTTGGAGAGACCATCACAAATTTTAATAATAGCAGTTGTGTTAATAAATCTTCTCTTCATTGTGTTCTCTTGGCTCATGGGGGTTGTTGTTTGGATTTTTTTTTTTTAATGTTTTGCAAAACATTGCTAATGTAGAAAAGTATTAAGTCAAACAGGCAAACAAAAATTAGGTGAAGTATAGAAACAGAGTATGTGTACGCTTCATTTGTGACAGTGAAAATCAACTGTTGATGCCATTATTATTTTTTAATGCGTATTATTATTTTTTAATGCATATTTGATACAAAAGTCTCCAGGAGGCTGAAAACTGTGAATTTTGTTACTGTCCTTAAAATGAGAGCAAACTCAAAAGGTTGAAAATTAGAGTCATGGTAAGTGTAATATTTTCAGTGTGTTAGCAGAGAATACTAATTCACGGTTGCCAAAAGGATGCACTTAGAAAATTATAACCTAAAGGGCATGAGAAAGCAAGGATTTCTGAAAGGTGAATCATGTTAAGCAAATAAGATTACTTCTTTACAAGGGAATGGAAGAAGAGAAAATGCAAGGCTTAGTATTTCTCCACTTCAATAAAGCTTTTTCTTTTTACTGAAGTTTCATACAACAGAATTTTGTAGAACCTGGCTGAATATGGAGTGGATATTTAAGATTTTTAATACTGATAAGTAACTAGAATAGCAGGGCATGGAAAGGGTGTTTTTGGAGCTTGTCAAAGAATCCTTGAAAAGGGTTGTAGAATCCTTCTGCTTTCTTTGTTGGGATCATTCCCTTTTAATATTTTAATTATTGGTTTAGTTTAAAATATGTAGGGCCGTAAATATTTCAGGTAGTACTAAAGAGATTGTTTAAATGGCAGATGGTTGTAGTTTCTTTACAATATAATTTTTTATAAATCAAATGAACAGACCAGGGGGTGGAAAATTGAATGAAACAGATCTAAGTGTTAAGAGTGGTTCTGGGCTGGAGTATTACACACGTTAAGTGTAGTTGAACTGGATATTGAATTGGGTAATAGGAAGAAATGTTCAATGCATGCTTATTGACAGACTCAGCATTAAATGCTGACCTCATTGTGTAGCAGCAATACAGGCTAATGTGTCCAAATGGACTTTTAATATGAAGTTGAACTTATTTTATAAACCAGTTCATACAGAACAACCATTAGGCCAGATTTCCCTATTTTGGTCATGTCATTTGTAAACACAGTTCTGTTGGGGAATAAAGCAAAGCAGCACATTCAGGGAAGTTAATAAATCTGGGAGTATATGGTCTAGAGAGGTGGAAATAAAGTAATATGCAGAGAGGTTGAGTGCCCCTATTTGGAGCATGGAACTCAGAGGAAAAGCTGTAAATCCTGCTTAGAGGACAGAGGGTCTTTGAGAGGGGACTGGAGGAGGGGGGGTTCCTACTTGCTTTTTAGTCATATGATGTTATTTGATATTTCAAAATTTGACACCTTAGAATCATAGAATGTTTTAGGCTGGAAGGGACCTCTAGAGGTCACCTGGTCCAACCTCTCTACACAAGTAGGGACATCTCTGCCTAGGTCAGGCTGCTCAGAGCCCCATCAAGCCTGAGCTTGAATGACTCCGGGGATGGGGCCTCCACCACCTCTCTGGGCAGCTTTAGGGACCTTCCTAAAGTCCTCAAAAGTGAATCTTAAGGAAAAGACATTGCTGCTATATTTTATTCCCCATAATATGTATGGTTAATTTGACACGTGAGTTACCTCACTGAGATTGCTGCAACACCTTGTGTGAGGTTAACTTTAGATAAACATATATATTTGCAGGATCAGGTTTCATTGATATCGAATTTATAATTAGATGATGTCACGGTCGGGATGGACAAAGCGACAACAAATCTTAGCAAAAGCAAGCAAAGCAGAAGCCTTTATTGTTCTCCTTTTCTGTACATTTATACTTTCTTTACTCCTTGTTTTCCCCAGATGTGTCTTTTCCCCATTGGTCCAAAGTTGTTGTTATTCTTTGTCATTGGACAATGTTTGCACAGTTCATCACAACTCAGCTTTTCTGCCACAAGGACACGTGCGCCTCAGTTTTTGGTCAACATCTCCTCAGACTTGTTTATCTCACAGTTATTCTTGTTCTTGTTTATTCTCTCAAGGGTAGACTGGAATCTTCTCAAGGTCAAAGTTACCCTGTCCAAGGGCCTCAGCCCAGCTGAGGTCCCCCACAAGATGACACTTAATAACCCCTTCTTTAAATTGGGTGGAATTTTCCTGGCCTCCTGTGAAACTTCACATACCTACTAAGGCAGGAGTGACTATTCTGTGATTGCTTTTTTTTTATATTGTTGAAAGTGTAAACCTTTTTTTTTTTAATGGGGTTCTTTGTCATCAAACTATTCTATTTTCTGGCCTTTTATGAGATGGATGAATCTGTCAGGTTAAGCCACGTGATAAAGATGGCTTTTGAGGTGCTGGTCCAGCCTCCCATGCAGGTGGGGAGGTGGCCCTGCAGCTGGTGGGAGATGTGGAGACCAAACACGGCCAAAGCTGACCCGTGATTATTGCTGTGAATGGCAAAGAATCTTAATGTGCTACCCTTTTGAACTCAGAAGAGGTTGTTTTCTCTTTGTATCTATGCAAAAAGCTGGCTGTGACCATTTCAAAAGGGATATACCTGTGGACCCAAAACATCATGATCCCAGTCAAATTAGGCTGACAGTTACTTAGAAAATATAAACATGAATAGTAAGATATTTACTGCAGCTATAGGCAGCATTCTTTCAATTAATGTATGTATTTCCTTTTAAACCTTGTTTGGAAACCTGTATCCCTTGTATATTAGATATTAATTCGGTTCTATTCAGAAGGAATGTGTGATGAGATAAGATCTTGAGGGTAGGGTTGTCAAAATAATGAGTGTTTGCATATGTAGCTGAAGATAAAAGAGGCTGTGGCTGCACTCTATCTGGAAATCAGGGCCTTAATAACAATTCCTTTATCTCCATGAGATATGAAGGTGTCTGGTGCTGAGCTGTTGGCACTATCAAGGAGAATTCTTTGTAGGTCTTTTCTGTCTGTCTTAAGCTTTATTTAAGATTGTCCATAATCAAGCAATGCTCGTGTCTTACTGTTGTGTATGTATGATTTCTTTTTCACTATTTTCTCAGTGATTAGTGATCATTGCAAAACAACAACAAAACGGTGACATGAACAAAACATTCTGCCTTGCTTATATAGGTGGCTTAAACATATTGCTGAATTTTTTTGTTGTTTTGCCATTGGTGCTGTGTGCATTATTGAATGTATTTATCCTCCTTAGACAATATTAACTTCTAAAACAATTTCAGAATGAATTATTAGGATTTTGGGGTTTTTTTAAGATAGCTACTGTATTCAGTGGTTAGGGCAAATATTGTAAGCAAGTAAACTTGCCATTCAGCTTTGATTTTTCCACCATATTTTACTGTCCACTGGCAGAAAAACAAGCAAACTGCAGCATGGCATGGCTTTATTGTACCACTGCTCAGCAATTTTTTTATACTGTTTCCTTTTGTAATTTGAGCCACGATAATGATTTTTGCTATAAATTTTTTCAGAAGTATTCTTACTGATGGATGATGCATTTATTTAAGCATCAGTGGACAAATAAAGTTATCCACGGGTGACTAACAACCTTGAATAAATACCATTTCACTCGGTCACTATCCATAGTACCTTAGCAATGCAATTACATGCCAGGACCTATTATCCCAATTAATGGAGTGTTTTATATTCACTGTGCATTATACTTGAAACTCTTCAGAGGCCCAGCCTTCACTTGGCCAGAGGCAGAAAAGAAATGTATAACAAATCACCAGGAAAAGGCTTTCATTTACTTTCCAAGATATGTAGCGTGTAATTATACTTTAAGCGTAACTAGGATGGTCTCAGCAATGCCCTTTGATTTAAGTCACAGTGAAACTATATATTAAAACCATGATTAAATATCACTATCTTGTTTTCCACCATTGCTGTTAGTGACTGCAAAAGTAGATATTTTGCTATCATCTTCCTACATCATCTTTTTTGTAATTATTTCGCCAAAGGTTAAGTTTGAGGGTTATTTCTGAGATTCATGTGGCTTCCCTCTTTCTAAGCATATGAAATAAAAGCAGCAATTCACGGAGATGTTGTATTTGCTGGACGAGTGAGCAAATAAGAGTCTGCTAGAAGAACAGGTCCTGGTGTTGTGTTGCTGCTTTGTAAGGTGCCAGCCCTGGGCTATGTTTGGAGGGGCTGGAGTTTGACCACTGGACTTTGGCTCTACTCCCTCTGGTGGCTTCCAAAGCTGCATTACCACAGCTACGAAATAACACACAGTTGTATTTCTTCTCCTTATTGTAAGGAGCATTGATTGCTTTTCATTGTATATTATAGCATAGGGGTAGTCCATTACATAAATTTATTGCATTTTCTTCGTGATAATTACTGGAAGTTATTGAACAAGGCAGGGAGTTACGACCAGTAAGTTCCTGCTATAGCTGAGGAAGCAAATCCACAAGTATTTAGTGGATCTAAACAGCTGTAAACAACACATCCTGTTTACAGTGCAGTAGGAATTTACAGCTCACAGTGCATCTGAGGATTTTTCAGGAATCATGCTCCAACTACTACAAATTCAGGCTTGAAATATGAACTGCAGTAAAAAGTCATCCTGCACTGTATCAGGTGGGCACCTTTAGTCAAGCAATTTGACAGCAGTTAAAATGACCACTGGATTCACCATTTCCCTTAGTCAAAAATGACATTACTATTTCATGAGCAGCTAGTTAGGGAGCCTCATGCAGTCTGCATGCATACATTAGTGACTGCTTGCTCTCTTTACATTCTGAAAAAGAATCTATCAATGGAAAAAAAAAATCAATAATGTAAGTGTCCCACCAGGTCTGTGGATTCCGGTAAAACACACTCACTGAGTCATCTTTCTGTAATTTCTTTTCACAAATAATTTGTTTATGTAGTTGGGTGCCCTGCCAGCTGTGGGCTGTGGGCTGTGGGCTGCACGGATCTGCCCTGCTGGGCTTGGCACTGCTGGGCTTGGCACTGCTGGGCCTCCTGCAGAGCTGCTCCAGAAGGCACTGGGCTTGCTGGGCATGTGAAGGGCAGCCCTGCTGTGCTGCTCTCAAGTCGTCTTCTCCCTCAGCCCCAGCTTTGCCATGCATGTGCAGCCATATCTCCTCTACCTTTCCTCCCTACAGTCCAGCTCACAAGTAGCCAGAGGTCCTCTAAGGAAGAGGAGAGCTGCTAGGGCAATCAGAGTCCTCTTCCCAAATTCCTGGCTGCCCGTGTCCCGTGCCCCCACTGAGCTGGACGTGTCCCTGTCACAGGACATAATGTCAGCTGCAGGGAATGAGGAAAGGTGGCCAGAGGCTGCTACAAATGCTCGTGGGTCACTAGCTCCAGTGAAAGAGGGTGGGCAGGTGTCTGCTGCCCACTGGATGCAGCTGTAACCTATGGGATCAGCTGAGTATGATGTTAAAAGATAAATGCCAGCAAATGCAAAGTATGAATTCCTCTTTTTCTAGTAGCTCCTTCATCCTCTGAAAGAGAAGCAGGTCTGATCTGTGAGATGGTTTCAGATTCTGATGTCTCCACTCTCCTCCTCTTTCTGTCTCAAGTCCCGAGACATCACTAAGTGCAGTGCTTGGGATAGCTGAGATATTTAGATTTATTCCCAAGTTCAAACAACCCTCAGATTCATGCCTGGATGAAAGACTCCATGAATGGAATCGATCTCAATCCAATATGGTAATCATATAATTCTTCCATAAACATAAAACAATAAGCCATAAACATATGTAGGTAAAGTATTTTTAGTAGCTTCAAATTCCAAAATTCCTAGTTTTTTTTACTTGTATTACTTTTCAGACACAAGAGGATTTGTTAACGTGCAGGTTCACCATGGGAAGTGCTAATACATTTACAAAGTAGCCCAGATGTCCCACCAAAGAAGTGTTGCAGGTGTAGTCCAAATACACATTTATTTAAAGATGGCTGATAAAAGCCTAAAAGAGCTAAAATAAAATCTAGGAATTCTAGCACTTTATCCCTAAATATATCAACAAACTTGTACAGCAGAAATCAAAAGCTAGCAAGTATATTAACTCCAATTAAAGGTTGATGACTTTGATAGATGCTGTAGTCTCAATAAACATTAGTGATCTTCACATTACTCTTCATTTATTGGCACCCTCATACTATTTTGAAGATTCATCTTCCACCAAAGACTTTTATTGCTATAATATTTCACAACTGACTAGCCAATTTCTTCCATTATCTTAATATTCACGATTAAAATAAAGAACTAACATTATCCTTAATGACTATGTCAGATATGGAGACAGTGGAGGAAGGGGGGGAACTTGATAAGAAAAAATTCCTGGCCATTGTTCACTATTTCTTACTCCTGTTTCAAATATAACACTGGAATGGGTTCAGAAATAATTCTTTTTTTTTTTTTTTCCCTTCTGACCTATTTTTCTGGTTTTCTTCTCAGCCTTTTTCCTTGTTGAAGGGCAGTAGCTGAAGGTGGCCTTTGAATCTCTGAAGTACTTAAAGTATTTTACTCTGTAGATAGAAGCATAGGCAATTTAAGCACTTCTGTTTCTAGGTTCTCATTGGGAGAAAAACAACGTTTTACAAAATTGAAAAATTATTTTTCCCACTTCATTGTGAAGCTGAAACAACAATTTAAGAGGTAATCAATGGCAGAGGTGACAGAATTGGAGTAGAACTCTAGTCTCTCACTTGTAGCCACCTGCCAGAGGAGGATGGAAAGGAGACAATAAGGTGATAGAGCTTTTGCTTCTGCTGCTGCTCTCAATAGTCCCCTTCCACAAGGGGAAGTGGAAGGAGGAGTCAAGCCTTTAAGAGCTGGTTCCAGCATCCCTGTGCAGACAAGTGCCCTTGATGTGTGCTCTGATGTATGGCTGGAAACATGTAGGGTCATAAATGTCTTCACTTCTTCCTGTCTTGCAGCAATTCATTGCTTTCCAAGTTTCTTAGTTATGATTGTCCAGACAGCAAATATATTTTGGTTGTCGGTAAGTATTAATTACAGAGCACTGCACATGATAAGAAAATTGAGTATTGCTAATGTTGGTAAGTGTCCAGAAGAAAATTTAGTATCCCCAATATTGATAATAGTCCAGTAGAAAGAATTCAGTAATAACAGTACAAAGATATGATTTATTAAGAAACAAAGACATATAAATACCGATTTATTTCCTCCCTTCCACAGTATTACCAGTATTGTTAATAAAGAGTGGTAGTCTCCTGTGCAGAATTTTACTGGAAACTCACAGAGCAATGAAACTCTTCCTAGGCCACTACAATGTTGTGACGTTGATCAACGTATAAATAAAAAATGCATTTTATAACTATCAAATATTATTACACTACACTGTTATTATATTAAATAATTCAGTGGGTGTTTCTCTGCTGTGCCTCAGAGAAACATAAAGGTTGGATATTCTTACTTGAAATGACATGAAAATACTGATAGTCTGGGGAAGAACACAGCTTTTCTATAACAACATGAACTTTGGTGCCATTTCATTATCACAAAAAGACATTCCCAAGAGTGTGGTATCATAAGATAGTCCTTTTATGGGATTGTTTGAGGCCAGTGGGGTGTGTGTTATCTCACTTTAACACACACCTTGTGGGGGTTTTTTGTTGAAGTACATGATGGAAGTTTCCACTCCAACAGCTTTTTTGTGGACAAACTAAAGCAGGTGAATAATGTGACCACAGGAATAGTTTAATTTTTAAAAGAAACATTTCTTAATTGGAGATAATTGTAGAGGTTGGCAGGAATGCTCAGAGTGTGAGCAAATCTCACCAGCTGCGTTGTGGTTATATAGGGAAGGTCCTTTGTGGTTATATAGGGAAGGTCCTGTGTGTAACACACTGTTTTTATTTAGCTCATTGACTTTTCCTAGAGTCTGTCTTTTTCAAACAATCTTTCTTTTAATATCTATGTTCACAGAACTTCATTAATATTTGGGGTTTGGATATGGTGGTACTTAAGAACGTTAATTTTAGATACACCAGATTGAAGAAACTGTCCTCTCCTGGGGGGACTGCAATTGTATGTTATACCTGTACATATTTATGTAAAGAAAAGAAAAAAAAGGGCAGCAAGTGGTGTGCTGCTGGGGAGTTGGCATCACCTTGGGGTTGCTCCAGAGACAGTGGAAGAGCTGGGTCTGCTCCTGGGTTGCTGTGAGACACTGTGGTACAGTTTTACCTGACTTCACTTGCTCTGATGTAATTCAGCTCTAAAAATATTCAGAGAACTTTTTGTTTGCCCGTTTACCTCTAGTTAAAGCCCCTTCTGCTGCAGAAAAACACCTTTCAGGTGGCACCTCATTTCCCTTCTTGCAGCTGCACCATCCTTTTGTTCCACCATGGCAGAGTCGTGGCTTATCCAGAGGGCTCTGCTGCTGAGCTCGTCCTCCCAGCCCCTGCTTCTCATGGTGTCACTGCTCTCTGTGTCCTTTTTTTGGTTCTTCCTCAGCAGACAGACTTTATCTTCATTTTTATGACCCTACACCTCTTCCTCTCTGTTTTTAATCTTTCAGCAGCTACTAGGATGTCAACTGCTGCCTCCAGTTGGCCAGGGCTGCTCAGCCATGTGTGTTCTCTCGTGCTCCCTGTTGATCTTGGGGAGAAGCTTTTTCCATAAATATCTGTCTGGCCCCTCCTCAGTCCCAAAAAACTTGTCAGTGCTTCAGCTCCTGGTGTTCTAAAACCATCACCTGCTATTCTGGCCTTGTTCTTCCTATGGTCATCTGCTGTATTTTGTCTGATATTCAAAATGCTGGGTCTTAGAGGCTTCCCCCAAGTGGAAATAAAAATATAATAGTTGTTACGTGTTTCCCACTGGGAATTACTAACTTCTTGTCTGGCTTATGAAGTGTAATCCCTGTCTATGGAACTTGTAAACCGTGTTTTCCCCATGAAAAGCAGGTATGTACAATAGGATATAACACAGGCTTCTGATTACCATTATAAATGACATTTTTCTTTGCAACACTTGGAAGTATCACTTATTCATTTTATTTTAGTATTCTTTATTATATTCTATCAGAGGTTTAAAGCAGAAAAATGTGAAGTATTGTAAAAGGAAATTCAGGCTGTGAGTGGAGTCCTCCCTTGTTAGTACTTCTTTTAACAGTACTCTGATTCACGGTAACTATAAATTACTTTGAAAATTCCTTTGAAAATATTCCTTCTACTTGGCCATTACATAGTGGTGAATTTCATGGCAACCTTCAAATTAGAATGAAAATAATGAAAAGGAAGATATAATGATCATAGAAGTAACAAAAGACACAATGATTTTTTCCTTTTCTTTTTTTTTTTTTTTATATACAGCTACGGTACTGGTCAAAATCTCATCAGAGAAATTTCTACTCACTGCAGATAAAAAATAATAACAAAAATAGAAGTAACTGCAGATGAAAAAATGTATTAGATATGTTCATCAATTGATAAAGCAGCTGAACCCAGTATTAATGAAGATTACTATTCATCATTTGAATTTGTATGATTGACCACTTAAAGAAATTACTAATGCTATTGAAAGGCTTGTGACTAAAAGGGAAAAGTCATTTAGTTCAGGGAGGTCTTGTAGGCCTCAGAAAATAACTGTTGATTATAATTATACACTAATCTCTGAAATATTCTCTTGGGAAGCAGACAGATAATGAACAGGGAAAAGAAATGAGCTCAAACTAATACACTTTCCTGATACATTTTTGCAGCCTACTGCGTGCTGTGAGCAGCTCTTCAACACTTGGGGTTTTTTGTTAACCTCTTATTTCATCTGTCTGCTTACTTAGACTGTGTAAGGCAGAAAAATGTGCATTTTCAAAGTCACTTACATAGACAAGCAAAACTATTTTTGCATTTCCTCAATTTTCATGCTTAAAAAAAAAATTTAAAAATCCAGTTGTACGTGATAACGTAAGAACAGATCTGAATTTCTCCAGCATTTGGCAGTAATTGTTACTGTGACCTCCAGTGTAAGTTTTCCACTAGCAGCACTACTATTCTCTATCATGAGGAAAATATTAATGGTATAATGATTGCTCTTGATTTTGAACATGTTAGAATTTGGTGATTTGCCCTGCTGCTTCCATGAAACAAGAACCAGAAGGGCAAACTGGTTCTTGCTCTGGTGCAACACAGAAAGAGCCCTTCCAGTTTTGACATGGGAAATCATGCTAGGAAATGATCACCTAGGAAATAATCTCAGTTTTTCCTGAGCTCAGTGTTAGCTGTGTTAGGCACGTGCCTCTATTACTTTCTTACTAATTAGAAAATATTTTAAAAGAAATGAGGTTAGTGAACACGCCTAGATACCACTGTCTCTGGTGAGTTCTTAGATATATCTGGGACAGTTTAAAAATCTTGTGTGTTTCCTGATCACTTTAAAGATATTTCACATTGCTGTAGGAGTTCTTACCCTACTAGGCTGTAGAATTTCCCAAATTGATAAATACATAGCTCCTTTCAAGAAAATCTCCCATTCACCCTTTAGCCTGAAGGATTGTGTAAGTGCAGCAAAATGCGTGCCCATGGTGATATTTAAATTATCTTTAGCATCTGCTTTAAGAATTACTGAAATGAAGGTTAATCCAGGAGGGCATCACTATATCAGTTAGAACAGATTTCAGGTTTGCCAGGCCTCTAACTAGGAACTCTCAGTGGTTTGTGGGTTTTTTTGGAAGAAATGGAAACAATCTGGAGAACAGTTGCCCAATACTTTTAAGCATAGTGCTCTGTATGGGGAATACCACAAGTGCTGTCTCTTAAAGGCAAAAATAAGAAGTCTTAAGCTTGATTAAAGACTCTGTTATTTCCTAATATATTTTACAAAATTCACAAGTTTGACTTATATTGCAGATTAAAAAAAATCCCTATCTTAGTGGTGCTAATTTTACAGATTGGGATATTGTGGTTTTTTGGTTTATAGTTTTCTTGCTGTTACTCAACCAAAATATCCCATAAGACAAATAATGATGAGTGAGCCTCTGTCCGTGGAATTATTCTTTTAGCTATATTTAAATTGTATTTTATGCTTCTGCCTGAGAAATATTCATATTTATTAGAGTATATTTTAAGCTTCACAGGATAGTGTGACAGTTCTTTGCCTGTTGACCTGTGAACACTAACTCATGTGGAAGATACACAGACAAAGCCTCAGACTCATTACGTGTTGATTTAGTTCTTTTGTAGTCTAGTTTCAAATTTTAGGAAAGGATCTAAACTTACATAAAAGTAATATCAGACAAAAATATCCTATGGCTAAGGTGTCCACTTCTCATAAAAACAGATATTTTTCTGCCCATAAGGTTGAGTCCTGCAACAGGTGGGGTACTTCTGCTGAGCACTATCATTAGGACTTCTCATATGGGACTCCTCAAAACCCCTTTAGAAATAAGCCACCAATGTGAAATGCTGCTGGAGTTCAACGTCTCCCTGGTGCAACTCCATACTTCAGTGCAGCTTTGACTCCACTGACCTCAGGACAGTGATAGTGGGATGAATCTGGCCATTTTGTCAGATATATGGTGTGATTTCCAAAAGGAACAATGAGCTCCAGAGACTTAAGTCTTTTATTAGCAGAGTTTCCAAAATTAAATATCTCTGATTTGCAAACATTGGGTACATGTTAATATACTGTGAGTCAAGACCATGTGTATCTATAGAGGAGCTATAATAAACTAGTGGAACTATCTTATCTATAGTGAAAGTCTGTATGAAAATCTGGTATTACAGAGTAAACAAGAAACAAGCCTAAAAAGTTACAAGTACAGGAAGGTTTTAGTCCTTTTTAGAGGTCAAAAGTAATTGGCCACACATCAAAAAGTAGCTAGAAGCAAACTAGGATTCACCACCACCAGATTGATTTGCTGAAGGTGAATTTGCATGTGTTGCACATGTCCAGATGTTCTTTTCAGTTCATTACTGGCAAACAGCCCAATTTGTCTAAATCGCATTTAATATGATTAATATGATTAAGCAGTTTGTGGCAGAAGTAAAGAAAAAATATTTTATAAATCTCCTATGGGAGTCTCTATTTAATCACAATTGTCATTTTAAAGGATCTTTGTGGTATTGAAGAAGGGTGGGAGAGGAAAAAATAACTTGATGGGGGCAATTATTCACAAATTAAAACAGGACACTTGTGTGCAATATTTTTTTCAACTCCAAAAGATCCCAGTCGCCCAAATCAAAGGAGGAGATTCTATGGTTATTATGAATCCACTTTTTCAACATAACCTTTACAGTTGGCATGAATTCTCAGCATGGGTCGTTTCTTGATCTGGATAATCACTGCCAACAGTTTAGGTGGATTTTGTAGGATGAAGAGTGAGTTTGGCCAGTGGTCTGATAGTATTTTGATTCCTTTGCTGGCATAATTGTCATTACAGTAACCATCTTCTGACTGTGTAGCCTCAGAATAAGAGCTCCACTGGAAAAACACCAATACCTTCTGAGGCCACAAACTTTAATGCCTGTGCAGATGCTACATGATCTTATGTAGCTCTTACCCAAAGCTCTGCAATGGGAACATCACGTGCACTGTGAGATCTCCAGCTTTATCAAAGCTGTTGTTTCTGGTACATACAAGGCACAGTTTCTATCTCCTTGGAAGTCAAGTTCTGTTGTCTGCTACCCAGTTATTTTTGAGTCGTGTCCATGGCAGGTGATGGACAGAACACTGGACTCAGGGGACCTCTCTGTGCCTTGTCTGGAAAGTGGGGATACTGATACTCATCTCTTGCAAAGTTCTTTGAGAAATGGAAATGGAAACCTCCAAATATTAGCTGGCAGATGGTGTTCCCACTATTCAGTGAGGGGATGCAGTTCCTGATGCTGAATTCACAAGTATGTAGCAAATTCCAGTGCAAGTTAAGGATATGATTTTCTATTTGTTATGTGCACTTTAGAAATTCTCTACAATGTTTCATTCAGTGTAAGAATAATGCAGAACATGGGAAAAATATGGAGTTAGCTATTTTTAACATCTTGATGAATGTAGGAACATATTGTGAGATGATTTTTAAGCAAGTTTCCATTTTGGGCTGGATAACTCTATGAACTCACCTTATGCTATAAAGGGAGGTGGATTATTCGTGCTGTTTGTAGAGGTAAGAGGTTGACACAGTGGCTCAGACTGTTGGTCTACATACATACATGGTGATACTCCTTACAACTGACTTCCTCCTTGGTGGCTTGGAGCCAGATGTGCAGCACTGAGCTAGGCAGAAGTGTAATTAATACTGAACAAATATAGGTGTTGCACCTTGTCTGAGTGTTGATTCAACCTGTTTCTCTAGAACAAATGATTGGATTTCTACTGCCTTAGCAACAGCAGACTGCTTGCAAAGAGATTTTGAGGGCAGACGTGCCACCTGGCAAGCAATAGAGAAGTTTGTTGGGAAAATACACCAAAATTGCAGAGAATTTGTCTGATGGAGACAGGACATCACATAAGTGCTCTTGCTTTGTTTACCTTCATTTTGCACACAGTAGTGCTCATTTGCTATAATATTTAAATTAGAATAATTAACATTCATTTAAAAGAAAGAAAAAGAATCATCACTTCATTTTCAATGCAACAAGCTCCATGTTAGAGCATTATCCATTGGAAATGTTAATGCATTGAAATAGGTAAAGATTTCCAAGGGAAAAGAGTCTTTCTGTAAGGGTCAGATAGGATCTTATTCCTCTTTTGGACCCAAGAAATGGAGATACCTTACCTAGGGCTGTCCAGCAAGTTAAACCCTTGCCAAGAGAGCAGGTATTCTCCAAGTTCACGGCACTGTAGCTCTTGGCTTCCCAGCCCTGCAGAGGCTGGAGAGTTACTGCAGAGGACCCAGAGGGTTTAGCTGTACGTAGAAGTGACATAACTCATTCACTCTCTGGACTTCTCCAGGAATATTTAATACACTTATTCAGGGAAAATGTCCAGATACGTGTTGATTTATACCCTTTTTCACCTCCAGTCCTGATTATTTCCTCTGAATCCTGATTTAGGAATATTTTTGTATCTGCACCGAGTGCAATACATAAATATATTTTCTGTTATGCAGTTTTAATTAACAATTTTCTGCAGAAAACAAGAATATAAGCTGTTTATGATCATCTGTTACTTCTGGAATCAGCTTTGTAAAGAATATTTTATGTTTAGCAATCCAGCAATTCCTGCAGTTAAACTTCCAGAAAAACATACTTATTTTTCAGTGCAAATAAAACAGTGAAGTTTTGGAGGGTTTTTTGTTAAAACAGAGTTGTTTGTTATTCCTTGTACAAGATATATAGTCTTGTTTTGGTCATGATTGCTCATGCTACCATATGGGAGTTTGTTCATATTCTAGTTGAGCTAAAATCTGTTGCCATGTGTTTGACTACTCATAGTATTATTTTTTTTTAAGGCTTGTCTGTTTTTCACAGCTAAATTTAAGCTAAATGTATTGGTTTTCTCTGTATAAAAGATAAATTATGAAGTCAGATGTAATGATAGGACAGAAGAATAGAGACTTTAGTTACTTTGCAGTATTGCTTCTCTCTAATGAAGTTCTTAACTAACAAGTTCCAAAACTTGTTTTTGAAGCAGGAATAATTATTCTTACTGAAAGCCAGAGTTAATGCATGCAGCTAATTATAAAGCAGGCATGGCCAGATGTGGCCATAGCTGAAATATCCCAGGGCCATTCACTTTCATACTCTTGAGCTAAGCAGCTGATTTCTCACAGGTCCTTTGACCTGGCTGAGCTTTACAGAGAGACATGCAGCAACCCATGGAGAAATGTGGAAATCTTTAAGGTACAGGGAATTTACAGCAGTGCAACTGATGGTTCCATGCTGTGGAGAAAGAGCTATATAGAATCATAGAGTGGTTTTAGTTGGAAGGGACCTAAAATATCATGTAGTTCTGACCCCCCTGCCATGACAGAGACACCTCCCACTAGACCAGGTTGCTCAAAGCTCCATCCAACCTGGTCTTGAACACCTCCAGGGATGGAGCATCCACAACTTCCCTGGGCAACCTGTTTCAGTGTCTCACCACCCTCAGAGTGAAGAACTTCTTCCTAAATTCTAATCTTAATCTACCCTCTTTGAGTTTGAACCCGTTCCCCCTTGTCCTATCACTTCAGGCCTTTGTAAAAGGTCCTTCCCCAGCTTTCTTGTAGGCTCCACTATATGCTATATATGTATATCATCATATACTATGATCATGATGAAACTCCTGTCTTTTTTTTTCTTTCTCTGTGTGTGTGAATGTCCTTTTAATATTGCTGTATTGGATAAATTGGTCAATTTTGGGGGAGAATGGTGCAATTCTTGTTTTATTTTGTTTGCTTCCTAGCAGCTACACTAACAACAGATTAGAGCAGGCAAACCAATTTTAGATGTACATTGACTTCATTTCCCAAACATTCTGTAAGAGTAATTCTCAACTTCTAAAATGTAGCTTTGTTTACTTGTATTCTTACCTATATATAAGAAAGAAGAGCTTTTTTTAAGCAAGCTATTGTTGTTCTGATACATCACTGTTGCTCAACAAATCTGGTAGAGTTGTGTGAGGGTTTTGTGTGGCAGTTCTGCATCCAGTTGGAAGAGCTTCTCTATGTGGGAGTGTTGTAAGACTCATGCTCATTAGTTTCCTTTGCAATTCAATGAGCTCAGTTAGACTGAAAATAGCCTGTCAAACAAAACATGAAACCGATGACTGACTGAGAAACGGTTTGAAGGCAGGCAGAAAAAAAAGTCATAAATTCCCAATAAGGTACCAAGATGAATATATTATCCCTGGCTTGCCACGTGACACCGTAATATCACAATTCTCTGCTGCTTTCATAGGCCTAGGATGAGATAAAAGTATTCCAACAAAACCAGAATTGGAGGTAGTGAATACAACTTTGAGAATTGTATGGAATTGTATTGAGAATGGAACAGGATAAAAATAAACCTTAAAATAAACAAAAAACTAAGGACCAGATCTTTTGCTTTCAGAATAGGAGTCTTGGGATCTAGTGAATGCTGCTTTTGAGACCAGAGGGTGCTTTGAAGTTTAAATTTATTCAGATCTTATAGAAAAATGTGTCAAGAGATTGTACAGATATCTCTGTATTAAGCAGCACTGCTGTGGATGCTGGTTCTTCCACATCCTGATGGACCCCAAACTACAGGGGAGCAACATCTTATGGTCAGTACCATTCCAGAAAATCATCATGAATCTCATAAAATCCACTTATTCCAACCAATCCTGCTTGGTTTTTTTTGAGGAGTCAGATTTTTCTACTGTGAAAATAATTTTGAAGAGACATTTGAGAATTTGTTTCTAACTAAGGTTGTTCCTATTTAGCAGGAGCAATTTAGGCCAAAATTAGGTATGAGGAAGTCAAGTCCATACATACAATTGACTTGTTTTTATCTGTTAGTGTTGCAGTGGTTTTAGTTGAATTTTATTTCAAGAATCTTTGTGTTCTTGACACCTTTGGGAGCAGAGGTGACTGCAAGCAGTGGTTAACAAGAAACTTCACAAGTTAATGACTGAACTATCCCTACCTGCTGTTCATTGCAGCTCCTCTACACAATCCTCTGACTTTTCTGCCACAGACTTGACAGCAAAAGCACTGGAGGGCAATTGACCACTGCAAATTTTTATAGCATGTCACAAATGCAGAAACATCTGTGCACATAAAGCATATTAAAGATGTGCTGACAAGACCATAAATCATTGAAATGCTTAAACACTGAAATATCGGCTTTGCAGTCAGTCATTAAACAAAACTCATAATCTATGAAATGATACATTCCAGTCTAAAATGCAATATTTCACCTCACGTATAAATCTAGATATTTGCTGTTTTCCTTTTCTTTTGCAAAACACAAAGCTCATCAGCAAAGATATTTCTGTCAGAGTAAATAAAGTGGCTCCATCCATCATTCTCTTGTCAGGAACAGATACATTCCTAGTTAAACCTTATTTTTCATATGCAGATTGTCAAATCTAAGGGACACAGCCCATGTTTGTTCTGCCTGTGAGTCCCAAGCACATCAGTAAGTGCACGTGGATGGAGTGCAAAATATTTCTACAAGAGTGAGTTCAGGAGCTACATTTTTCAGAGTGATATAAGACCTAGTTTGAGCCCATGCTCAAGGCCACATTCAACCCACTGTTCATGATCTTTACCTGTTGTTGATGTCCTCTGGTCTCTGGCTAGGACATTCCTGGAGCAAACTTGGGCATAGCCTCTGTTTCAGAAAATATTGCAGTCCATGCTTACAGACTTATAGTCTTCTATGTGGCTTTGCTGTCTTCAGGTATCTCTTCAATATCATATGAGTGGTCAAATTGGAAGGTCTGGAGGAAGTCTTTCCAAGAAAAGTATTTTGATGTTTCCTGCCACAAGAACAGGTCACATCAGTATCCCAGTTGGATCACTCTCTCTACACAAGGGCAACATGATTTTAAGGAACTAAGTCTCTCTAAAGCTTGAGCTAGAAATGAAATATGTTATTTACAATCCATTGAATGTTGCTTCTACTTAAAACAGTCAGTGCATATTAATGTACCGATGCATTTTCATGAAGTACAAAATTATCAAGTCTCTGCTAAAGCTTTTTTCAGATGTGTTGTCTAGTTCAAGCCTAGTTAGCTACCCAGTGGGAGTAAGTCATAGTCTGACTGCACCACACAAACTGCAAACCTGTTAACTGATTTAATTAGTGAAAAAGTGTAAGTGCTTTTTGCATCTCATCTAAAACCTATCAGGCGAGACCATTTTAAATAGAAATGAACTATTTGCATGTTTGTACTAGAACTTCACTCTCTGTAAAACAGGTTTCAGTTTAGGGTTGGGTGTCAGAAGGTCTTCTTCTGAACCGAGCACTGTAGAAGAGCACATCTGAGTAAGTCTTGCAGAATTGCCATCCCGACCTGAAAGTGATTTCACAGTGTGAGTCAGTTCAGTATTTGATTGAAGAGAAACTCATTTGAAGTGCTGTATAAATTCAGGGCTGCGACATCAGGAGATGAACTTACAGGGGAGTCGGCTCAGCCTCCACCTATTGCTGCTCAAGTATTGCTGTGAGGCCAGGGATAAGCAGTTACTTGGAGGATTTCCTGGATTTCATAAAACTAAGCAATTATTTCTGTTACCGCGAGGATCTTGGGAGAAAAATTGGTTTACATGTAGGCAATCTTCTCCTTTCCTCCACTCTGCTACAGTTCCCCTTTTCCCACTTCAGACAGACAGGCTGCAAAATGTAATTTTACACAAACAGACTAAGGAGAAAAGAAAGTTTTTGTAAGACGTGTGTCTTGCCCCCAGGGCAGAGGGCTTGGGCAGCACAGCAGCTGAGATCCTCAACAAATGCAGCCAGCAACCTTCAGATCCACTGAAACTTCTCACTGTTAAAGCTACATTGAGCCAGATATCTTCATCAGATTCCAATATGCACAACTTGGTTTTCTTTACTCTTTCCATCAAATATAGTATAGTGCTGTCATGGCCCCCTATACGGTCGGGTACATTTCATCTTGTATATAGTACTACTGAAGAAAGTGGGTGGAAAATCATTTCACTGCATTTATGAATTCAGCTTTTTATGACAGGATATCCAAGTGTAGATACAGTTTGTCAATGGGAATGAGGCATATTTACAGAAGGGATATTTTTGCACTGTTTAGGAACAGCCTTGCTGTTGCATTCATTGTGTAATGCCTCAAACTGTTCCCTCAGTATTGGGACAACTGATGCTGATAAATGTAATACACTAATAAATCAAATAGACTGGTGGAGAAGAAAATGCATCTCCCCAAATGTCTTATTCTTCATCAACTAAAAGGAAAATGATAGCATCAACTTAAAATAAATGAAATTGTACTAGTAATTATGTAAGATTCATTGGAGGAAATTCTACATTTTTGTATATTTTTCTTAAATCCTCATCCTCTCTGGTCCTAATCCTGGTTACAAACCTGATGAGTGCTGCACACTAATTCTGTATCCCGGAGTCTTTGTGCTCTGCTTGTTTAGTTTAAACTCAGATTGTAGATTTACACATAAAATATATTGTGGAGTATTTCTGAATCCCTGGCATGCTGGCATAGATTTTAATGTCCTGAATTAATAGGAGAGAGTCGGCTGACATGATAAAACAAGAAAATAAATCACCCAGTGCATTCAGATTAGCTGCAAGTTTGCACAAGACAGAACAAAATTAACAGGTAACTGTCGTGAAAGTAAACCCTGTCTTTGTTGATCCCTCATGTAGGTTAAAAATACAGCAAAAATGAATATACATGCCATTCATGGAGTGCTTTTCATCTTGAAGGACTTTATAATCATAAAGTGTAGGGGCTCCAAGAATAGGAAGGTGATCAAAGCTGTTCAAGAGGGTACTCAGGTAGTATGCAAGTGCTGTAAACCTTGATAACCGAGCCTACTTATCACTCATCTTAATTATTCTTTGTTGTATGGGTGGTTCTTGTTTTGAAACCAGTGTGAACATGGAGACAAACAGTGAAAGGACCGTAGGATAGACTGGATTCAAAGAGAGCTCAGGAGGTCACACCGTCCAACCTCCTGCTGCAGAAGGGTCAGTTTTAAGGTCCTGCCAGGCAGCTCAGGGATTTATTGTGGGGCCTGGAAAACCTCCAAGGACAGAAACTGCACAAGCTCTTCAGGCCCCTGCTCCACACCTTGACTGTCAGTCCCGTGCCCTGAATCTGTCAACCAATCTTACCCTCTCTGCTTTCCAGCAATGGAAAATTCAGACTGAGAGTGATGTGATGAACCTTGTTCTGCTTTGTTTTCTAACGAGGTTTATATACTATGCAGAATAAATGCATGAGCTTTCATTAATTAGAGAACTCCACAGAGAACTGGGGAGTTGTTTGTTTCCAAAAAGATAGATAAAAGGTGGAAATCTGTAGTTGGAGCCTTTGACAGCTGGCTAGACACTAGAGACAACCAGCTCTGGCAAAGGAGGGTTTTGGAGCATTCTTTGGAAAGGTCTCTCTTCCTTTGCTTTCTTTAAGGTAGAGGCTTTAGTGACCAAATTCTCTGAATTTTACATCTATATTCTACACAGCCCATGTTGTTCCAGCAGCCTCTTTCAGGCAGCACATTTGCTGCTCCTTCCCACTCTAGAACTTACCTGCAGGCAACCTCAGCATTCAGAGGGCTCTGAGAAAATGCTCTGAAGTACAATTATCGACAATATTGATGTTTTAATTGTTCTCATTAAGTCCCAAAGTCTTTGCCGCATTAAGAAAGTGTGGGAAGCTCTGAGGCATTTGTCTGAGACTTTTCAGACATCACAAAACCCAGTCCATTTACACTGGGTTCTAAACGGAATGTTCCCTTCATAATAACAAAAGTCATTTAAATATGTATTTACTTTTATATGCATATGCATACAATTAAAAAAAAAATAAATTAAGGTTTCCTGAGTCCCATTTCATCCCTTTAAGAAGCCTGTGGTATCTTTTAAGAGTTGTTTGGAAGCAGTTTGGGTATTTTGCAAGTCATGGGTGTTTGTTTTGATTCATTTCAGCCTCAGCAGCAGCTCTCAGCATATTTCCAGGGCTGTTTTCTTCCTCACCTCTGTCACAGATGTTGTCTCTTTGTGGTTCAGCAGCAGATTTGGGGACTCCTGTATTTATGGTCATTGAAAAAATGAGTGAATACTGAATTTAGCTTAACTGATTTTAACATGTATCGGACAGGTGGCCATGCTTGGTTGTAGAGGCTCCCTCTATTGATAATAAGTACTTCCAAAAATAACTTTTCTTTGTGTGCTTGTGCATGTACATCCTCAATCATGTTTCTATAGCAAAGTATCTGTGCTGGGGAGTTTGGGGATATGGTTGGGGTTTTTTTAAAACAAACTTCCTGACAACATCATTCTGCTGTCAGTGCCAGCAAGAATTAGTTTTCCTAGGCCAAATTCAAATAAACAACACAACTCTAGGTAGCATATCACAGAATGGGTTGGGTTGGAAGGGCACTCAAAGATCATCTAGTTCCACCCCCCTGCCATGGCAGGGACCCCTCCCACTAGACCAGGTTGCTCAAGGCCCCATCCAACCTGGCCTTGAACACCTCCAGGGATGGAGCATCCACAAATTCCCTGGGCAACCTGTGCCAGTGTCTCACCACCCTCAGAGTGAAAAATTTCCTTCTAATTTCCAATCTGAATCTCCCCTCTTTGCGTTTGAACCCGTTATCCCTTGTCCTATCACTACAGGCCTTATCATAGTGATACCCCAGTGATGATATCCTAGTCAAACCACACAAAAACCCATGAGTGGTGTACTTGTGTGGTCCTTGATTTCACTGATAGCTTGGCATCAATAGCTGTAGCCATTTTGTAATGGGCAAAACCAAATCCATAAATTCAGTGTGTATTGCAGTGTTGTTTTTTCCTTGGCTTGTGATTGTCATCTGCAAACATTTCTAAGCACCCAGTTTCTAAATCATACATGATTTACAGATTATCAGGGCTTAAAGGGAAAAAGGACAATACAGTGATGAAAATAATGCTGTGTTGGCAAAGGTGGACTAGGTGACCTAAATAGGCCTTTTACATTTCTAGCTATACTGATTCTATGAATTACATATTTAAATCTAAGCAAACATGTGAAAGCAGTAATTGAAGTTAATGTGATATACTTGTTCAGTTAACAGCTCTCTTATTTTGTTAACCTTTTCACTGGAGCTTAATAGAAAAGCATATTTGTGTCACTTTGAAGTCTTTTCAGCCAAGGACTGTTGCTAGGCTATTTTGGGAGGAGGTAACAGTGGTCTCCTGGAGAAGTCCAGAGCATTTGGATGTCCTAGCAGGATTAGATGTTAGTGCTGAAGCCTTTGTTACCACCTAGAGATAGACCTACAGGGATTCTAACATAGGTAGATGGAACTGCAGAAGACATGGCAATCCATGCAGAAAGCTGGTGTTCCTGTCTCCTTTCTGTGCAGGTTGCTCAGTCAATGTCTGTTGGAGCAGCTCTGTCTCCCTGGTTTTGCCCTTGCATGACCAGAGCCCACTGAGCCACCCGGACTCCTCCATGGCTCAGGCTGTGAGTCCAGCAGTTCTCCTCGCTCTGAAAGTGAACCCTAAAAGCTTCTGCTTCCCTAAGCTCTCCAATTTGGATTGGTCCTTCATGTTTTACAGTTGGACTCAATGACCTTAAGGGTCTTTTCCAAGCTAAATGATGCTATGATTCTGTGTCTCAAGTGGTGAGGAGAAAAAACGACTCATTTCTCACCAGTCTGAAACCACATTAGATTTTTACTTCATTTCATGCTGGAATTAATGACAATTGCTGAATGGCTTTATAGGCACGGGGGTATTCCCCACCCAGGCATGTACACAAAAGTCCTGTTTCTGAGAGCTGAGTGGTTAACTCATGTCTACAGCTTACCTACTAGATGCAGCTCAAATATATCCTAAAATATCCCCTATGCATGCATGTTTCTAAGAGGGGATTTTCTTCACTGGCTTGCCATTTGCATGCTTGAAGAAGTGGAGTTGAAACTTTAAAATTAAAACCAAGTTTTGGTGTTTTGAACAGTAGTAATGCAATAGTCCATGGGGCTGACACTGCCCCAGAGGGTCTATGTTCAAAGAAAAATGATGGCAGCAAGTTCAGGCAGCTGAATAATCCTATCAGCAGAACATTCAAATTGTTTTATAATGAAATATAATTTGTGACTTATATAGATGCAGCAGGTGCTTTAATAACTCCAAATTCACTGCCCCTGAATATATGCAGAATTATAATGACAAAAGGTGGCAAATGTTAAAATTTTAATGGCACCCACTGCACTTGTAATCATGTAAATTCTATTACTACTGAAAAAAGTTCACACAACTCTGTTCTAAGCAGTCATGATTTGTAATATCATCTCCCACTTGTATTTTAATTATTTGTTGGTGTTATTAGCAAGTATTCTAGTAAAATGTAATAGTGGTAAAATGGTATTAATTTACTCTCATAGTATTTCATGTGAAGGAGCATGCAGAATATTTTTGTTTGGATTTTGCCTTGTTAATAAATACATTTTAGAGCATTATAATTGATCCTCCAAACTATATGACTTTGTAACCTTTTAAGCTTTACCTTAGAGATTATATAAAAAGACCAGGAAAGTCTTTCAGATAGCATTGTCAGTATTCACTTGACTCTAGCATTGTCTCTTCAGGTTAATATTAATAATAGGTTTTCACTTCTTTCAGCAAATTTCTGCTCATATGGAAATAAGAATTAACATGTACCATTGCCACAGTAAACAATAAGAGCCTTTAGCAAGATGTATCTGAAGACTACTGCAATTAAAGATTGTTAAGGGAACCTCCACAAACGACCTCACATTTTATAAAAGCACAGAGGTTACCTCACCAGGAAAGTGAGAGATCTACCCCCTAGAGTTTGGAGTTTGTGTATTTAATTAGAAAGAACATTGACATGAAATTGTTGCCTGTCTATACTCCTGTGGTACTCTGTACTCTGACCTCTGAAAGGCGTTTGCTCTTTCTTGGGAGTTACATGGTGAAGTCTAAGCAGTTAAGATATCCTTGTAATGCTGTTTTCTTAAGTGTATGTTGAATATAATGGCACTCACAGCTGAAGGAAACACTAAGAGGATACTCCATGCTAGCATGAACTCAGTCTGTTCTGGTGTGTGCCAAAAATCCAGTGTTTCTAGGCTTGCTCAGCAAACACAGGTTGAACTTTTACTGCTGCAACTGGGGCTGAGCTCAGGAGTCCAAAAAGGGGAGGTGATCCTTTCTTATTTTCTAGTAACTAGCCATGAGCTAAACGGGCTATTTTACTTACCAAAAGAACAGTGAAAACAAACCAGTTGCATTAAATGTGTAGACTTAAAAGAAGCATGTAAAACTATAGTAATTAAAATACTTTCAGCCATAATGTTTAAAGTGCTTTTGGCTATAAAAATATTACTTTAGTAATTTTGAAGCATGTGTGCAAGAATATTTTTATTTTTTTTTTAATTTTTAAAATTACTTTGAACATTGGGGATGCCACATTGAATGCCACGGGCAATGAAAAGGATTTTAGTAAAGAAGTACTAATAATAACTCCACTTTTACTTTAATTATGTTTCCTTTTGGGGGGGAAAAAAAAAGCAACAAACCCTCCCTTATCATCCTTGAGTGCCCTTTAAATCAGGACACTGTTGACACTTTGTTTCCAATTAATAGTAAAAACCTTCTTTGATCCTTTGACTTTTTTATGAGATGAATTTATATTTTCTAGACTAACATGCATGACAACATAATTCTCCACACTCATTACTATTCAACTTCTTTGCTTTAATGAGGAATGGAATGTCATCTGCTTATCTAAAGCAGCAAGGACTTTGCTAATATTCACAGACAAAAACCCCTACATTTAAATAACATTAAAGCTGTGACACATTTGGCCAAAATCAGGTCATTCGAAGTTAAGCCTGACACTCAGAGCTGAATTAGATCTCTGTGTAGTTTTCCAGCATAAAAAAAAAATTGGAAAATCTGTGTTTCCACTCATTGATTTTCTTTCATTTTCTTTCAGAAATAGGATTTGTGGAAAGGGTGGTAGGTTTATTCCCATGACAAAAAGAGCCTCTGGCATCTGCTGATTCCTATGAGGTACATCTTGTGTTTCCCAGATAGTGGCCAAATTTTAGTGGGATGCTGACAAGTTAAGAATAGGGGCAGCACCATTGACCTTATTCCAACTGGTGGCCTTGACCCTGTATTTCTCTATGCTAGAACTCTAAGGAGAATTCACATTTTCACTTTGTCCCCATTAAAACATCTTTGATATTCACATAATCCAAATTTTAATAAGGTGTTACTGCTACAACTGCATTCACACAAAGCATGTATACATCTTGTCTTCATTCTGCAGTGGCATAAAAGTTTGCATTGGTAGTTCTGCATCTAGTTTAAATGTTAAAACTAATGTAAAATTCCCATTTGGAGTATTTGGATTAAATGGAAAGAGTGTACACGCCTTCTCCATTTCCAGTTTCTCACCCTCTCTCATTAGGAAGAGATTTTATAGTACAAGAATATTAATTTTATGTGATAGGAGTTCTTAAAACTCCAGCTCAAAGGGCTGGGTATCTAAAAATAGCCCTTAGTTACACCCTAAAATAGCTGCTCTCAGTCTATTTAAATGCTTGTACTAATACTTCAGTAATATTTTAATAAGAGTTCAAATAATTCATGTTACTTTAGCACTTTAAGAATGACTTTCTCTTTTGTGATAGGAACCTGGTCCTGTAATTTTTCCATGGCTGTGAGAATCTTTTGGCACGGAGCATTATGGATCTTTATAAAGAAACAGAGATCTATTCCAGTAATGCTTTTTAGTGCGTGATGGAAACTCTTGGGTCAGTAGCATGGAAATGCTGTAAAAACTGTCTGAAAAATGCTCCATTAACAGCAAGTTGAAAACCTGAAAACAGACATGACATCATTAATATAGAGATGGAATACACAAAGCCTGGAGTCAGCTATGTTGAGATGTAGTTGAATAAATAATAATAATCATCTAAAAGTTGAGTCACTATAGCCTATTAGTGTGCTGGACTTTAAATATGTTTCCTAAGAAGACCATTCTGTATTGGCTTAGTGTATAAAAAAAGAAACTTTTTTTTCCCTTTGTGAAATATCCTTTTAGACCAGTCTGGTTTGCAGCAATTTTCCTGATATTGGATGCTCATCATCTTATGTTATTAATATCATCTCCTGATAGCTTCAAAATCTGAAGGCTTCTAGAAAAAATATGCTGATAAGGAAGTGTTAGTTGAATCATAATTTTTCTACTACTTTGAAAAGTAGTGAAGTTGTTCATTGTTTTTCTATAACCTTTTCTATAAAGCTGATGTTTTTAGCACGGTAATGTCGGAATCTTACGAACAGTTGGGACTGAATCCTGCACCTTCCAGAATGGTTGAATCCAATGGAAGCATATTAGAAATTGAATTGCACATTGAAGTGCAGTCTCTGAAACATCTTCTGTCCTGATGGGTGGAGAGGTGTGGCTGCGTGGGACTGGGAGACAGGCTCAGGCATGTGCTGCTGACACTGTTAAATGTGGTGCAGACGGGGTTTCTTTGTGTGGACATCTTCATCTTGCTGTCATATTAGTGATTTCTCAGCTTCGTGCCACACGTGGGATGCTGGGATAGGCGAGAGGTGAGAAAGCACCACGAGAGAGAGCCTGGAGGTGTAGGTGGAGCGCTACAAGTGGAGGAGAGGAGCTTCCACTGCATGAGCCCTATGCTGAATCTTGTCAGTCATGTGATTTTCATGTCTATCCATAGAGATCCACTTCTCTAAGCAATAAATAAAAAGACAGCAAATGGTAAGGTGGGTGTACATCTCATAACTGTGCAGGGCTTGCATGGGATTGTCTTAAACCTCAAGATACTCTTCTACTGGGCTCAGTGAACAGCAAAATGGGGCCTTAATTTGGGGTGCCTTAATTTGGTAAGATAAAGCTATGCAAG
The DNA here is from genome assembly GCA_013401335.1 of Brachypteracias leptosomus. Classification (NCBI taxonomy): domain Eukaryota; kingdom Metazoa; phylum Chordata; class Aves; order Coraciiformes; family Brachypteraciidae; genus Brachypteracias; species Brachypteracias leptosomus. The sequence goes on from VYZX01018586.1 coordinate 198,612, forward strand.
TATGTTGGTGCAAAACAACCATTCAGTACGTTCATCCTTTCTAGCTCAGGGTTGCAGTGTTAGATCTTCCATGTGGATGACAAATGTAGGTGGGGGGAGCAATAGATGTAACAGATTTTAAAATGGGAGTTATCAAAATGCTGTGAATACTGGAGCATCCATTCAGTAAGGGCAAAGGAATACAAATCAGAATTCTTAGATAACAAAAAGGAATAAACTGAATATAGTAATGGTGAGATATTCACTTCTCAATATTCATTGGTGTCATATCAAGCTAAAAGACTTATTTATATTTATAAACGGAAGCATATTTCAGATGATATAGTAATCTTCTAGAAGTATATTTTGTTACTGTGAGAAGTTTATATTCACAGCACTGGAAGGAATGTTTTCTTGAAGAGCAGACGTGGTTGCAGCATTGGAGTTTTCTCAACACTACCATGGCATGACCTTGAAGTGTCATTATTTAAATATGATCAAGTTTCACACTGTCCCCTTTCATATCCTTGCCTCTTTTTAAAGCTGCTAATGAAGCCTTCCTTTAATAGTAGTTACTATGTTGTTAATGATGTGGATGTCTACATCACCAAGCATTGCTGTGGTCAGCTGGAGTCATTGCAGCAAGAATTGTGTCTTTTGCCTATTGCTAAAGATCAGTGACAAGAATTCCTAATTTTCTTTGCAAGGTACGACATAAACTATTTATTGCTCAGTTATTCTTCTCCTATGCAGCATAAAGGGAATGTAAATAGAGTGCATCTCAACCCTGAGAAGCAGCTTTCATGGGCAGGGCTGTTGCTACCCGAGCTGGTGCTGTGCCACAGCTAGAGGTGGCAGGAGGGCACATTGTTTATGCCAGCTGCATGGCTCCAGTTGCACTTATGTCTGATGTCAGCATGGTGCTGCTTCTCTGTATTTGAAATGTCCTCTGGATAAAAATTTCCATCACAGCTGCCTTACCCAATTGAGAGAACATTCTGTCTGAAGGTGCAGATGTGCAGCTCCCAGAGCAGAGATGGATGGCTTCTATCAGTACTGGGAGAAAATGAGCCATAAACTGAAAGATGTTCTCATGATCAGAGATGAGAATCGGGGTTCACCAGTTCACAGGAAGAAGGGGGCTCCTTTTTTATACTGATTTCCTATTCTGAGGTAGTCTAAATACCTAAAGCCACACTACTGAGAGTATCACTCTACATGGAAATGATTTATAATAGCTTGTGGATAGCTTCTTTAGCCAGCTATCGGAAAATGATAGTAGGAAATCTTGTAATAAGCCGATCAACTTCTGTAGAAAGTTCAAGAATAGAACAGCATCTCTTTTCAGATGGATAGCTGCTAGTATAAACCTCTTCTTGTCTGTATGCCTTCTCTTTTGTATATCACATCAGATAAGAGAAACCCTCTGAAAAATATGGGGTAAATACTACTCAGACTAGCAGAGAACTTGACAGAGCTATTGTAGATCTTTGTTGGCAGCAGAACTGCAAACAGCACGAACGATGCATAGGTTAAATGTAGCAGTTCTGGAGATGCCTCAAATCAGCATTATTTTCCAAGAGGAATGTAAAACTGCAAGACAAAAGCTAAAGGGAGACTGTGATACATGCAAGAATGTCACTTAAAAAGTAACCCTTGTTTTGGTGAGCTCTACAGTTATTATGCACCGTTTATCAATCTAGGAGCATATCCAGGTCATTACGAAGGTGATGTTTGCTTAGCTGGCAATACTGCTTTCTCTGCTTATTTCAGTGACAAAAATAATTTTCTTGCCGTGTTTCTCCCAGTTAGGCCAAAAAAAGGCTGAAGAGAGAGAACTGATTTTTATTCTGGACATTGTATCAAAAATGGAATTGCCGACTCTTGATGAATTCTTTGCAATTATAGTTAATTCATAGGTGAATAATTATACAAAGGCCAGAATTCTAGGCAAAATACAGAAACTCAGAAGATGAAAATCCAAGATATAAAGATGTTTCTGTAACCTCCTTGCAAAACTTAGGCCTTATTTGCAGTTCTGCAGTCTCCTGCTGAAGTAAAAGCCTTGGTACCTCTCACATTAGTAACAGAGAAATCCAAACCCTATCTTGAACATTTTCATGATAAAATATTTCCTTCTTTATAGTGTTCCTTAAGGGTAGATTAAATTGGTGATATAATTTTAAGAGCAGGATTATGAAAGAATAAATTTTCTTGCTTGGCAATCTTTGGTTAGATTGTGATGTTTTGAGAGCTTGATCTTTGGACCTCAGATTTAATATTGACCCTGATAAACAGGCATTTTTTTTTCTTTTTACAGTAAAGGAGTGTAATCTGGAATAATTGTGGCAAGATATAAAATGTCACAGTGTTATTTAAACAAACATTTTTCAGGGTGCCTTTCTTAGCTGCACAAATTAAAGCAACTCCACATAAAGCATAATATGACCAAGGAATTCCTACTATGCCCTTATATGAAGGCTTGGAATTTGATAAAAATTTAAAGTATTTCTGAAGTAAGAATGAAATAGGTAATGCTTTGGGACACAATAATACTACATAAGAAATAAAAGTCTTATTTAGTGTCACTGTCATGCATATTAACACCCTTTTAAATTGACAACACTGTTCGTCTAACAATATATAAGGAAACGTCTTAATTTTCCCATTTATTTCTCTATTCTTAACATGATATAAAGTGTAGTAGCTGGTCACATTTTCAAAGGTCCTGCCTTACAAGGCTGGTGAAAGCTGGATGCTTGTTGAAAAGTGTCTGTAACTATTTTCTAAGCAGACCTTTCTTCCAGACAGCTATTCTTACATGAATAGTTATCTTGCTTTACTTTTAAGGATCCTATTTTAAAACTGCTTATTAAAACTGTATTTTCTCTTAGTTATATTTTATTCTTTGTGTCTTCCAGTATTCGCCGTGAATGGCCTATTTCCTGTTATCTTTTAACAATATCTTCATTTTGTAATATATGGGCCTCTCATTTTTATTGTGAAGTTCTTGGAATTTTCACCCTTCAGTTCGTTTGTGTGTGGCAGTGTGCAGGTAAAAGGGGACACAAAGTTTTGCTTGAGCTTCATCTATTATTCTGCTCATTAAGCTTTTCTGCATCTTTTTATAACATTCTTTCATTAAAAAAACATATATATCATCAGCTGATTTTAAAGCTGTGCCTCATATGTTACTGATCTGAAATGCAAATCAAGGTTTTATGTTTGCATTTTAAAATCTTAGTATAGTTACCATGCAAATACATTAATCCTTTATTTAACCATAGAGTTTTTCTCCTTTTCCCAACTCCATCAATTAGTTTTTTTTCCTTGTGTGAAGCAGTTATGAATGACTCCCTTAAGCTCAGTGGTGCAGCCTGGGAAAAGAATGTTCTTGCTGCCTGGGAATGGAGAAAGATAACTCCTAATCTTTTACCTCAAAACCTAGTGTGTTGGGTAGAACTGGTGTATTTTCCAATGTGCATTGGGAATTTTATCATATTTGTGGAACATTCCCTTCTTTGTTATCTTTTCAGCGTGGAAAATAATTCTTTGTAGATGAAGCATATGTGTGTATAATACATTTTATATTACAAATTGCAGGAGACAAAATAATGGGGTTGAGATGCTGCTGATTAAAGGCTGCAATACTAATGCCACTTCAGAAGAAAAATAATTTTGGGTCATCCACTTTGTCCTAATATATATTTTGATCTTACACTTGAAATGTCAGGCTTTGAAGGTGAGCAAAGCAATTACTGATTTCTCCTAAGTATCTGGAAATGGCAAAGCAAAAGATTCAGAAGGACAGCAAGAGGAGGTTTACTAATACAAGTGTTACTGTAATCCGTGGAACATCTGGCTCCAAATATTGTCCAGTGTAAACAACCCTGGCAAACAATTTATGATGAGGTTTTCAGAGATTTACCTACTCTCTGTTGGCCCTTAATTATTCACCTGCACGCTCAGCTTGTCAGTGCTTACTGATGTGCTGTTATCTAATTTGTATGATCTAGATTAGTAAATGAGAGGATATTGTTTTCTCTTATTCTATCAGGTTGTTCCATTGACTCTATAGAATTTGTATTATTACAATTATTTTAGTCTTTCATGAAAGCCAAATAATTTACACCGTAGCAGTACATTCACTGATGGTTTAAAACAGCATTAAATAAAATGTTGCTTCCTTTAAATGAATTATTAAAAAGAACCAGAAAAAAAAGGGAAAAAGTAAATAAAATTATACCTCATGGAAAGAGAAAGCTCTTGATGAAAAGGAAATAAATTTTGGATTCGTGGGAACTAGCTGAATAGGAAAATAGACTAGAATAAGATGAATCAGAATACCCTAGGCAAAACAGCAAAACGACCATCTGAAAGCATGTGCTCCTTGAAGAAGAAAACTCTACTGAAATCAAGAAGCAAGATGAAGAGCTGTAAGAATCAAAGCACATATTAAGCATGTTAAAAATCAACTTAGAGAACAGAAATCCTCATTCACAAACAAGTGCATTTGTCATTTATCAAAGTGCTCAACAAATATGCTGTATATTTTTTGTAGTGGAAACATTAAGGCTCTTAGATGATACATGTACAGCAGAAAGAGAAATATGTGCCCATTCCCCATCAGAATTTCACTTGACTTCTAAGAAGAAAAACTAGACTGGAAAACTGACTAGATTCAGAACTAAATCTTGTGGGTTTTTTTTTCTTTCCTCTACAATTAGCACACAGTAAAATACCATAGAGACACCTAGGGTTACAAACATATATCTAATTTCAGTTGTCTTCTACTTCCATTGTAGCCATGCAAAAATATGAAGCTAACATATAAGCTCTCCAGGACCTTAATGTATATACATTAAGTTACTAATAAATTACAAAATTTTGTTTTTTCACTGCCGTGCTATTTTTAATATAATTACTTCCTAGCTCACCCTCTGTTGCTAATTCTGAATGAGTGTTGTCAAATTACAAAGTGCATTTATTGTCAGTATAACCTGTTATTATACGCTAATACTGTGTGTTAATGAAGTGTTAAATACCCAGAGCTGCCAACTCCTTGATCCAAGGGAATATGAACACTCTGAAATAGATGTGATACATAAATAAAATTGAAAAAAGTCTATTGATCTATGCTTGAATGCATTTTTAGTATAAATTAAATATATCTTTCTAAATTAAGATATCTAAATAATCTAAAAGGCCAGATAAGGGGTTTATGTAATATCTTGTCTTCTGTCTTTCTACATTAAATTCTATAAACTGTAAATCCTCTTTCCTTAGGGTGCAATCCACCTACATAAGAAAGGCTCTACACTCTTGCTTTGCACCTTGATAATAATAGTGTTCAACACTTTGCGAGCTCATGTCTTGAATAATCAAACTTCCTGATATCAGTAGCCTTATTCAATATTTAAAATTGCAGTTTAGAAATGTACTCATTTTTCATGTGAAGAAAGGAATGTGATGAAAGTCTACAGGGCAGTGATGTGCCTCAGAAATCGTTCTGCTGAAATGAATTACTTTTTTGACTGAGTAACTTCAGAAGGCACTCACATCAATATGGTTTATAACATGTGGAAAGGAAAATTGACAAGAATTCTTTGGAAAATAGAGGCAGTACTTCCTCACTACTTCATAAACACCAAAATACACGTTCTTTTATTTAAAGATGAGTGAAGGGGTTGATATGTTCCTTGCCATCCAGCCTTTTTAAAGGAATCAATCTCACTGAAAACCACAGAGATGCAAAGGCATTGAACGTAGAAGGAAAGGACGTTGTTGGGTTTGGAGTGTCCTGTCACAGAGACTGAGGAGCACTTAAGGACAAGCTCTTTCACATACTACTTTTAGTAGGTGTCCTTCCTAGGAGATTGCTTAACTCAGCCCATTTAAGAACCTGTTCCTTGCCTTTGCTTTTGAAATGCGTTGACATTTGCCCTTCTTATTTCTGGAAGCAGCCACACAAATCCAATAGACTGGGTCCAAGTATGGAAAACAGCAGTGTCATAAAGCTTAATTTCAATAACAAGCTTCAGCAGCTCAGAAAATGCATACTCTTCATTCCTCTTGCAATGGAAAGAAGTATCATTTAGCCTCTAACAAGGAAAGAGGTAATGAGTTAAAGATTTAGTGCTTGTGTTTATAGGAGGCCTGTGTGAGATTAGCAACTAGGGCAAAGTTTGCTTTTCTTTAAATGTTTTTCTGAAGTTCTTTCCAGTCATATTTAAAAGTAAAAATTTAAATTTAGCGAAAATAGATTACTGTCAATTGTTTTAAAAAAGAATAGTGTAATGGTTCAAAAGAATCGAGCAACTGATCTAGTGGGAGGTGTCCCTGCCCATGGCAGGGGGGGTGGAACTAGATGATCTTTAAGGTCCCTTCCAACCCTGACAATTCTATGATTCCATAATCTGTTCAGTAAAGATTCTATATATATATAAATATGTATATAATGTTTATTTTATATATATCTTTATACAGCTAAATATAAAGCCAGTTATTTTCTAAATTTGTAGAATTATTAATTTTTACTCTTCTATGACAGTTTATGTAAAATTATCAAATAATTGAGAATTGTAGTAATAGTAGTAATGCAAGATTTGTGAAAGTGGGCAGAAAGTAATGCATTTAAACCCCCAAAATACAATCTTCAGCTGCAAAAGAATTGGCAAGATACTGTTTAGCTATGTTGTATTGCAAAGCACTGTTTCAAGGAGTATTACTGCACTTTTCCATTTATCTTTCAACTGGGCCTATATCTCATTATTTCTACTCATGACTCATAGTATTTCTGTATTTTTCTACTAAGATTGACAAATCTGATTTATTCTCACACAGAAACCTTTCCTATGCATTCCCACAGACAGATATTAGTCTCTTTTAAATAGTATACAGGCCTAAGGTCCCATCATCCCAAATTCTACAAGTGTAGAATTCTACTAGAGCTGCTTTACTGTATGTACATTCCATTTGTAGACCACAAGATGTGTAGTAAATAATTCTACACTACATTACAGCTTCCTATTTTTTATATATATATATATACACACACACATACATCTGTGCTTTTCATTTTTTGAACAGCTAAATTGCACAGTTTGTTGATTTATAATCAGACCTTTCAGCCAGTTGGTATTTTTTTTTATACCAAATATTACATTGGATTGTTTCAAACTGAGTCTCCTCTTCCCATCCAACATACAAACAGCATAAAGAAGCCTTGGGTGAAAGGAGCACGAGGCAGCTCTAGGGTATTTGAATTCTCATTCATATGGAATGGTTGTTTCTTACCCATTGCTGCATAACTAAAATTAAAGATTTTGCAGTTAGGATGAATAACACAAACATTAGAATTTACCTCAGCTCTAACAAAATTGTACATTTAACATGCTGCCACATATCTCTACACGTTATTTAGTCAGGTTTACATACTTAATACATTTTCCCAAAGGCTATTGCAGATTTACATTATATTCTGCTTTCCTGAAGTACTTGCTTGTCTACAAAGTACTGCTGATAAAAATTATATATCAAACAAATGAGATGCATGTCAGCAACCTATAAATAATGAATTAAATGCTAGTATACTCATAAATATTACAGAAAAGACCAATAGGTTCCAAAAGAGCATTTCCCTTAACTTCTTTCTTAAACCACAAGGGCATGATGCTGTTTAGGAGGCTGAATTATATATATCTGGATTTATAATTAGTCCAGCTATTAACCTTTTCTCCAGTTTCTCTCTTTAGTGATATACTGTACTATAAATTCCATAAGATATTACCTTGCAGAAAATATGGTTTTACATAAATGCACCATGCATATTTTATAATAACTTTTAATTTATTTATTATGGGTCCGATTCTCTCCAGTCTCATACTGGTGCAGTCTCACCTGTGCACGATGGATACAACCTAGACCAAAGCAGAACTTTCTGACTCCTTAAAGCAAACATGCTTGCTTTATTTTGGAATGGATATTGTAGGTCCCATAGGGTTGAGGTAGGTTAGAACTTCAGTTCTGGAGTAACATACCTGGCAGAAATTGCAGGTGGACCTAAGGCACTAAATCACTGTATAATAAAATTAGCAAGTCTTATTGCAAGCCAATTATTGCCCAATCAGATGTGTGTATTTGGTATGTTTTTACTTTGTTTTCTATTCCTCATTTTGATTAGTATAAAAACAGGTGGTGTTCAGCTTTGCAGGGAAGAAAAGTTACATAGCCAGTTTAGACAAACCTCAGGCACTGAGAGGCACGTATATATATTTTTTAATATGTGTATACACATATATACACATCCCTATATGTGTATATATATATACACATCTATACACATACAGGGATGTGTATATATGTGTATATATATACACACATCCCTATAAAGGGATATATACATCCCTATATGTGTGTGTATATATATATATATATATGGATTTTTGCAGGTGACCAAGATTGCTGCATCCAGATCTCTAAATGGGTTATTTTTAAAGAGGTAGCTGCATCAGAACCCCCTGCAAAGAGCTGATGACAGCCAGTAAATGGGTGCACATTAATGCTGCATTAGCACTGTGACACTGCAGCACTCCACAGAAACCTGCCAGAACACGCCCCAATCTGGACTGTTCAAATGGCTGCACATGTATTTGTCATTTGCCATCTATTCAAAAGCCAAAAAAAGAGAGATGAAATTATCTCTTCACAGAACCTTCTCCTAAAAGATGCCAAACACAATGTTGTCATGCTGTCAACAGTTCAAAACATATCTGCAAACCAGAGTTTAAACTCAAAACGCTTGCTGTAAAGATATTGCAATCCATGACTCTGGTACTTTGTTTTTTTAACTTTAAAACAGTGGGTTTATGTCTATAGGGGTTTCAAAAGTCAAAACTGGCAGTACATATTTAACTATCACAACCACCCAGCAATTATGTTTAGCTTCTGCATTCTCATCTAACTAGCCTTGCAACGGAGGAACTTCTGTGCATAGTGGGATTTCTGTAGAAGTTAGCATTAATGAAATAGAGTTTTAAATTTCCCTAGGCTCAATCTAGACATTAGGAATATAAATGTAAATTAGCAGAGGAGAACTAGCAGGCTGGAATACTAACACTTCCATCACATCACTTCCAGTTAAAGATGCACTAAGGAATGGGGGAGCAAATCTTCTGCAACTGGCACCCCCAAACTGCATTAGTAATTATCAGAATATTTCTGTAATTGTCTGTATGCTGTAACACTGGAAGACTCAGACACCTTCCAATTACAGATTAACATTCCCTGATAAAGAATTGCTGTCAATTCCATTCCGCCTTGAAGACTTTCTCTAAAAAGATCCTTTTCTGCTTAAAAGCCAGTTATAGAACAAATGTGGCCACACTATTCTTATTTTGCTTTTTACTGACATGAGAAATATTGCAAATTCATAGCTTCTTCCTGGCATTCCTGCAGCCCCCTGCAGTATTTATTTTCATTGCAGTGTGTTTTCCATGATTGTGGGTGTCCACACTCTTTGCTTTAATTGACTCTTTATCCCCATCATCACTGCCAGTGTGTTTTGATGGTAAGCAAGTGAAAATAAGATAAATAGTGAGAATATTAACCTAGTATGTGTGCTATTATTAGCTCCAAGCTATTGACATGGGTAGTACCAAAGTACCAATTCCAGTTAGAGAAACTGAGGGTTTCATACTTAAGGAACTGCTCATTTTAAACCTTTTCACAGTGATTAAACATTCATTACTGTTATGACCAGTTACATATTTTAATTCTTCACCTACTCAGAAGGGCTGATCTCTTTCAATAGGGTCATTGCTATCAGCCTATAACTAGGAGACAGTAATGGTAATGATGATCCAAACTCCACTTTTGAAGTTCAAGTGAAGTGCTGAAAAAACTGTTTGCATTTTCTCTGGCTATTCAGGACTATTATCTCATTGGAAGAATGGGTTGAGTCAGTTGAAAGGTTGGGGTTTTTTTTAAAGTTGCCTGGAGTACTTTGTAGTGACTGTGGAGGTTTTGGATGCAAGTATTTTTACCTTGTTTTCTTTTGGTGTAGTGAAAAAAGCAATCGATCATAGAATCATGAAAAAGCTCAAGTTGAAAGGGATCTCAAGAAATATTTTGTCTAAATGCCTCTTAGCATCTGGTCCTCTCAGACTCCAAAGATGGAGAACCCATAACATCTCCAGGCAACTTGTTCTAGTATTTGATGAGCCCATGCTGAAAACATTTCTCATAATATCTAGTTGGAATTTCATATGTTCCCATGTGTGCCTGTTGCCTTTTTGTCCTCTTCCATCTTGCTGAACTAACTCCAGAAAGTCAATGTCTGTCTAGTACTGGGGAGTTCAAACCCATACAGAACCACAGAATTGTTTTGATTGTCAGAGACCTTTAAGATCATCAAGTCCAACTGTTAACCCAGCACTGCCAAGTCCACCACTAAACCAGGTCCCTCACATCTACACATCTTTTAAATCCATCCAGGGATGGTGACTCCACCACTGCCCTGGGCAGCCTGTTTCAGGGCTTAACAACCATTTCAGTGAAGAAAATTTTCTTAGTATCCAACCTAAACTTCCCCTGGTGCAACTTGAGGCCATTTCCTCTTATCCTATCACTTGTCCCTTGGGACGAGAAACCAACTTCCACCTGGCTCCAACCTCCTTTCAGTTGTATAGGGTGAGATGCTCTCCCCTGAGCCTCCTTTTCTCCAGGCTGAACAGGCCCACATGTCAGATATGGTCTCAGAAGTACTGCAGATAAGCACAGGACGACTTCCCTTTGTCTGTTGGGTACAGTTGCCCTGCTGTTGTCCTTTGCTGCAGGGGCACTTTGCTAACTCTTGCTTGGTTTGTTCACTAGGATCCCCAGGTGCTGGCTGCTTCCTCTGCCTCAGCCCTCTACTGTGCAGGTGCATGACACTTGCATTCATGTACAGAACCTTGTGCTGTCCTTTATTACAGAATCACAGAACGTTAGGGGTTGGAAGGGACCTCGAAAGATCATCTAGTCCAACCCCCTGCTAGAGCAGGATCACCTAGAGCAGGTCACACAGGAACACGTCCAGGTAGGTTTTGAATGTCTCCAGAGAAGGAGACTCCACAACCTCTCCTGGGCAGCCTGGTCCAGTGTCTGTCACCCTCACCATGAAAAATTTCCTACACTGATTTCCACAATTTTCCATAAATATTCCAGAAATTTGCTTTATAGATTGCCTCCTAAATTTGAGGTTGGTTTTTTTATCTCATGGATTATATATTTTTACACAACATCCCTTTTTGTGTCCTTATCAATATTCTGACAGTTTTGACCTGTTGTGAAGGCACTTCAGTGTCTTCCTATCAAGTGAATTTGGGGTATGGGTTTTGAAGTTACTATTGAAGGGTAGCAAATCAGTACTGCATGACCCTTGATTACCTCTGTTATAGGGCAATTAGGATACTAATTTAGGCCATAAATTTTATTGCAGTTTCTTACTAAACGGAAGGTGAACAAGAAAATTCAACACATCACAATTTTCAGTGAGATGCCTCTTAAAAATCATTTGGTTTAAAAGCATTTGACATCATTTAAAAGACATTTTTTTGCAAGCTTGCCTTCTAGGAAGCACTTGGGAGCCTAAGTAAAATTTGAATGTTTATGTTTTAAAGCACTTTTAATGCAAGAAATCTGTGTATAATTATCTCTAATTAGTCATCTCTTCCACTGAGATTTATACTAAGCATTCAGTTTTTCTCTTCTCTACAGCAGCCATATCCCAGGCTCCTTTAACAACCAGGACTGTCTGACAAGCTGCTCTCTGGATGAGATTTCAAACTTGTCTGACTCCATTTTACCTGTTGCTTTAGGACATTTCTTAATGAGGCCAGAGTTACTTTCATGTCTAATTAAGCTGAAGAGATTAAGATATTTAGGTCTTGTTTTTGTACATTTTCCTAAGGGGAAAGTAAATACCTGAGCAACAGAGATCAGCAAAAATACAAGAAAGAAGAAAAGCAGCAGGAACATAGGGGAGTATTATGTAATAAAAGGGAACAGGGAAAGGGAGAAGCAGGTTGGGTAGATGATCCTTCAGAAAGTGTGTTCTTTCAGATGCCTCAAAAAAATACTGCACTGTGAATTATAATATCTCTCCAAGTCAGTAATTATGTAATTACCAATGACCCTGAAGAGAAATAAGAAGGGACTCTGTATTTATACATTACATTTGAAAAAAGGTCCTTATTATGATTTCCTTCCTAGGCAATAACTGACAGTGTAGGCTGACCATGAGGTTGATGAAACAACGGATCCAAAATAGTCTGAAACATGCCTTTGGTTTTTATGTTCCTTATCTTCTCCAGTGTCAGCTTTTAATGCAAAGAGAAATTTTACTGGTTTATTTAGGAAAGAAATGATCCCTGCTATTTGGAATTTTAATCTCTCTTCAAAAGAGCTTTACCTTAGTTCCACCCTAATGGGCAAGCTGATAGACTCAAACCTCTTTTGGCATGTATTCATATTCAGGAATAAACATTCTCATTGAAGATTTTTCAACAATGAATTTTTTTAATAGTAAAAGGTTTTAAAAACTTCTAGTGTAGATGCACCTTTCTGCAGTATCAAAGGACTTCCCCCTAAGAGCAGGAAAGCATTTAAATGGTTCTTTTCACACCTCCAGCTCTTTTCAGTTATCTGGGAGTATACTTATTTATGTATTTCACATGTTTACTTAATGTGTTGGGGGTTTCTTTAATTATTTCTTAAGAACTGAAAAGATAGGAATGCTCTTAAGGCTTTTTTTCTTTTCTTTATTGACCCAAAATTCATTTTTATTCAGGTCTTGAAGAGAATCTGGGAATAAAACTGGTCTATTTGGAGGGTTCTGGGGCTCAGACCAAAACAATGAAAAGTATTTCTCTATGTCAACTGGAAATTGATTTTTTTTTCAGTTTATCAAAACAAAAACAAGAGTTAATTTTTAAACAAAATGCTTTACTTTAATAGATAGGATTACTTGTAATTAATTTAAGGGAAATTAAGTACCTGGTACACCAGCTACACATCGGGTACCATCACCCAAGGAAGGCTTACTGGGGAAGTAGAGAATCGGTACTGGTGACAGGAGCATCAGCACCACCTTGTGTTCATGCGATAGGAAAATAAGTAACACCCCTCTCCAGCCATTAAAATTGGAACTTCTCTATTCTCTCTACTGCATATTAATGACAGAGCCATATTTGTGGAGAAGGTGCCTATTTTATTGGTGCTGTAGGTTTGATGAATTATCAACAAAGAATCGATTCATCCAGATAGATGGGAAATTACCAGGAATCAAGTGTGCAGTGTTGGTCAGCGTGCAGGGCACTGGTCACAGCACAGGAGCAGCCCCCAAACTGTCAGGTTTTTGGTAGGCATCTTGGAAAGAGATACTTTAGAGGTGAATTTTGAAAGATGATTTGCAGCTATTTACGGGAGTTCTTTCTGGAAGTGAGAGGCGACACTGTGCAAATACTATGAAAGTCTTGTCTTTGAAAATGTAAAAAGTGAGCAAAGGGGACAGGCATCATGCAGTGATGGAAAGCCTTGGAGAGAGAGTCAATGTCATGTGTTTGGTTTATTTTTTCACAGCCTGTAAACATGGCACAAGGCAGTGCTGCTTTCTTCAGTCTTTTGCAGGGTAGAAACTGTTCCGTAAACCAATCTATTTCTGGTACATTTTTCACCAAGGTGACTACCAAGATACATTGGGTTTCACTTCTTTTCAAAAACTATCAACTTCTTTGCAGTCATTTTCTTTGTTCTGGGGGTACAGTTTCTAAGAAGTGATATCCTATCAGAAATTGCAATTACTTCTTAGCTCTACCAAACAATGTACTGTTTCTGGCAGAAAGTCTGGGGCAAAACCTGTCCTTGCCAGGAGCAGTTAATAATACAGGAGTGCAATTTCAAATACAGCTTTCTGTATCTACATGTATTTAGCCCAGCTTCCTGAAATTCAGCTTTTCTCAGTGAGAGGGAAATAGAACAGCAACTTTCTCTGCTTGCTGGACCCTTCTTTTGGTCCAGAAAGTAAAAACTTCTGACTGGTGTTTTGTACTTATGTGTCAATTAGTTGTATGTAGCATTTTTGTGTTCAGTAGGAACATAACTAGAAAAATATATAATGACATAATATACTCTATTATAAAAAAGGATCCTGATCTGCCTTAACATTTCAGTTTGTGTAATGATCTGTGCCTTGTCAAAGTGAATACACATCAGGTATTTCTGTTATGTTCTCATCATGTTTCACATCCACACCTCATCCACACCCACATCAGACTGGTGGAAGGTATCATTTTAAAAAATGGCAACATTGTGCATAACGCTGAATGATGGATTGGTCTCATTAATTTTATCAAGTATAAATAACTGGATTTTAAAAATAATTCAACCTTTTGGAGTACAGTTGGGATCCCATGTGGATGTACACAACAAGAACTTCCTCAACCATGTCCTTTTGGAGCCTGACAATGTCTCCAATGTCCTTATAATGTTTTTGCTGTTACATAAGGGGCAGGGCAATGTTATTAGTGCCACTCAGTCCCTTCTGTCACTTTCTGGCCGACAGCTGGGATCTCAATGCCCTTCATATTTGGGTAGTCTCCTACTAGTGTTAAAGGACTTATTGTAAATATTTTATCTCCTTTTTGAAACAGTTTTCTTAGTCTGTTGAAAAGACTGTAACAAACAAGCAAACCCTTGTATTTCCAGCTAAACTACGTTAGCACTGGGATTTGGCTGATTCCCTGCCTCTGTGTTTTGAAGCCCATTAACTGTATGAAGAAGTAATTTCCATAAATGGCACATGAACCAACCATTTCCATTATTTAGGGATGTATCTTCTTCTATCTTACAGTTGTCCAGGAAGCAGTCTTGTAAGCTAGGAAAACTCTCCAAAATTTCAGAGACGTTTTTGAGGATTTCATCTGATTTGAAGAATAAGAGGCATAAAAAGCAAGTTTCAGCATCATTCTTGGAAGCAGAGGCTGACAGAAGTCTGGTAAGTGTGGTGACATCCCACCCCAGGTGGGTTGAAAAGATCCTATTCAGCAGCAAGACCAGCAGCTGTGTCTCAGGTCTCACCAGAGATTGTTGCAATGCAGGCAGTGATCTCTATTCCCACAGGAGGCACGAGAATAATTTAAACCCAGTGCTTCAGCATAACTCAGTTACTGGTTAAAGACAAGACAATGAATCACTCAGGAGGCTCTTCTGAACCTGAGCTAGCCAGAAGGTGTCAAGCAAGTCCTTAGCATCAGTACTGCAGTGAGTAGTGTTGCAGCTGTGTGCTAGAGATACTGTCCTTTGCTGCTTACAGAGACAATCTTCAGTGCAGGGACCTGACACCTACGTGTGTTTTCACTCAAGAAAATTCCATTTGGCACCAGCACACCTGGCAGTGTGTTACCTACTGCTTTCTTCTCAGCCAGGTTAGAATTATTGGTTGAGAAACTTGAGGGTCAGAATTTTTTTGCTCAGTGTGCTTCTGGCATTTGGTACATTTAAGTTTGATGTTGCTAGTTATAAAAATCTTTGTTCTGATTCTTGGAAAAATCTATATCTCTACCTGCTCCTTCTCCTGGGGTAGTTCCCCTCAAAGAAACACTCTCATTATCCAATGGATCTCGTCTCTCCTTGTTCTGTTGGAGCATGTATATAATATACCTGAAGTTTCTCACCTCCCTATGTATCATTCTCATGGATTAGTATGTTCTATCTGCATGGTACACCGAGCAGACCTGTTGGGTTTCCCTAACCCCAACTCACCAGGAGCACCCCATGGGTACCTGAAATCACCACATATACCAGACACTCTACTTGGTATCTGCCAACAATTTTCCAGTGTTGAGTTCATCAACTTTGGCTCATTTATCTCAGTGGCTGAAGAGACAGAGGTAGGATTGAATGTCCACCTCCATTGGTAATCTTTTGATGTCTTCCCTTGATGATGCTACCATCCTTTAATGAGAACTACATGTTAATGATTACAGTAAGCAATTCCATAGCATTCCAAGAAGAAGTATTAATAATAATGTGTGATTTCTGTCTGCCAACAGCAGGGCTACTTGACTCTGGTAGTATCTTAAAACCTGGAATCTAGACTGGTTGGCTATCTTGGTTATGTTTCTGTGACTAACACATCAACTTCATTCCAAACCTTTTTTGTTGGTTTGTTTGTTTTCAACTATTTCCATGTTCAACTCATGTTATCTAATTTTTGTGTTAATGAAAACCAAATGTTAAAGTCTATCCAGAGAGAGAAGAAACCAAAATAACCATGTCTCCTAGGAAGGAAAATTGACTCTTTAGGCTCAAAATAGTTCATGACTATCTACATTGCTGAAGAATTATTCCACCTACCAGGATTGTCAGATATTTGAGACAAGCTTTTGAGAGAGGGCTGTTCTGACTGAAAATAATTTAATTTTAGATTCAGTTCATGGTGAAGTTTAATCGATTAATGAAAAAAGGGTTTGGTTTGTAACTTCTGGCCTTCCTAAAAAAGCAATGTACAGCCAGTAGTTCAAGACTTTCCTTGTGCTGCGTGGGATGCATTTAATCCAAGGAGGATAGAATGGACTTCCTAAAGGACTCTGTATTACCTCGGGATCTTTACAGATGTGCTTTTTTTTTAGACAGAGGCAGATTTAGATTTCTAGAGCATGGCTGAAAGGACATTTTATGCTGAAGAACTAGACCAGCTTTTTCATCTTTACTTGGATCTTTAGAAATCTGTAGAATAGGTTGTAAATACCTAAGATCTAGAAGGGGAAAAATAGGAGGACAGTACTCTCATTCATGTAAGCAGAAATTTTGATGCTAGATTTGAAAATGTTACCATCTTTCTGGTTCCTCATCATCCTTTTCATCTTCCCATCCTTTGTATATGTTTTGGAAAAGGAGTTGTACTTGGGCCAGTTCCTTCACCACCTTTGCAACGCTGTGCAGTCAGGAACTTTCTTTTGTCCTTTTTCTCCCTATAAACAGATCACATTGGCAGGGAATGACTTTGAGTATCAAAACCATATTAGTGTTTTTACCTGAAGAACCAAGAAAAAAATGATTCAGTGATGTTTCTCATGGGCACCTGAATTTTATTTCTGATAGAGCAAGCTCAGGGCAGGCTTTGTCTTAGAGAGCAAGTGTTAAAAGTGACAGAAAAGTTATGTATTAGCAGCAGTATATTAGCATCACAGATGGCCTTACCTAATTTAATTTATGCACTGCAAGACATTATATATGCAAAAGTATAATTTCTCTTAATAGCCAGTTCTTAAGATGTTTTCATTTCTTCAAGATGGGTTTTTTCCCAAATACTTAGGCAAACAGCATAAACTGTCTAAATGAAATATGTCCTCGGGCGTGGTACTGAGTAGAAAGAGAAACTGGACTTTAGGTGGTCTATGAAGAAACTTGTGAAGAAATAACAGGAATTGTGAATTTCCTTTTTTTTTCACCAGTGTGTTCCTGAATGCATAGGCTAAATAATGTGAATAACTGCAGTGATTTGAAGGAACTGATAGCTGTGTGTATGCAGTGTGCATGTAAACCGCAGCTGGGATGGAGACAGTGAGGAGCTGGGTCCAGCCTGGGAGGCACAACCTCTGCCAGCTCCTGGGGTTCTCCAGCACACTAAGATCTTCATAAATAACTGCAGATGCAGATTTTTAGCTGTTCTGAAAACGCGGGTTGTAATCACCTTTACGCCTCTGTACGTCCTCTTGAGGATACACAGCGTGTAAATGATGAAATTACAGAGATGATCACCAGGAGATGAAGTTCCCCTGCACCAAGCCCCGGGACTGTTAATGGAGGTGGTCACAGGAGATCCCCGCGTTCATCACCTCAGCTCGCCAAAGGAAAGCGGCTGAAGCACCATCTATAAATCAACAGCTCTCTCCCAAGCCTTGATCCCGCTCTCAGTCTCGCTTCCTCGGCAAGGTAAATCATTCAGAGGGAGGTTTTCTGCGTTCTTTCCCCACCGCCGCTGGGTTCTCCTCTTTTCCCCCTTCAGCCGGCCTGTCCCGGGGGGCCGGAGCACCTCGTCTCCTCAGGGCGGGCGCAGCCGCCTCCCCTCCCTGGCTACTTCTCTAACTCTGCCGCAAGCTTCCCGACCCCCGGTGCGGTCCGTCCTGGTCCGGTCCCCGCCGCTCTCCCTCCTCCCCTCCCCTGTCGCCGCCACCGCCGCCCTCAGGCGGCCCTGCCCGGCCCGCGCCCCTCAGCCCCTCTCGCCCCCTCAGCCCGCGGCGCCGCTCGGTGCGGGGCGGCTTGAGGCGCGGTGGTTGGTAACGCGCCTGCGCAGATCTCCCGGGCATGCTCATTAACGGCGAAGGAGCCGAAAAGGGGAAAAAAAAAGAGGAAAAAANAGCGGCGCCGCTGACACTACAGCCGCCGGAGAGGAGCGGCGGCGGCAGCAGCAGGAGCGGCGGGGCTGTGACGAGCCCGGCCCCGTTTCCCCTCGCGCCTCGGCTTCGCGCCGCCGCCGCTGTTCACTGCGGGGCGAGCGGGAGCCGGCGCCGTCCCCTTCGCGGGGCGGAGGGGCCGGGGCGGGCTGCGGAGAAGCCGCCGAGCAGCGGCGATGTGGATTTATGTTTGCCCGCGCCGGGGAGCGGGGCGCGGGCACCGCACCTAGAGGCGATGGGAGAAGCCGTCGGCGGGGCTGAGTCGGAGCGCTGCTGAAAGTTCAGCCGGTGGCCGCGCTCGGTAAGTTTGCTGGGGAGGCGGGAGCGGCGCCGCGGGCGCCCCGAACTTCGCTTCTCGCGAGCGGCGGCGGCGGCGGCGAGGGGCTGGGTGGGGGAATGCGCTGCCCCGGCGGAGCGGGAGCCGCCGGGTGTGTAACGGTGAGGCGCGGGCTGAGCCCGGCGGCACCGGCTGCTCCCGCGCCTATAGGGGGTCTCCTTCGACCGCGGTTCGCCCGGGCGGGAGCCCCGGTGGGTTCAGCGCGGCGCGGAGCTCTGCCCGGGCGGCTGCTCCTTTCCGCGCCCGGCCACTAAGACGAAGCGGGGAACGGCGGGACNACGCGGGCGGGGCCCCCCGCCCACCCCCACCCCACCTCCGGGGCGCCCCGGCGCGGTGCTGGGCTCCGGCGTTGCGGGAGCGGCCGAGCCCGAGCTCTGGTGAAAAGCCGCATCCCCGGGGTGAGGTGGCTCTGCCGGGGCAGCGGCACCGGGCGCTCTCCCCGCTGCTGGTGCTGGTCGGGAGGTGCGTTATTTCTGAGTGATTCTCAGACGTGGTCTTTTAGCGGTGTATTCGGTGTGTGCTCCTCCCGCTGCCTGCGGGACCCAGTAACCCCGGTTCTGGGCAAGGCGTTCGTGTCGCCGTTGCGCGGCTCTGCTGCTCTCCTCCGCTTTTCCCTGCCTGCCTTAGAGCTCTTCTAGCTCCTGCCTGGCGCTTGAGGCTGGGTCGATGGATGCTTAGACTGGCGATTGATGTGATCGCGGTACGGAGAGTGGTCCCTGCCTCTTGAGTGTCCGCTGTGTGGTCTCACTGTGCTGCATGTAAACCCCGTATCTACTGAAGAAATGTGTTGACATCTAATTCTCAAATCAAAGGCAAGAACTTCTTTTCCCCACCCATCCTTTGGCTTAAATCTGCGCTGCCTTTTCAGGCTGTGTAGTAACTATGTTAGTGAGTCTGTCATTGATTGTGTTCATAGTATCCGAAGGTTGTAGATACCCATCTTGATTGTGCTGATGCTTCTCTGATAATTAACGAGCCCGATACACTCTGCTATGGAAATAAACACGGGCTGTCCGTGTGGTGGGGCAAGCATCTCAAACATCTACTGTATCTCCAAATGTTTCTGCAGTAGCAAAACCCACCGCTCCTGGTGCCTGTGTTTTAGTTGTTAATTGTGGAGCTTAACGGGGAGCAATCTGGTAGCTGAAGTATGGAATTCCTGGCGTTGTAGAGGACACTTTGTGAATCTCAAGTAGCAAGTGTGGTAGGGAAAGAGCTGTCATCAGAAGGTGAGACCCAGCCCAATAGTTTTCCTTCTTTCCTGTCCATGGTTTCTCTTCAAAGCTTATGTTATGCATGACTTGTAGTGTTGCGGACTAATTTTTCTCCTCAGGTGAAATGCAGGGTTGTTAATAAACTAATTGCTGTTTTCCCTATAGGTAACGTATATCGATAATGTAAAATCATCAGAAGCTGTTAATGTATTTTTAATGGAACTGTATGTTTTGGGAGCTTTGGCTTGTTTCACAAATTCAAATCTTTTAACAGCCTGGGGATTTAGGAACCTTTGTGGGTGTTGCCTTTTTCTGTTAATATCACAGTTTTATTTCAAGGAATGATTAGAAGTTTTCTGACCAACATGTTCCTGGTAGGTTTTGTTCTAGGAATGTCTGATCTTTAAAAAATGACAAACCCAAGAAAACTATGTTTCAAATACTGAAGTTAGAATTTTTTCTTTTAAGACAAAAAAGTGCCTTCTGTTTGCCAGATTTTAAATATTTAAATGACATGTATAAGTCAAAAAATAGAAAATTCTTATTAAGAGCAACTGTTAAGAACCTGGGAATGCAAATTGCTACTCTTAACGTCTCAAGTAGTCAGATGTGGAAATAAATGAGCATATTGTATTGATGGCTTACGTATAAAAAAGCCTTTGAAATGTATTCAGAGTTCTAGAAAAGCAGCATCACGTGAGAAAAGATGTAGCAAAGGAAATCTGTTATTACTCATTTGATGTGGCATCATAATTTAAACTGATAGTTTTTAAAACTGGAGAAATGACGTGTGCCTGTGGTCACGTGTCTGGAGCCAGGCATCAGTTTGGCTCTGCAGTGATGCTTCAGGACTAGGTACTGCTGTCTTCTTTCCTTTGAGGTAGGAAATGGGGAGGACTGGCGTTGATGTTAATTGGAGCAGGCAGGACATTATTTCAGTGTGATTCATGAGGTCTAAGTGGTAGGAATTTAATTTTTAACTGATCTTAATCTGAAGGATATACGAAGAATAACATTGCTTAATTTATCATTATCTCAGGGCTTTGATTATGGAAGAACATAGGAAATAGAAATATTTTTTGTTCCCATTTCACAGACTTCCAGAACAGTGTGCCCTCTCTCTGCTCCAGTCACAGTGACCAGCCCCATCCCACAATAACTGTAGTGGGACTGGAGTTTAAAGTGGTTTAGAGACCAGTTATTACATTGGTGATGGCGAGATGTCTCAAATTAGGAGTTTCAGGTTTCTTGTCTGCTACTTGCTCATCTGGATTTGTCCGTGATTACGTTTCACAGTTTCAGCACAAGTGAGTTAATGTTCAACACTATAACTGTAAAAAGCGTCAAATCCAAGAGAGTTCAATTGCTTTGCCTACATCTAGAACATTCTTCCTGGTTTTTATTGCCTAGTCAGTCCTTTGACAATATATTTATGGCCAAATAAAGCTGAAAATATGCAGTGGTCTTGGTGGTGTCTTAAACAGAATCCCAGAGGTCTTAAGAACAGGATATGTTATGACTTACCCTTTATGATGTATCAAAATATTTACATATCCATTAAAAACAAGAATATAAGTGGGTTTTTCTAATGAGAACCAGTCTTTTCTAAAACTTCTTTCAGTAAAATATTGAGGATATCCAAAAACTCAACTCTGCAAAGTCTTTCTAAATACCCAGTGGACTAATCTATAGTGAGAAATCATATCAGTCTCTTTCCTACTGTATTTACAATTTTAACAGAATATTTTTGAAAGCTGATTAAAAGTAAGCTACTTATTTGGTGGTTGTTGTTGTTGTTTTGGTTTGGTTTTATTTTTTAATGCTGTTTCTCCATTTTATTTGAACTTCTCTATTTAAAAGAACAAAAATCATGTATTTCATATTCATCTCCTTGTCTGAAGTTACTGTGTGAGGTTATTATTGTGTTGTTTTCAATGTTCTAGCACAGAATTCTCATTTCAGAGTTTTAGAAAACACATATTGTAAGCTTGGAGGGAAAAGTTCGCTTCTAGTTAAATGTGTTGTCTATAAGTATATTGAAATGAAAATGACTGTATTGAGTTGGGCTTAGCACTGGCTTGTTGCTTTGGAAGCCTTCACTCAGCAATGCTCATTTTCTGTAGCCTTAATGAGCAATTACTGCACTCTTCCAGTTCAGAGCCTCTTTTAAGTAGACAGTACTGCTCGTTCCAAATTATACATCCTTTTTTTTTCTGGTTTGCCTGGAGGCTGTTGGCATTTTTGGTGTTTTGGTTTGTTTGCTTTCCTAAATGCAGAGAGATGTCTGCTAAGGGTTAT
The DNA here is from genome assembly GCA_013401335.1 of Brachypteracias leptosomus. Lineage (NCBI taxonomy): Eukaryota > Metazoa > Chordata > Aves > Coraciiformes > Brachypteraciidae > Brachypteracias > Brachypteracias leptosomus. Next base: position 220,877 of record VYZX01018586.1, read on the forward strand.
GAGGAGTCAATTTTTAAAATTTTAATTCTTTTTTAAAGACAAGGCATTTGGGGCTTTAGATATAAAGTTCTACTTTTATACTCTGTGTGGGTGTGTCTTACCTGTGCATCTCTTTCTGTCTACATGGACTTCAGTCTTTAAAAAATGAATGTTGTCATTTATTTAAGAATTCATATTTCCATTATTGGAATGTTGGGGTTTAGATCTCAAAAGGGTTGTAAGCAACTAGTCTCTTGTGTAATTCTGTTGCAGGACCATAGGTAGATTTAGAATGTTATTTTGGATGATATTTTCATGCAGTGGCTGTTGCATCATTTTCTACTCTAAGGGATAATGGGTTTCTGCATGGTTTTGTTCATAGGAGTGTTCACAGGCTGCCCCATGATGTTGGGTTTGAAGGGGAGTGTGCTTTGTAGCAATGCAGCTTTTAAAGAAACATCTACAAAATGAGACTTGGGACTTAAGTGGTCATTAATGAAATACTGGCTGCATGTTGTGTGTTTGCCTCACCTTCCAAAGACTTTTGTGTTGAGTCATCTTAACTACAGAACCTTTGTGAGAACAGAGTCCTTTGGGGTAGAGATGGCATATAGAATGTGATTGCATTGACTTTCCTTTGAGGAGTGGTCAGGTTATCAATACTCTCCTTTAAGGGTACTACAATTAAATAATACCATTACTTTAGTTTTCTTCCGATAGATCAGGGTGTTAGTTATTGTAAACGGAAGTTTTTGTTTATCTAATAGAAGAACTTCAAGAATTGGAACTTCACAACTTTGCTCATTTCCATGGTAATGGGGGGTGAACTGTTGGGCTCGATGGAGAATCCAAACCTGAGGGTGGCTGACTGTTCTCCACTGTGTTCCCTCTTACTAGTGCTCTGATCCTATGGAAACTGGTTCCAAAAGGTGGTAGCAGCCAACAGTGGAGTGAGGAGTACAATGGGGCTTCCATGTACTGGCTGGAGGAGTGAGACTTTCTTGCTCTGTTTTAGTGGAATATGAGAGATTCACAGAGCTTGTGTTGCTTATCTGAAACAACACAGATACTTTTTTTTTCTTTAAACCAGAAAAATAAACTACTTTTCTCATAACACGTTTTTGTTCCACAAGACACTTTTTCATCTTTCACAGCTCTGATGTGTGATACAATTATTTTGATTTGGCTGTGAGGCCCATTTTGTTTCTGAGTTCACTTCTTACACGAGGCATTAGCCAGCTCCTGGAGCAGTGAGGTGCCATGGGGGAAGAAATGAATGCAGAAGAACCATTGATCATTGCAGGCTTCCTGATGGTCTGGATTCAAGCCTTCCTGCTTGTTCCTATAAGCCATCCTTAGCAGGAATATTTATTTCTACTCATATACAAGTTTCCTCTTTCAAATTCAGCCTTCCACAAGTGTGCCACTAACCCTAGAGCCTTCTTCACTTCTGGAGACCATATGGCTTTCCTACAGACAGGTACTTCTGGTGTCCCCTTGTCACCAAATTATTTCTTGCTCCAGACTACTGCTGTGCTCTTCTGACATCGTTCTCTGCCCCATTCTCCAGTTTTGCCCCATTAATTTTCAGATTCCTCTTAGTCTCACTTTTGTACAGCTCTTAGCGCTTCCTATTCACAACACTTGAGATCAGGTCTTGTTCTTTCATAGCCACCATAACTACTAAATGTCCTTCACCTTCTATGCATCTGGGCTAAAGATGCACCTATGAGCTGACTTCAATTTCTTCTCATTTTCCTCATTTTTTTCCTCATCTCCTTCCTCAGAGCTCCTAATTAATCCAGAATTTTGTCTGCTTTTCTGCAGAGCTCTGTCATTCATCTGAAGTCCAGAGAATTGAAATCTGTGCAGTTTTGCTTTCAGCTGATTTCTCACAACTTTGATCTTGTTCATCACTAGCTTCCTCTTATAGCCAGTCCCAGAGGTAAACTTTTCTCTGCCATCTCTTTCCTCTGTGTTTTTATCCAGATCTGAATATGATATATGAATAAACCCTTACTGCATTTTTTACTGAGGAAGTGCCACGTGCTGGGCTCTCTAACATTAGGTCAGTGTTGAATTAAGAACTCTACGGTTCTGTGAGCTTTAGTCTTTATTTCCCTTTCCTTCTTTTTATTAGTGCTTCAGCTGCTACAAGCAAATTCTATCCCACTCCTATAAAATAAAAAATATCCTCTTTGATGTAGAGCCCATTCTGTGCCCTCAACTAATAAAACAGCCTGTAAATGTACATCTTAACATGTTTTTGTTGTTTGTTTGTATTATTAACAGCTTTGAAATGACAAAGATCTGGTTGTAGGTCTAGTGATGGGTGTTGTTTCTTATTCTCCTTGTACTATAGATAGGCAGTTAATTACCAAAGAAAAGCCCTATAGTCAGAGTCAGGACAGGATGGATTTTATACCTTGCAGGCTGGTGAATCTATCAGCAAAGATGTCCTGCTTTTTGTACAAAGTAGAATTTTGGTCATTGAAGATTTTAGGTTAATACATGTCTTGGATACATCAGATCTGCAAAATTTATTCTGTATGTTGTTGTAAAAGATGCCTTCTACATTTGTCCAAATGATTTGGTATCCACAGATGGTGGTGTTCCTCATCTGTACAATGCCTTTTCATGCCTGTTTGCTGGAACACGAGAGCTGACCTCTATTACAGTGTAATTACAGCATTGTAGCAGTTGGAGTTTCATCAACCTGTTAGCTGTCCTGTGGATTTCCATAGATTCCATACCTTGCGATAGCTCAGGGTCATTGTGGACTAAACGTCTTTAAAGAGTACCAGAGTAAATCTTAGTAAGCACCAATTCTGGTTATTAAAAAAATCAGATGTAGGATGTGAAGATGAGTGTGTGGGGACGTGAACCCTGTAGTACTGTTCTGAGAACTAATGTTTTGATGGTGCTTATTCAATAAAGCATTAATTGAGAGAAAATGAGCCAGTTTCTCATAGGTGGAAATAGCTACACTCCCACTGATGTGGCATATCCCACCATATCCCATATTTCCACCTATGTAGAAACATGCTGCTGATTTCATCAGTGAAGTCATAGCAAGTGCTTCAGGAGAGGATTTGGTGCTGATTTACTTGCCTGATGTTATTTTGAGCAGGGAATGAGAGGGAAGGGGTAAGATGTCTTTCATCTGAAGGTCTGTGAGTGTAGACAGATAACCATCATTTCTCTGTTTTGCTGCAGCTTCATCATGTAGCTAAAGCAGATTCTTATCTCTGCAGACATACTGGAGGGAGGAGTTAATACGAACTTACTCAACTATAATTTAATTGTGCAACCTTTTAATGTTTCATTAACACACTTTGTTTAAAGTTACGTTGTCTTTAGAAACGTTAGGTTAAATTGGCTGCCTAGATTAAGAGACTTTAAAACCTATAAAGCACAACAATTTTACTTATGGTCAGCAGCTTTAGCAATCACCATAAAATATACCAGTTGTTTTAATTTCAGCAGGCTAAGTTGTCAGTTGATAAGTAGTCAATAGTCAGAAGAAATTGCATTTTAATGTTGCTCGTATTCAGTTCATAGTATTTTTGTAGTTGATTACGAGTTACAAAATTGAATTTTGGAGTCACAAAGCCTTTCTGAGCTGTGTTGAACTGCTCTGAGCAATTCATACAAAGCCTTCTAGAGCAGCAGCTACAGACCGTGAGAAATTGTTTTGTATGTTGATGTTACCATTCCCAAATGCAAACCCATAATGTTCATGAGAGATTATCATAAATTACTGCTATTTTGAGACTTCATTTAGGTAACATATCAACAAGGTCAGTGCTATGAGCAGTTGACTGACATTGAGTTTTTTGCTTGCCAATTTGCCTTTTTTTTATAGTAAGCACGGAAGCCTCAGGGTGTTTTGGTTTAATGGTTTGTTGTTTTGGTTTGGTTTTGCTGTTATTGTCTTTCTTTAAATAAAAATAAGTGGTAGAAATGAAGCAAGACTTATGCACTTAGCTCCAGAAAAGAGAAATAACTGTTCAGTCTGTATTGTGAAACTAGGGAAAGATGCCCTGTTTTCTCCTTTTTTTGTTGGCTGTTTTTGTTTTGTGTGCTTTGTTACTGGTGTCTTCTTTATGGAAGGCAAATATGGCCCACCTTTGAAGATGTTATGGAGAGAGGCAGGTGGATTTGACACCCTGTCTTCAATGCCATCTCTTGATGGTATATGCCACAGTGGGAATAGAACCAAAATCAGGAATGATTTGAAGTTCTTTTATGAGCAAATTAAGAAGAAATTGGGACTAAGAAACACTCCATTGGGTAATGTAAAAATGAAAAATTCTAAAGCATTTTTAAAATTTCTCTTAGCCCATTTCTAAAGAAGAAACTTTGTTCTGACGTGAACAAAGAATGAAACCAATTGCCAAATTCCATCAAAATTTACAGATTTCTTTTTTAAATTGGTGCATAACATCATTTAATGATGAAACTATTCAGCTAAAAGATTGCCCAACTTGGACTCCCAGCCCTATTTTGCAATAGCATGCAATACAGCTTTAAAATGAATCTCCTAGGTATTAATATATGTGTTTTATTCTTAGTACAAGGTGTATTTACAGTCTTTATATGTACGTACACGAGCTGTTACCACATCTAATGTGTGGTAGCCCGTGTGTGGTTATCTAATGGACCTGTAGCAAGCTAGAGCTTGTAAATCAGCATCACCACAATTATCTTCAAGTAAACATTGCTGAGCTTCTCAGGACCTACCTACCTGCAGCCACTCATGGAAGACTTAGGAAGTGGATACATTACAATCCTAAAAATATTTTTAAAGCACTTGGCTATTGCTGTGAAATTGTTGATAATTATAGTAAAAAAACCCCCACCAGTATGTGGTACCATTTATTTTTGCTGTGCAACTGAATTGTCGAGAGTGGGTTTTGTTTCATTTTTCTGAAGTCTACTTTTTTGTTGGGAAATATTGTCCTTGAAATAATGAACAAGTGAGAACAATTTTTTTTCACGAGACCCAACAGACTCTAATGTAGTTTTGTGTTCTTTCTAAAGGCACAGTCCTGATCCCACTGATTGGAGTTACAGGATTTTCTACATTTGAAATCAGTGAAAATAGGATGAAGTTGGACTGTAGTTTAGCAAAGATGGGTGTAGAGAGTTTTACATATAATACTTACTGTTCTGTTTAGCTTATTTACTGTTTTTAAGTAGTAAAAGCATGAAGTGCTGTAAGACTTTAGCAGCTTTTACATGAGTTGAGAGAAGATGCAGTGTTTGCTTTGCTCTGCTCGCCTTTAAACTTCAATTATAATCCCAGTGTACAGACTTTCCAAACCTTCCAAGATTTTTGTGGTCCCTTCATTAAGAAGGTTTTTTTGTTACAGCTTGCATATGTAAAGCCCATGCAGAATTTACCAGTATCACAATGTAAAAATAATGAGGGGAATTTAATCCATTGTTGTTGATTTCAGTGTTTAACTACAGTCCTCTCTAATGAGTAAATAAATAAAAAACATTGTCTGACAAATTAGAATACTTGGGGAAACGTGTTGAAGCTAAGACTTTGGTTCAGAAGTAATACACCATGTTTAGAAAAAGGTTTTGATTTTCATTGTGTAAGGTTATGTGGAATTCTAGGTGGACACATACAAAAGTGATGCTGTTCCCTTACAGAGGTTATCCCGTCTGTCATTCATTACCAGCACTACATTCCTGTGAATATGATGCTAGTTTATAATTGACATGACTAAATAGAGATCCCTCTAGAGAAGGAAAAGCTCCAATTTTAGCTTTAGTCTAGTTAGTGTGTAAATCTCTGAATCTGTGGTTACAGTCTGATCAACCAGCTACCAACTTACCAACCTTTCTGATAACTGGACCAGAGCAGCACTATGTTGTTGGGTGCTTTTACATCTTCACAGTTCTTCAGTGATGCTCATCAAGAGCTCCATCTTCATTTTACATTTACTTGGATGGAAAGGTTGAGCATCTTGCTGAAACACTGATAAGTGGCATATTAAAAGTTGTTAAAACTGGTTAGACTTGGGTCTTCCCCTCCCTAACTTACCAGCTCACTAACTTTTCATTCTTTCTTAGCCAAGGGTGCAGCCTAGTAATATTTGGCTGAGTGTGGAATTATTCCCTAATACATTTGTAGTGGGTTTTTGATGGAATTGTCAGTGGTGTCTACCTTCTTCAAGTGACTATCCAACATGTTGCACCTTACTATTGTTCTGCTTTCTATGAGTCTAAGAGACATGAATGTGCAAATTGTAGGTTGATCTCTGTGAATGAAATTAAGAAGGAACTTATAATTGAATGGTGCTTTCACTGGAAGGAAAATTAAGATTTTGATGTTGCTTAAGTCAGAAGTAAACACTGGTTGCATTCTTACCTTGGCACTTTGGGTAAGTCTATTCTTGAGAATCTCCTATTGCATTTCATGGTGAGGAGAGTAGTGTTTAAATGAACAGATTTCAATCCTCCTTGTTCAGCTTTGGCTATGATTGAAACTACATAAATATGAATTCCTTAACAAAAAAATCATCAGTGGTAGGCTGGAAAATTGGTTTGTGTGGATGAAGCTGATGTCTGCCATTGTTGTCTAACTTTAAAAAAGCTGCATCTTTTTTATTCATGTTTAAGTGCTTTCTGGTCGTTTAAAGTTGTTTGCTTGAAAGCCTTCATCCATCTTAAATTTTGGTGTAATATGATGTGGAAATCTTTGTGTATAAATTATAGCTGCAGTTAGCATTATGTAGCACAGTAATGTCACTAGTATTTATACTTGACAGGAGATGTAATTTAGATGCTTCTCTGCTTTTTTGAATAGCTTGTAGGTGTTACCTGTTCAGTTAATTCACTATATTAAATGCCATTTGTTTTACCTTAATGTACCTTTAATAAATTTAAAAACCTGTTTGAGCAACAAAAAAAAAGCACCAGAAATGTAACTTTAGTGGAAATTGAAATATTAGTATCAGTGAAACAGGGTTAATTGAATGTCAGGAAAAAATACCATCCAGAGGATGAAAATGCTAACTCCTTTATTTGTAATTTCTATTCTGAGCATAATTTCAAGGTGTTTTAAAAGCTGAAATAAGTCCTGAAACTTTGAGGAAAATGCATCCTAAAAATGCAGTTTATAACTTAATTGTTGGTGTTACATTTGAACAGAAAATCTAAAGCACTTTCTTGAATAATAATGAAACAAGGCATAGAAATTAATCTCCATAAACAGTCCCTGAGGGAAAAAAAGACAGATGACTTTGTGAGGAGCATTCTAGTGTGCAAGGAGACTTTTTGTTGCTGAGTAGTCTTTATTTACTTACATGGAGTAAGTTTTGATGCTCCTTTCCTTGTTTTCTTGAGCCGAGGCTGTTTGGATGTACCTGCTCTTTGCCACAGAATGGGCACGTTAGGTGGGTGCTGTTTTTTCCAGTCTAGCAGGATTCTGATTGTGTGTCAGGATGTAACTGGTATTTTCAATGTTAGACTGAAAAAGAGAACTATTTTCCTGCCACGCTGCCAGAAGCAGTTCACTTACTGATAGCACCAAAGCTTTTTTTCTGTGGCTTGATCTTGGAGCCCCTGTATTGGACTGAACTTGTTTCCATTTTCTCTTGAACTGAAGGAAAGTCAGAAATGAATGTGATGGTTTGATTCATTAGCTGGGAACAAGATTTGTTTTGGTGAACTGAGATATAGAAGACATGTATTTTCTGTTCTGAATATGGAACTTATTTACATGTTGGGTTTCTTGAGTTTAATTGATTGGATATTGAATGGAGCAGCTTCTGGAGTCCCATCACCTATCAACCATGTAACCCTTATGCTTTCAAACTTGCAACTCTATCTAGAAATGCCAGATGTATGGAAATTAAGTGATACTGGTCGTCATCTTATGTATATATACTCACATGCTGTTGCACTAAACTTAGACCATATGTTCAAATTAATAAAAATAATCAAGGTCCAAGAAATAAAATGAAAAGTTATTTTCTATCGTAATTCTCAGGAGATGAATACTAGAATGTAGATGTTTAGGTTACTGATTTTAAAGTTTTCAGTTTCCAGACCTTTTCACAGCTGTATGACTGTTGTGTTTTCTCATTACTTATTACTAGTGTGCCATAAATCATCAAGCCAATACAGATAGAGCCCTTGGAGCATTAGTCATTCTGCTCCTGTTCTTAATGAGTAACCACTGACATTTTGGTAAACATCATCATGTTGGATGCTAAATGTGCTGTCTCTGTTGTTATCAGATGGAGACACGTTAAGTTCTCATGTTTAAAAAAATTACTCAAGGTCAAACACAGGAATGATGCAAGAGAAATGTGTATTACCAGTTCCTCCTCCACATGTGCTTTTGTTTGTAGGTGAGTAAAGCACGTTACATCTTTCTAGCGTGGACCTATTCTTAAAAAAAACTAATCAAAAGCTGTGAGCAAGTGTTTGCAGCCTTTTATTTCATTGTAACACTTGCTGTCAGTGCACAGAGTATTTGCAAGATGAGCTAATATGTGAGGATACTGAGCAAGAACACAGCTGTGTCAGCCAGCCAGAGATCTCAAGCACCTTTAGTAGAGCCTCAAAGTTTGGAAGCATTTCTGCATAACTAATATGGCATGAATATGTTACAGTGATAGTGTATGAAGTATAAGCAATTCTGGCACCATGTGATGGTGGACTTCACCCCAGAGCATGACAAGCAGCAGTAAATCAAAGCCATGACTCTTCATATATTAGTAATGTTTTTACCCTATTGATTGGAAACGCGGGGTAAATAAGAGTCACGCATTTTAGGTTTGCAGATCTTTTTCTTTGCTCATCATCTTGCTGATCAATGGTCCTATTTAGAAATAATAAAATAGGCCTCTGACATCTGTTTGAAATAGATTGCTTAAATAGTGTGTGTTCAGCTGTTTTGTTTTGCTTTGCCTTTTTAATAGTGGGGATTACCGCACACCTAAGGGATAAGTGTGGAGCCGTGGATTAAATTGCAAATGCAGTGTAAATGCATCAAAACATTCTGCAAGCATAAGCACCATATCAGTTAAAAATATTGCATTAAAAAGATATTAAGGATCTTGCTTGTACTTCTAAATAAAGCAATCGGGAGGCCAGTCTTTTTTATGAGAGAGCCTGGTTATGGTAACAGGGTACCCTTAGTAGTTGTCTTTCTTTCCAAATAAAAATTGAATATTAAAGTATCTAGATTTTTAAAATTCTGTATCTACACTTTTCTACATGTGAAAATGAAGACAGTACTTTTCTGGAGCAGTTTAAAATCAAGACAGCATTTTAGGACACATTATTTACCTCTAAAAATTAAGCAAAATGAGCTATGTCCCCAAAAGGACAAACATCAACCAAATAGCACTCCTCTACTGCATGTTATAATGCAGTATGAAAAATCTACTGTGGCCCTTTCTCCTAAGAATTTGTAAGCTAGTTTAAAAAAACCAAAGGAAATAACAGATGAGATTGAAGGAGTGAAAATCATGGAATGCAGTCAAAGGGAAAATGCTCTTAGAAGAATGTTACTGTTTGGTGTCTGTCCACAGGGACCACTACCTGTTTATTCTAATGTGATAGTATGATACAAGAGAAAAACTGAGAGTTCAAGACTTCAGGTTGTGCATCATTTTGTGTTCAAAAACCAAGTAGATGTGGTGCTTCGGGACATGGTCTAGGGGTCAGGGAGATGTTGGGATGAAGGTTGGACTTGATGATCCTAGAAGTCTTTTCCAACCTAAATGATTCTATGATTTAGTGGGGATCTGGGGGGAAAGATAAGGTGAGAACTAAGTTGAGAGGAAAGCAGCTGCTTTTGTAGGCCTGTACAACACTGAACATGCTCAAAGTGATTTGAAAATGGTGCAGACTTGAGGAGATGAGGTGGAGCAGGAGGGTGAAGCTGTATGACTGGGGCAGTGGAAAAGCACAGGGGGGTTGGTTGTGGTGTTCCAGACAGGCTGCAGCAGATCCCTGCTGTCTGCTGCCTGGTGACACTGCTCTATCAGAGTGCTTCTGGCAGATCTGCACAATTCCAAACACTGAGCTTGTTTAAATTGTTCTAGTGACATGTACATGCTCTTCCACTAGCTGTGAGCTTGTGTTAGGTTGCAGCATGGTCCTCTACAATTAACTTTTGTATATTTTCTGTTTATGTGAAATCTCATGGGATGATTCACGGCAACAGGGTCAGCAAAAACCACTTGACAGCTTTTCTGAAGCACTGAATTGTGATATCCATTGATAAATCAACTGTGAATCACTCCAGCTTGAAGCTGTGCTTGTCTCTGTTCTCTTTAGGTGGTTTCACTTTGTCTTGGAGTTTCCACTTGCATTTAGGTGTCACTAACTCCTGTAGTTTTTAAAAATTCTTGTTCTAAGAAATGCTAGGAAACTTGAGGATAAAAGGGAAAAGGAAAGGTTTGGGGGTTTTCTTTTGTTCACTGGAATATCATTAGTGTATATGTACAGGAGTGTGTAAATATTTTGTAAAAAAACTAATAAGTTCAGGTTTGGGTGGTGGTTAAAATATTTCCAGTTTTCCAGGTGTAAGGATAGCAGCCTTCTTGGGCTGAAAGCAAGGGCACTGATGGCTCAGTTGTGTGCTCTGTGGCTCAGGTCATCTTCTGTAGAACAAGGCTTGAGATTTCCCGAGTCTCTTTATTGTGTCTTGTTAGAGTGAAAACTATAAAAGTGTGTTGGACACGTATCCATCCAAACCTTGACCACTGACATTGCTTTGATTTCTTAGGGGAAACTCCATTTTGATGTGTGCAGGGATTTTGTTTGTTTTAAATGAACATCGTTATTTGGAACATGAGTTCATGACTAAAAGATGGTAGTCCTCAGAAAAAATTTATTAATGGGAATCCAATCAGTTTGAAATAAATTAAAAATGGAAATGAAAGATTTTTCAAACAGAGCCACACTCCAGTAAGTCTGTTTATCTACTACAAACTGATACCCAGAAACAACTTAAATACTCATTTCCTACACTGAGGAAGAGTGAGATCAATTCAAGGCTCTCATGCCCTGAATTTGCAGACAGCTCCTTGTAATTAGAAATAAACCTCAAAGTTGTTTTCTTGATTTTCCTCTGATGCCTTGCCTGGGGGTCAGAAATGTGTTCTTGGTGCCTGCTGTCTACAGGCACTAGGAGACTTAAATAGCATCATGCCTGTTAACAGAGGTTGTTTGTTTGCATTTGTGCAAAATCCCATTCCAGAGCTGATTTAGTGTCCAGCACAAAAGGGCTGTGGGATTACAAGACAGTTAATAGATGAGGAGACAACTATATGTACCATGAAGATGATTATGACCACAGGAAACTTGTCTCAAAATGCCTTTAGGGCATAATTGTATAGTATGGAAACTTTTAAAAGGTTATTTCCTTAAACTGTTAACAAAACTTGTTTTCTTTTATGGTTTCAGCTCCTAGGGATAAAAAACTTAAGTATTGTGTCAGCTTTGTCTGCAGAATAAAGCAGGAGCTTGTCTCCTGATGGTTGTCCTGGGAGCTGAGCATCCTGGTTCATTACTGATGGGAAAACAAGTGGCTCTACCACAGGGAGTCAAACAGACCTCTCTGTTAAGTAATACTTATTACAAACTATGGCCATTTAAAGGAATTACTGGTTTAGCCCTTTTGATACTTTTCCTTACGCTGAATGAGATTTGTGTATTAAGAAGGAAAGGCAGCAGAGGACACTGCTCACAAAGATGATGTTTCTGGGGAAGCAAACAGCTACAGTTGACACTAGATGAGCTGTATAGGCCTAAGGGACGATGGTAACAGAATTAGTAGAAATAAAGATTTGTTGTTTCCTGCTTGCTGAAAGAACTCCTCTGATTTAGGGAATACGTAGATGATACTCCCTGAAGTGCAATTTATTGTGTCCATTTTATGAGCATTCCCAGGCTATATCCAAATTCACTTTTACCCTTCTGCTAAACGTAGTTAATGGGGGAAATAAAACATCCTCTGCTACTGAGAAGCCAGAAAGATGTTCCACTTGCTGCTGAAGATGCCTTGGCCCTCTCCAGTGTCCACGACTGTTCTTCCCTCTGGGTGCCTGTTTCTCCTTTCCAGTTCTTCCCTCACAGCCCCACCAGTGCAGTGGGAAGATCCCTTAAGTCCTCTTAAGGGGCTGGCTAGCATGGGTGGAGTGAAATAGGTCTAAATAGAGAGTCATGGGGCAGATTTTTCCAGCAGAACAGGACCAGATTTTGGAGGTTGCTGGATTGTAAAGTATCATCAGATACCTGTTGCACATTCGTACACAGGGAGCTGTGTGCTGCTTATGTTTTTATTCTTCTAGATTTTCAGAGCTGTAAAGCTTACTTAAAGCTGTACTCCATTGTTTTGCTATTACGTGGAGTCTTTGTTTATAATAAATGCTCTGTAGAGGTTTTAAGTTCTTGGGGCAACTTGTCAACCTTTCCGAGGAGATTGTGAGTGGAGAGATCTGCATTGCCAAGTAGGCATCCAGTTCTGCATTTTCTTTAGTTATGACTAAAATACTAGAATAATATCCCTTTTAATTCTTTCCCCTGACGTTTTCTGAACAGCTTAGATGAAGTTCTTTGCTACAGGCAAAGAGTTTTACATGAGTAAGGGGATAATATCAGGGTCAGATGTAAGATTTTTCATATTAGATCAAAAAGAATAGATGTAGTTTGGTGCAATGCTTCTGGACTGCAGTTACCCAGCAGTGGTGACAGAAACTCATAAACAAGAAACATTGTGACTTAGATGCTTTTTGGTTGATGGTAGAGATGGTGGCAGACCCAGGAGGGCTCAGTTTAGGATACAAGTCCTATTCTTGATATACCTCTGATTTGAACAAATATATAGAGTGCAAATAGATGTATTTGTACTGTATACAAATGTATGTATGTATACAAATATATGGTATGCATACATACCTCTAAATTTAGAGATATATAGAGGTATACATATATACCTCTAAATAAAGAAGCATTTCTCTAAATGATAATCTAAGGATGGATATCATTAGCTGAAGAATATAATTCTCCTAGAGATGAGTACCTTTTAATGAATGGTATTCCAGATGACAATTGCCTATTGGAATTCCGGATGCTGTGGACTTCCTGGAATTTTATCCCACTGAAAAATTAAATTAATTACTATCAGTTAATTCCTCCTTTGCAGTCATATATAGACAAAAGAATGTCAAAGGATATCAGATAAAAAATGTTTCCATAGCAAAAGGTTCTAAGCTGTTTGCAGAATGAATGAAAGGAACTTAGAACAAGTGGTTTTGAATGTTAAAAAAACCCCAAACCCAATCCTCCAAAAAACCAAAAACCAGACAAACCAAAAAAACCCACTTGGAGCTTGGTTGCTGCACAACAATTTCACCTTTTCTTCAAGCTGCCAAAGAACTGAAGCCATAATTTGTAACATAAAGCTGACTGACTGGCATTTAAAGCCCCTTTTCTGAACAGGTTTTGAAGGTAAGTCTTATCTGCATAGTTCTTGAGGCAATGGACTTTCAGCTTGTTACTATTCTGTAAAAGAATGTTGATATATTTTTCAGGTTTGGGTAAGAGGGAAAAATAAGTATTTGTAGCCTTCAGCCACCGAATAGTAACTCGGCTGGGAGGTACACTAAGAAAACAGCCACTAGTTTCTGCAGCCTGAGTACCACATTTGTTTATTGTGCAATGTGCAACATATTGCAACTCAGCTCTCACATCTGTGTAAATAATAATAAGAATTTTAAAAAACATTGAATTAATTATTTTTAGAAATATGCCAGAGAACTTCTGCTCTGCTTTTTGAGGGCCGCTGACACAACTCCTGTTATTTTTCTTCAACATCTGATGTTTTGCTATGCAGAAAATAATTCCTGTGACAAAACTTAAGCTTATGTTAGTGAATATCTACTTCTTCAGCAGAGATATCCAGCAGGAAAAGCTGGTTGCATAACTCTGCCATCACCAACAGATTTTGCTGTTGTTTCCTGACATAGTTTTTTAATTGTTTATGCAATTATTCATGTTGGTAATTTTAAAAGGCTGAATTGCTAATTCCTTTGTTTCACACATTGCTGGGATTTGCAGCTCTGAGATTTGCCCAGCTCCCTCTACCTCCCTTTTGCTAGAAGTGCTCCATTATTGGTCATTTGTCTCTTCTGGCACTACTGTTAGTATTTGCAAATCTTGTAGTTGGAATTCCTTTTTCATTGCTACTTATTAGAGAGCTGTGTTGCTTTATTAGCAGTAACACTTTGCATTTCCATCAGTGGCAACTCTTCTTTGATAAGCTTGATGTTCCTTATAAATGCTAATGAGTTGTTGCAGTGCTCAGAATTTGCATTGGATATTGTCCGGTGATTGTTACGTGCAAGTTATTTATGGAAGCAATAAGACACCAAGAGGTTAATGGGAATTAGACACCTATGGGCCTTAAAGATAAAATATTTTTAAATGCCTTGTTTAAGAATTTAAAAGAAGTCTAGGAAAGGCTTCAACTATAAGTCATCTTTTCAGTCATGAGCTAACTTTCCTATTAACAGAAGGATTTCCCAGTGGAAGACCAGGGAGGTCTGTAAAACTTCTTTCTCATATGTAAAGTAGCTTGTATCTCAGTATTCACACAACATATCCATAGGCAATGAATATACTGCTATTAAGTAGTGAAAGTTAGTAATCATAAAGTGAAACCCTGTGTGCTTTGATATACTTAACATGAGTGATATACTTGGCATTGATACTGAATTGAGTGTAGTATTGCTGCAAAATGATTGATATGTTGCTTTTATAACAACATAACAGCTGAAGTGATTTTTCAGCATCATCTGGAAATGGATAGAGACTTTCTTTTCAGTTGTCATAATATTCCACTTTAAAATAAATGTACCACCCAACAACGATAAATGTAATTTGTACTCTCATTTTGAATCAGCTTGCCATTATTTTTATGTATTGCTTGTGCTCTAAGCTCCATCATAAAAAAGAACTTTTACTCGCTTTATACTTTGCCTTTTAATTTAAGCCAGATTTTGTGTTGAGTGTTGAAAAGTACAGTTTGTTAGTTACTAGATAGAGTGTGTGACAATAAATAATGCCAAATTATGTTGGGTGCCTGCTTTCTAAAGTGTATTTTGTCTTTTATTGAGTTAAGAGTATCACTAAGAACCATTAGCTGTAGATCAGTAAACATTAAAAGAAACCTGGAGGCTTTAGTTTGGGGCTCTGTAACTCTGAAATGTTACCCAGGGTGTTTGCTTGGAATCCTTCTAAAGTGAGCCACAAAAGATACTTGGGACTAGCTCAGATCAGTAGTCTGCTGTAAATTTCTTCATTTAATCTACAGTGACAATATTTTAGTGATACCTTCATTAACTGTTTCTGCAGACTCCAGAGAGGCTGGTGTCATTGTTGGTTGAAAGTCAGCTTGTGAGCAAAGAGCAACTTCATATTTTGGAAAAAACGTGAAGGTTGCCAAGGCCAGGGGACAGAGACCAGCAGTGGTTCAGTTGTCCTGGCTGCCCTGGCAAGGTGGAAGGCAACTACCATGGAGAATGTCTCATAAGAGAGTGTGTACACTCCTCCATAGCAAATAACTGAGGATTTGGGAATAATGATTTTCCCTCAAGATGTTTCTGTTTCTTATGACTTTCTTTTCCTCGACTGTCTTTGCTGTATAAATTGCAGTGATGAGGCAGTAGATATTTGGGTGACATGGTCCTGACTCTTTCTGTAGAGATCATCTAGTCCATAGTCCATTCTGAGCCTCTCTTTCCAACTCTTAAGGCTTCAATTTTAGAAAAAATATTATTCGTTATGAGCTTTCATTCCTATTTGCTGATTTTAGTGGAAAGAGAATGTAACATAGCAGGCTTCTTTTAATCTGAAAAGAAAATGAAGTTTTATGTACATTTAAAATGTAAGTATTACTTTTCCTAAAGTGGAGAAAGGCTTCATTTACATGAGGCTAAATGTGGTTTGACAGAGGAGAAGGATTTTACTTATTAAGCTTCTGTTGCCACTGATGAGTTAAGGCTGAAATGTATGAACACAAATGCAAAGCTGTTGTCATCTTCTAGCTTAAATTTGTTAAAATGTTACTAAAGAAAAGTCAATATCTGGCTCTGCTTCCTGACTGACTTCTAATTAGCAAAAACCCACCTACAGAACTGTAAAAGGTATTCTCAGTCTTTATCAGCTTTTAATTTTACATTATGCAAATGACAGTGGCCAATGTTCTCATTAGCCTTGTTTGTAAACAAGCATCTCTCAGCTCATATTCTCTTTCATTTTGCATGAGCAATGATACCCTTTTTCTACAGGATTACTAGAGCTTTTTTCACACTTGGTATTTCACAGAATCACAGAATGTCAGGGATTGGAAGGGACCTCAAAAGATCATCTAGTCCAATCCCCCTGCCGGAGCAGGATCACCTAGATGAGGTTACACAGGAACATGTCCAGGCGGGTTTTGAATATCTCCAGAGAAGGAGACTCCACAACCTCCCTGGGCAGCCCGTTCCAGTGTGCTGTTACCCTCACTGAGAAGAAGTTTCTTCTCATATTTAAGTGGAACCTCCTGTGTTCCAGTTTGTACCCGTTACCCCTTGTCTTATTGTTTGTCACTGAGAAAAGCCTGTCTCCATCTTCGTGACACTCCCCCTTTATATATTTATAAACATTAATGAGGTCTCCCCTTAGTCTCCTCTTCTGCAAGCTAAAGAGCCCCAGCTCCCTCAGCCTTTCCTCACCAGGGAGATGCTCCACTCCCCTAATCATCTTTGTAGCCCTACGCTGGACTCTCTCCAG
>VYZX01018586.1:238073-282269 GCA_013401335.1 Brachypteracias leptosomus
CTCATCAACCGAGGCAAACTTCTCCCTTGTCCTGGCTTCCTCTGGGGCCTCATAAATTCAGTTAAAGATACAATTGACTTTGTAGTGAGCTTCCCTTTTTCTCCCAACTTTTTTTCTCTTACACTGTACAAATTAAGAGGAGTTTTGTGCATGGAAGGAGGTATTTATTATATATATCTTATATATATGTTGTTATATATATATGTTATTATATATTGTTTCATGAATGGAAGTATTAGGATTCATAGTGGTTCCTGTTTTCTTTGTGCATGTTTATTAGATGTATGGCTGTTAAGATTTTTACTTATTGCTTAGTCTACTACTACTGTAGCTGTAGTAGACCTCAATGACAATTACAGTTTGAATTTTAGTCTTGGAGTCAGGGAAGATATTTGGGAACTTTGTTCTGATGAAGAGCAAATTCTCCAGAATGTATTTTCCTCTGATATTGCAAGCAGCTGCTTTTGTTCTATCCCTGTTTTCAGGACATTCTTCTTTCGTGGCACTGGATTACCCATATGGAAAGAGTTCTTAGGCATAAATACACGTGTGCTGATTCATAAACATCCCTGTACACACACATGTAGTGTGGAGATATGGATGGATCAGGTTGGATGGGGCTCTGAGCAACCTGCTCTAGTCCAAGACATCCCTGCTCCTTGCAGGGCTGTTGGACTAGATGACCTCTAAAAGTCCTTTCCAACCAAAACCATTCAATGATTTCTCAACAGCTATCTGCATTTAAAGTATTTTGTGTCAAAGCTGATGAAAAAACAGGGTGGAGCAGTATTTCTTTAAAAAACAAAACCCACAAACCCTATTCCATAACTATCATGGTCCCACAGTATGAATAAAATATCCATAAATGACTACATTAAATCCCAGTGCTGCTTCTTAGTGTTTGTGTAGAACTCTTGAGAAGGGCTTGAAATCTGGCAGTGTTGTCACTGTTCCTCAGGTTCACTTTCAGCTCTGTCTCAAGTGAAACATCCTAATGGGCAAATTGAGTCTTGAATGGCTGCGTTAAGTTATATTACATTTAATTTTATCTTGAAAATTGAGCTTATTGAGAAGCTGTAAATATGGTACAGCTTAAAACACCACTATCTAGCATTTCTAGAGAGAGATTTAGAGTTGTTTGCTCCTTGAGAGGAAAATATTGTGACAGCTGTGCTTAAACATGTTTTATGTGCTTAGAACTTTTTAAGGCAGAGTTAGAGGGGAAAAAAACCCAAAGAGATGCCCTAAAATAGCAGTTGGAAATTAGTTCAGAAGAAGCTGAGACAGCTTTTTGAAGCTGTAAAGATGTAAATCAAATATTGCCCAAATAAGCTCAGGACTCTTTAAGTTTTCCTATAGTTATTTGGGAATTCCACATGTAATAGCTTTATTTTTCTAACAGTGGACAGGCTCTGTGTATGCTCAGTTGTATACATGTGCTGCCTTCAAGCCTTTCAAGTGTTTGTGTATCAAATGAATTGTATTAAAATCACACTTTTAGGAGAATTTGCTGTGCACCCTCATCCCCCAACTTCCACCTGACAGAACAGGCACCATTTCAATCCCTTGTCCTTTGCCAATATTTGCAGCTGTCCTTCAAGTGACAAACTGAGGGTAACTGATGATCATTTGTCTCTGGTGAGTTCCTCTTCCCTCTTTGGGAGAGAATGTCTCATTAATGGACACAACAAAAAATGTGCTTTACTTGCCATGAAATGCTCAGTGTTTCAGGGCCATGTACTAAAAACTCTTGTTTGCTTCCTCTGTGATAGTTTTCAGCTTTTGTTTTAGTCTGTCTCTTGGTTTCTCTTTCTAATTCTGTCTTGAAGAGCAATATCCCAGTCCAGGTTTATGCAGAGAAGAGACTCACGAAACCTCTATCACCCTACAGTAACTAGTGTGAAGTTCTGATAATTCCTTCATTTTCTAGATATCTTCCCACATAGAGAATCTGAGTTCTTTCTTCCATTGAGCCTAAGAATCTTCTTTGTCCATTGGGGGTTTTTTGCATCAAAGTTTGATATTTGGTTTTGTATGGAAGGAGCAGTGATAATTCTTGAGCATTATTCAGAAAGTTGGAATGAAAGGAAAATGAATTCCAGAAGTCTCAAACTTTGAAGAAACAATTCTCTTCACCCTGTCAGTGAAAAACATAATCATAGTGTTCATGTTACCATAAAATCCTAATAATCTAACCTTCTCTTTTGTAATTCAATCATTAAAATTAAATGTGTATAATCATATATTACCCAACCAGTTCATGAGTGTAATACCCAGAGGTCAGGAGTGAAGAAGGTGTCTTCTTCTTCATTGGTGACTATCAGAAGTGCAGTGTGGACAATGGGGAGCATGCTTGAAGCCCACAGGCCTTCAGAGAATTTGTCACATACACCAAATAATTTGTCTGTCAGAACTCTTCTTGGGATGTTTTCCCTTTTTTTGCCTGTGTTCTTCTGTAGGACCATTATTACATTTGTATCAGAGGTGGGGACGTTGCCAAGTCAGTCTGTTGCTCAGTTGGTAAATGGCTTCTTGCTTGCAGTCATGTGGAAAGCTGGGACTGCCCCGCTGTGTCTGTGCAAAACAGAGCATATTGTACTGAAAATGGAGCTTCTCTCTCCAGAATTCCATGTAGTGGATCATAATGTGGCTTGTAGCATAAAGTAACCCGTGATTTCTGGCCTGAAGCTCTGGAATGTTTCAGATCTGCAGGTAGCCAGAGTCTTGTGAAGAAGCAATAGTTGCTATTGATGCAAGAGTATAATTTTAATGATGTCTTGTTGGTTTTAATATGCAATAGCTGAAATGCATCTCTAAAACCCATTCTTGAATAGAAGACATTCCTGTTTTCTTACCCAATGCAGAATACTTCTTTACTTGTCAGCCACAGCTGGACTATGCAAACTAGACAAACTTTTTCAAATGTTCTGAAATGTGAATCAACACCCTGGAAGAATAGATATTTGAGCAAAACCATCACAGCAAGTATAGAATACACTGGGGTGTAAGTAACTATACACCAGATGACCGAGAGGAACTTTAATAGAAATAATATCCAGGTAAGCTAATTTGTGAGCACATAACTATGAGTTGTGCTGGAGTAAAGGACTTATTGTTAATTCAGTGTTTCCAGCAAAAGAAAGTGTTTTGACAAGAAAAATTCAATTTTATTTCTCCTGGGGACTGTCCTAAAAAGACTTGAATAATGCCACTGAGTTATTTTTTTTTTTTTTCTGTATTATCATACATGAACATACGATCCTATGAATGAGTATTATTGTTAATATGCAAATCAGGAAAAGCAGGTCCCACATAGATACTGATGGATATTGACTGAAGAACAAAAATATGTTTTGTTGCTTTTATTAAAGGTTCTGAAATATTTTCCTTTCTTTTAGGCTCATCCAGCTTGACATGATTGTAAGAATAAGAAGCAAGGGCATGTGGCCTGGAGAAACTTAAGAATCAGGGTAGCATGCTGCATGGATGGTCTTAAAGATTTAGGAAGCAGAATTGGTGATTCAGGGGCAGTTATGTGGTAGAGTGTCAGGGTTTGTTTAGTGACCATCTTTTTCCTTCATGTTCAAGGGAAACAAGAAGTTTAAACTATGAGATCTTTGCATTTAGATGATAATAGTCTGCTTTTTAGATATGTGTATGCATATATCTGTCTGTAAGCATCTTGCACACGTGAACTTTGCTATGTACATTTTATTTCCAGTATGCTTTTGAAATAAGCAGGTAGTTCTTTCTCCCGGTGAGAACCCTGGTTAGATTTGTCTTATATCCAGTTCTAGGCATCTGGTAGAATAATTTCAGCTTCAAACCTTTGAATAATTTTAAGTAAATTTAACTCAATCTTGATAATCATGGGATAGACATAAGGGAGGAGCGGGAGTGATGGACTAGTGCACTTGTGCAAGTCTCATTTGCATAAATTATTCCCCTGGTTTAATGCCTGATAAGCACAGGAGGACTGTCTGATGGCTGATGTGGATGACAGACCTCTAAATACGAAATGTGAATGCTCATGGAAAAAGATGAACAAAAATTTGGGTTGGGGGTGTGGTGATGTTGTGTTCATTTTCTTTATTGCAGGCTAAGATGTGCAGAGATTGAGTCATCATCAAAAATTAGTATTTGCAGTTAATTCTAAGTACTAATAGCAGTATGTGTACTGCAGTTCCAGGTAAATGAAGTAGCTGAAGAGGTGAGAGCTCTTTAGTCCTCTAACTTAGGAAGAATTGGTAATTAACTTGGCCAATAGTCCCACTGAATCTTCTCTTTTATCATGTTTCAAGTGAAGTGGAAAGTACAAAAATAAATATCCAGCCCCCCTTCTTTGTCAAATTGTTATTTACTCCTAGATTATGATGAAAATACTGGTATTAAATGTGGGCATATTTGTCCTACTTGGCTGTACCATGATGGTGTTGGGGAGAGAAGAGCTTATAAATGAATGTGCTCCACCAGTGTCACAGAGTTGATGGTTTCCTTTGGAGGCTGGAGGCAGTTGGGACCTTGCTGTGCTCTTGTGTTCCCTGCACTGTGAGGAAGCCTGGAGAGGGGTGCACCATGAACTCTGTAGCTTGTTTGTTCTTGATGTTGGGCTGCATGGAGGATGAATCAGCAAGATGAGATTCACAGACTGACGTGAGCAGAGAGCTGCAGCACTGGGGAGGAACCAGCAGCTGACTGGTATAGATTCAAGTTTTGGGGGAAAATGTTGTAATATTTGACATTTTGTGTTGTTACACCCCATTTCCTAACAAGACATAGCTCAGTTCCTTTCCTCACAGAATGGCATAATTCTAGGTTAAAGATGATAAATATTTTCATAGTGGGGGGGATCAAATCGCTGTCTGAAGCCTCGCAGCTGTACAGAGGCTTTATCCCCTTTTCTGATTGATTGTGCTAGAGCTCCCTAAATTTAGTGTATGAGGTTGAAGAGCTTCAGAGAAAACTACCAAATGCTTTTTGAACGCATGAGCTGCTGGCTGGAGAGCTGCAGGAGGGGAACAGGCAGCTGCCCAGCAGATGATGTGCCAGGGCTGCTCCACTTGCCTTTGTTCTCGCTGAGCCACGGTGGCATTTCTTACAGTTACTCAGGAAACCCCAGCCTGGGCATCTGCAGTGTCAGGCTTTGGCTGCTTTATCCTGCATTTTCTGGGAAGACATTATCCTGCATGTGTGTAGCCAGCTGTATTTTGTGAATTGTCCAGGTACTACTTTTCAAATGTAGCCTTTATTAAATATATTGCCTGGCTTTTTGTTTTTAATAGATTTTGAAGAAGCACCTCCGTCCATCAGAGAGATTCACTTGTTTACACAGAGATACTCACTTATTTACATATACATGGATATCTTATTGAAGAATATTTCAGATTTTGCAGGAGTTTCACCGTGCTGTTCAGTTTCCAGACACTGGTGTGTATACACATGTGTTAGTGCGTTTGACTTTCTGCTGAGAACTGATGAAAGATGGTGTCAGACACTGATTTGTGATTGTGGTGAATAATTTTTTTGGAAAGGCTTTAATTGCACATATTTTATCACCAGCTGCTTTCAGAAAAAGTGACAGAAACTCACTCTTGCCCATGTTTTTAGGTAGCCCTTCGTACGTGTTTGATTTGGGCCAGTTTTTCTCTGCAGTATTTGAGAGGCTTAAGCTGAACGTGCCATCTTCCATGGGCACGGTTGACACAGCTAGGTGGCAATGTTCTTCTTGTTTCTTCTTATTATACTAGTCCATGATTAAGATGTTTATTAATAAAGAGTAGTACCTTGTAGGTTTCGTACAGAGAATGAAGTTAATTAAAGTCGTTTTTCAGAAATAGTGTTCTCATTGAGATTTGAGAAGGAAGCTGCCTGTGAAACTATTTATACTTGTTGTACATACACTAGCTAAGAAACTAAGCTAAGACTGACATCATAATCTTCCATCCTTTTAAGCAGGTCTTATCTGGAAATCAAATTATTTAGATATTTAAATATTTTTTTGTTAATCTGGTAAAAATAAGACCTGAAATATTTTCTAGAAAAAATGTGTGTATCTCTTCCAGGTTAGTTTTTTGATTGACTTATAGTTGTGAACTTTCAATTAACATGCCAGCTGGGAGAGGCCTGATAAAAAAATCTGTAATTCCTCCTGATTTACTTCTCCTTGTCATTCATTCCTGGATTTGTCTGGTTAATGGCTGGTCTAAAACGGCAGATGAAAAGTGGAAATGCATCTCTATTAGTTTCATCTTGGCACCTCTATTAGTTTCATCACCATAGCAGGGGGGTTGGAACTAGACGATCTTTAAGGTCCCTTCCAACTCAAACCATTCTGTGATCTTCAAGGACTGAAACATGTTGCAGGCTTCTTACAAGTGGTGTTTTCTTGGCTATATGAGCTTTGCTGTATAGCCAGGCAGATCACTGTTAGTATGGCATGCAGGAGAACAACTCATTATTATTTATTACATGTTTTATTTAAATCTTAACATCCCACAGGAACCTCAGTGGTTTGTTTAGTGAGATAGGAAAAGGCTGCAGATGATGGTAGGAGTTGGGTTTGGCTCCCATGTGTGTGTGTGCTGTGCTTTAGTGTAAGCTTTTGTCTTCAGAAAGTGTTAGTAGTTCAGAGTTTGGTAAAACCAGCAGCTGCTGAAGGCAATGTACAGCAGTAACATTTCTACATTCTTGTAGGCATCATGTTTTACCAAATATTCTACTTCTCATTAAGGAGGTGTGATCTAAATCTGTGTTGGCTTTGAAGGAATATGGTGTGTGCAGCTTTCATCTGTATTTACTCTGCTGTAAGATAATTAGGGCTTTGTTTTTCCTTCATATATTTCAAACTGTGAGTCCTCATGAAGAATATTTCCTGAAACCGTGTTCTAAACAACCTCTGTAGGTGGATTATTTGTCTTTAGGAAAAGAACATTGATGTTAATCTTTATTTAGCGATTATAAGAGGATGTGTGGTATCTTCTCTATTGTCTTCCTATTCTATTGAATATACAGAAAAAAAGGGAATTGTTCAAAGCAAAATTGCTTTTATGTATTCTTGGATTAAAGAACTCTTCCTGGTTTTAAAAAAAATCAACATGTTTTTTATTGTGCATCAGTTATTTAAACTGGTTTGATTAATAAAAGGGGTGAGGCTTGTGTTAGGATTTGAAGGTAGTTAAAAATGCTGCTGTGATTTCCAGTTTCTAAACTTCCCCTACGTGTTGAATTACTGTTCTTTCTTAGGAGATCTTAAACCAGGTCTTCAAGTATTGAGTGAAGCATGGGGAGGAACCTTTGTGCGGTGGCAGGACGTGAAAACCAGTCCTTATTCTTGCAGGAGGTACTGGCAGGCAGGACTGCTGGAGCTGGGAGCTTTTGGGGCTTTTTGTGGTTTCAGTGGTTGTTTGGGGTTTGGTTTTTTCAATCATCAGTTGCTTAGAAGCTGAAAATTTCTAAGAATTAGGGAGATTAAAGTTTTGTGCTGTGTGGCTGTGCCTGGTGCTTTACTGAGCCTTCAAACCAGTGGTAAATTGCAGTGCCCTCTAAGAACATTTTAATATTGTTATATTCAGCACACCGAGAAAGAATACCCTTTGAAAATCACTATATTATGCAGCTGAAGATTTAGATTTTACTTTGATATTCCTGAAACTGTTTGGTAAGTGTGTTCTCCCCAGCTGAGAAATCCAAAGGGGGAAGTGTAAGTGCCTGTTTTCCTTTCTTCTTGCACATATTTTCTGAGAACAGTCAGTCCTATTGTGAAGGAACAGTGATCTGGTTCACTTATTCTGCTTTTTGGAGTGACAGGGAAAGAACCAAGTATCATGGGGGTTTTAAATTACCCAGAAACAAGCTATAGTGCAAAGCAGTTTTTCCAAAATTTAATTCATTATTCTAATAGGCAAAGAAGAGTCTGTAATTAAACACAATCTAATGAGCCTCTTAACAAAGAGCATATTTTAGCCTAATACTAAATTTTATGCAAAAGCCTTATATGAGTGTGTTAATAGTAAATGAGAAGATGCATTGAAGTTCACCTTGTCTTTTCCATTTTCTTAGTGAGAATAAGAGGCAGGCTGTGTAGAACTGGTGACGTTTGTCTTTTTATGTCACAACACTGTGCCCTGGAAACATGAAAGGGTTTTTATCAAGAGCCCCAAGGCAAGATTTTTGATAGAGGTCCTGCTAAATCAAACCTCAAAACGAAGCACAAGCGAACTTGTGCTCCTGTGAGCACAGGGAGGGGAGATTCTGGATGCTCAATTGTTCCTTTGAGCTATTGTCCAGTTGTTCATTGCTAGAAAAACTGGTGGTTTTACTTGCTGTAAAAGCAGGGAAAGCTGTGGGCAAATCTGCCTCGTATCGTGACAGAGGAATAGCATTTCCAGGAATGTTGTACTGACTCCTGTTAGCAGATCATCTGATTCAGGAGCAGGGAATGGGCAGAAGGTTCACTCGTGTGGGAGGAGGAGGAATGGATATATACTCTTTGTTGGTTGGTTTGTGGGTTTTATAGCAAGTTTATATATAAAATATTAAGCACATAAAATGAGGAAGTGCAAGGAAGTTAGATGGAATGAGTTTTGCTTTCTCTTTAGAACTTTGTGCTAAATCCAGTCTTGAAGTTCAAGCCACTGAATTCTAGTTTGCAAATAACTCCAGTTAAACTATAGAAAGTGAAATGTAAAGTTACAGCAGTGAGTTTACAGTGATTTTTAAGTTGTGTACTATGGAAAAAAATATGCTGTATTTGGTTCCTTTCATATTTTTTTCTGTAATTCTATGGTGGGGAAAAACCCCCAGTATTTATATAAATTATTAAAATTCAGATAAAAGATTAAAAAAATTAGATTAATGATTTAAAAGTTTAGATAAATTATTAAAAACATTTAGATAAATGATTAAATTTTGGTAAATTACTTTAAAAATTTAGATAAATCTGCTTTACTGCTGATGGTACAAGTTTGTTCCATTTGCTACCAGCTGAGGTTACAGTAGTAGGTTTCAGAATAACTTTGAAAACAGCTAATTATTTTTAAAATGTGGGATCCAGCACCTTCTGCATGGCAGTACCAAATGATGGGTTGTCATTCTGCACATACAGAAGTTGTAGAGAGGAGGGTGTTCAGGTCACAGGGTGTGGTTTTTCAGTTTGGAGAAGTGAGTGTCTGTTTATTTTTCATTTAGCTTCTATTAGGACATATGCTGGAAAGTGCTAGGACTTCAAAATCTCTTCTCTAATATACTTCTGACATTGCAACATTCTTTGAGCCTTAAAGTTCAATGACTGTGTAAGCCTTAGATCTGACAATGTATTTGCATATTTTTCTATATCATGAACCAGAGCATTCTGTCTTTCTTCTTCCAATGTCTGTTTGTTTTTAGTGTTGTCAATGTGTAAATAACCTCAGGATGGGTTTTGGTTTTGGAAATCTGTTATTTCTAGAAAGCTTGGAACATAAGTCTCTGGGTATTTTAAGGAGGAAATATGTTTGATTTATTTATATGTAATTGTTATTATATGTTTCTTGTTGGCTGAATGTTTTTACTTAATATATTTGAGTACTTATGAAAATGAAGAGCTAATAGCATTACCAAGAGTCTGGCATAGTGTGTACAGGCCATCTTTACAAGCTTCTGGATTCTCTTCTGTGCATGGTCTTCTGCCCAAGCCAACTCTCCCTGTTCCAATTGTAAGCTTCTCTTTGAGCACATATTGCTAATCGTCCTGAACTGAGCCAAATTAAATGGTGTATTTTTAATGAGAAAAAGAGTTTGGATTCCTATCCATATGCTTCCACTGATGTCAAATCCTACTTCAAACAGATGCTGACCTCTATATTACCAAGGCATAAGTGCTAATTATGCTTGAACAAATTTCCAGCTTCATCCATCTATAAGGAAATAATTATTACATTTCCAAGGGTATATATATTTGTAAGGTTGGTATAATATACCTGTTAAATTTGTCTCAGGATGTCAGGCTCAAAATTCGAATATCTTGAGTGCATGCTATTGAAAAGAAGCTAAACCCAAATATTCTTAGAAGATTTGCACCTCATTCATCTCTACCATGTTATACTTCTGCTGGAGATTAACCGTCAGGAAGATAATTGTGCTTTCTGCTCAAAAACTGTATGCAGTCTTTTTTCTAGAAGCTTATCTTCCAGCTCCTAGCCAGCCATTCCCTATGCACCAGTTACAAATGGTTCAATCTGGCATTAGTAACTGGGGGAGTTGGTAGCGCTCGCTGTTATCCACAGAAGGCTTTGCAGCTACGCAGATGGCCCTATCCTCTTTCCTCTCCTCTTTGGAGTTACAATGTGTAAATGTAAATCATGCACGGTTAGGATTATTCCTTAGAATGCCTGTAAGTAAGTAGCTCTTACGTATAAATCAGTTAAGAGCTTGAGGCATTTATGTGGAAAGGATACATGTAAAAGATTCCCAAGTGTGTTCTCTTTTTTTTTCCTTTTAGTTAAAAGTATTCTATAGAACCATGTGTACCTGTACAGAGTATATCATGTAGTGCAAAAGGCTAAATAGGTGATCATGAAAGATTCAGAGTGGTAGAGCATCTGGCCTGTAATGAATAGTATTTTATTTCATATAAATTTCTGGTTTAAGCTTTGTTTTAAAGACCGAGTCTGCTTCTCTGAAAGTGCACATATGGCTAAGTCAGAGTTCACAGATAAAGATAGTACAACATTAGGGTTTTAGCTGGCAGTGTTGATAGTAACAGTAATATGGATAAAGCCTGTCATACAGATCCTGTAACACTCCATAATCTGAGAAAACATAGAAATCAAACTTGTAGAACTGAATTAGAGATGTGTGGGTATTAAAATACTCTATTCACTCCCATTTAAACTCAGACCATCTGTTGTTTCCAGATGTACTGTTTCCTGCAGCAGTACACTGGGAGTGCCATTACAGCATCAACACATCTTCTCTTCTTTTTTCTGCTTCCGTAGTGGATTCCCAGAAGCTCCAAACCATCCACCATTGGTAGAATGACCTCTGTGAATGACGGTGCACCATGATAAGGGAGGTAATGTTACTCTGTGGGTAACTGGTAGTGTGAGTGAAAAAATACCTTAAGACAGAGTGTATAATATTTTGAAGGCTCCAATGATACGTTTCAAACTATGTATAGAGCAACACCTTAATCTCCTACTGTCTGTAAAGCAATGGGCTGTCACCTCCCTCAAGACCGCTGCTTGCCTCATTAATATCGCTGGAACAAATTATCACTTCACAGCCCAGAAATCTTCTGTAGCAGTTGTGGTGATTGATGTAACAAGGCTAAAAAATAATGATGAAATGCATGTTCCAGAAGACGGATTCAAATGGCAGGATCTTCAAAGGCAATTAAATGTGACACGGGAGGAGTCTTCCTGGAATAATGTGTTTCCAGATAAATGGCAAGATAACGGTGATATTCTATTGTTATTATACATAAACTAGTTTTGTGTGCAGTAATTATCTCTGAAAACTAAGCATACAGGCATAAAATAAAAACAATGAGTTTTAGTATATTTCAAATATGTGGACAGAAGAAGGTGAATTGGAGTGAGAAATAACGTCACTGAATGTATCTAATTTTCCTCTGAATTACAAACTTTGTCACATGTACGTACTTCAGAATTTATATTTAAATCATGTTGCTGCTTTTGAGCGTCTTATGGTGGCCTATCTAGAGCTGCTATTAGTCTCATATACAGCTGAGCTGTTATGAAATAATTGGTTAATTTTCTGGGCTTAATTTACTGGCTTCTGAATCAAAGTACAGTTGTCAGTAGTAAACCTTGTGTCCCAAAGGGTTCTGAAACTTCTCCAAATGAGGTCAAAACAAATGCACTTGTGCAAGTAACTTTCTGGGTATGAATTGACAGATGAGTCTCTGATCACAACTGTGAGATGGAGCCTGTGTTTTTGTCTCCTGTGGCTACACAGATCTGAGAGAGCATCTCACGTAGAGAAGAGCTGCAGGACCAGGCGCTTTTCCCTCCTGCTCTTGGGATGATATTTTTCCTATGAGAAATGTAACGTCTCAACTCTTCTGCACTGTACCCACATACCTTTAATATCAGACTCTCTTTCAGTAGACAGCTCAGTTTAAGGCAGGCAGGAATCTATTATTCCAGTGGGATCACTTAATGCAGTACTTGGGCTTTTCTTGAAAATCGAGTGTCTCATCGCTGCCCGGACTTGTAGCAATGCAGTGAAACCCAAGGTGCCTGTGAGACTCCAGCACGGATCTCTTGCATTTATGCATGTCTGGTGGGATAGCCCTTGTATCTAGGACATCTCTGCAGTTACACCTTCCCAGAGCTTCTGGGAAGGAAATAACTACATATGAGGAATTTGGTAATATTTTATGCAAATATTTCTTTTTAATAGTCAAACAGATAATTCTGAGTAACTCTTTAGTTTAATCAGGGTTTCCTAAATTTCTTTTTTTTTTGTGTGTGTGTGAGTGTGTTTCATAAAACTGTCAGAAAACTGTCACTCTTCTTGGTAGCAGTGCTAAAAGTATATTAATATTTTTATTTTAAGATACATTTCATACATTGCTTTTTAGGATAATGAGATGCATGCTAGGAAAATTTGAGGGGGAGAAAGTGCATTCTCTTGCTCTATTTCTATTTAAAATTCAGATTAGAAGTTTTATATTCTTCCATTGACCATTTTAGCATACAAAAGCTGTTTTTCTTACATAAACCAGTGGAGGATTCTGTGTTGTGGTTTCCACATATAGATCAGCTTCTCCCCCAGCACCAGTGGACACATACATATAATTGAATTTCAGCTCCCAGAGGTTTGACATTCTTCTTTTAAATTCTAACAGAACAGCTACTTACAAATGGATTGAAATTTTAAATTTGGAACAAAACAGTCAGTGTAATAGAAGTATTACTGAATTCTTCTCTGTGGCTTAACTTGGGAGAAGGCAGGATGGGCTCAGAAGCAACAGTGTACTCAAAAGTGGAATTGTCTTAAGGTTCTCAAGCTCAATGTTTTGAAAACATTTCAAGGAGTGAGATACTAAACATGAAATACAACCAACTCCACCAGAGGAAAATGAACATAATTGGGGTGAAACTTAAAATAGCTCTATTAAGAATATAGTTTGAAAAAATGATTATAAAAGCATTAATAAATAAATAGAGATGACATATTCAGAAGTGCTAATGTGAGCAGGCTTGATGCTCATTTTGTGCCAGGAGTTCTGACAACTGACCTGTTTGTTCTGCACTTGGATTCTGATACACACTTTCATATGATGCCAGGAGTTAGATTTTTCCTTTTATGGGGTTAGTGCAATTTGATAAAGAAATCCCACAGCATTTTAGACAACTTGGAAAGCAGTAAAATCTGAAATTGCTCCAAAGAATCAGCTGCTGTATTTTAGTAGCCCTGATTCTACAGAGAAATGTGCAATCACTGAAGCAAGGATCTGTCTGTGAGGATCTTTGCAGCACCAGGGTCAGAGGATGTGTTTTCAAATCAATTAAAAGGTTCCTGTTGGCCCTTAGGTCATGATGTCATAGAAACAGGAGAAAATAAGTGGGTTCTGTGTTTAGGGTCTTTCAGTGTATAGTCACCAAAAGAGAATGGTTACTGTGGCCTTCATTTAAACTCTACAGATAATCTAGATGAGTTCAGAAGGGCTGACCCCTTCTGTTGGAAGGACTTAAAAGTGGAAGGAACAATGGAAGATACCAAGCTGAAAACTTGAGAGTGAGCAGTGCCCTTTTAGTTTCTTACCATGGAGAATATTTGACTACCAGTTTTGACAGAAGGGTGTGATTGACCAATTCCTGTCATGGTGGTTTCAGATTTGATGTCAAGGATTTGGTGCTTTTGTTTATGTTCCTAGTGCTGATCAACAATTTACTAAACAAGGGGAACGTATAAATAACTCTTAACTGCCCAGAAAATTACAAGAGTGATTTATTATTTTTTTTCCCATCTATCCATGGCTGTTTCATTCCTCAAAGCATAATATTAACACTTAAGCACCTGACTAAATTTAGATAGTTGTAGTGTGGAGACTTCGGGACTTTTTAATTTTGGAAGAACTTAAGCCATCTGTTGCCTTGAAGCAGAGAGATTTAGTAATCAAGTACAACAGTAAGAAGGAATTTATCTAGGGAGGCTATTAATTAACAAACTTGGATAAGGTTCAGCATCTTCTTGCCTTTAAAAGTCAAGTCACTTCTGACAAATTGGTTGGACGATTAGATTTTTAAGCCAGTATTGCATTAGGTGTTCTTTATTTTCTCTGCACTCCTATCCTAGAAAAGAATATCTGGATGAGAAATACACCTAGTTTTTCAAGTAATATTTATGTACTTTTCAGGAAAAAACAGTGAAAAAAACCTTAACTTGATCTACTTACATGTAGTTACCTGAGAAAATTCAGCTCAAGTAACAAAGTCATTTTGTAGTTTGTGATTTGCTTTTCACTGCCTTAATCAAAAGTCTGTCTTCTAGTGTAAAAAAAAAAAAAAAAGTAAAAGCAACAGATCTCTTAAAATGCAGGTAGATGCTGCTCTTCAGATTTTATGTAGTAATATTATTTGCCTTCACCTATTTTATTCCTCCTTGGGTATAAATAACCTGTAAAGGTTAAAATCTATAGTTGTCAGTGCTTGGTGAAATTTCCTGCTGAATTTTTCCATTGCAGAGGGCCAGGGGGGGTCCCTGTTCTGTTGTGTTTGGTGTCATCAGAAGCTGAATGGGATGGGAGCCTTTATAGCCTGTCATCAGCTGCTGGGTTTTCATGTGTTAATAAGAGCAGAAGGATGCTTGTGGCTTAGAATAAATATCAATAAAAAATATACTTGGGCTTGTTGTTCTGAAGTCTGATAATTTAATGACATTTCCTTAGAAATAGGGAATTATTGGTGGAAGCCTCATTGTGAAGACTTCAGTGATTTTTTTGTGACTTAACAGGATTGTTAAAGGTAACTCTTGGTGATTGAGCATTCTAGTACTTTGTTAGGAGCCCTAGGACAGGAGTTGGAGAAGAGAGGGGGTGGCTGGATGACTTCTATTTTGCTTAGGAAATAATACCAAAGAAAAGGTCAGAACAAAAGCCATTGATCCTCTGAAAGCCATTGCATGCTTTTAACATTTCCTACCGTGTTCCATTCCTGAAATCCTTTCCTCCTTGAACTTTCATGGCCTGAATGTCTTGTCTGCTGGTCTCTAATCCTTTTTGTTATGCTCCCCCCTCTTACCTGTACAGCTGGGTTTGCACTGTCTTCTCTCAATTTCTGTCATTACTGTCTTGCCCACTTCTCTTTGTACAGCTTTTCTTCAGGCAGTCTCAACAGTAAGAGTTTGGCAATTTTTTGTTGTTGGTTATTTGGAGGGGTTTTTTTGTTGTTTGTTTGTTTTAATCTGCTGTTGTGCTCTGCCTGGAGGAATCTGGCAGGGTTTGATAGCTCAGGCTCAGGGCAGCAGCAGGCCCATTTCTGTGCCTTCTAGTTGACCCAAACTAGCAATGTGAGTGTGCTTTTTGTAGTTACACTGCAAGATGAAATCACTCCTCTAACACAAGAGTTAAATCTCTTAATCTTGTTCTGTCATTCTTGACTGCTGTGGCCATTGCCTCTAGTTTTCCCTAAACACATTCCCTTTATAGCCACGGAAAACTGTTCTGTATAAACTGGATTTCTGGCTTGTCATTTCAGCGTCTCTTCCAACTCACTTTCTCTGCCTCATGAAGTACAAACTGGTTGTCTCTTCTAGGGCCTCTGTAGCCTCATTTCTCTTTTGTAGCCTAGAAGAAGAGACAACTCATGCCCTAGTCAGCCTGCGCCAGGCTTCGTCTCCATCTATTAAAGCATTTAGAGAATCACCTCTGTCCCTTTCATTCAAGAAAAAGGTCACCCATAAATGTCTGCCAGGTTAGTTCATCATCCTCAAATGCCTGTGTGGAACTCTATGTTCCTGATCTCTATGAAATGTTTAACACCAGTCACTTTAGATTGTGCTCTCAGGCCACCTTTTAAGCAGCATCTTCTCATTATTTATTCCCTTTTTCTTTTCCCATCTGTTTGTTGTATTCATCTGTTCCCTCTTGTGTCATTCTTGAGTTGTAAATGGTTTGACTCCCATCACTTGTGTTTGTGCAGCACCTGCTAGAACAGGAGGCTGCAAAACCTTTTGAAGTGCTGGCTCTGAGGAGAAGCTGATGCTGTTTGGAGCATTGCTACACTCTGTATAAGGGGTGCTGCAAGAGAACACGTGGAGAAGCTGTTCCTTCTAATCCTTTACCTTCTCCCTTTTGCTCCTTCACTCAGCATTTATGCTTGGTACATTCTTTGGAGCTCAGGGACATGTCAGAGCCTAAAACTCTTCTCTGAGTGGCACAGGAGCCTCAAAACTTGTTTCTACTTTTTACCTGGCAGCAAAACTGAAGTGAAAAATTGGCCTCCTCAGCAATATTTATTTAGTTATTTTGGATTCAGCTCTAATTGTTCAGATATTACACAGAAATTTATTCAATTTAAAAACATGCATGATTGTGGTGGGGTGACATTTATAATTAAATGATTTGTGGCCAGCTTGCAAGTATCAGAACACGCTGTTAGGGCTGGTGTCCAGAGCACTGTGTCTGACCCTCTCTCTCTCTCAATGTGCATTTGGTGTCTTAGCAAATGTGCTTTTTACATTCCAAGTCTATGTTTTATAGTATATCCTTTCAATTAATGTCTCTTATTAGATGAAATGGTAACTGAAATTTGCCATGTTTCACTTTCCATTACAAAGTAATACAAGAATTGCCTTTAATAATTTTGTAGAGCAAACTGTGTAAGAAACTTTTTGGTACTTGGCAGACTGAAAATGAAGCATTCTGCCAACCAAAGAGCTTTGGTCAGTGATCTCTGTTGCATTTGAAAGCTTGCTGCTGCTGGCTGCTTTCTTTCCTGGGTGGTATGAGTCTAAATAGACCAGCAGACTTGCAGTGAAGTTGGAAACCTTAAAAAGGGAGAAGTCACGCTATGGAGTCTTTCTGAAATTCAAATGCTTGCAGATGTGGAACCAAATACTGGAGACAAACCATATAAAGATTCTTAGTTTTAATTTTGCATGTATAATAATGAAATAAAATTAACAGAATGTAGTAACAGGTGACATGTATGTTGAGAGGACAAGTATATAGGGGAGGCAGACTCACTGAACATGAAGTTTATGACTTTGTTCTAAAAAAACCCCAGGAAATGCACTTATTTCAGATTAAATGTATTATTAGTTGTAAAAACTTGGGTAAAACATCAGTCTATAATCCAGAGAGTAGAGTCTCATTTATTCCAGTGTTAAATAGTAGTGTTTCTTAGGAAATCAGATCCCAACATGTTTACAGAGAAATGGTGGTGTTGGTATGGGGGTCTTGGTGGCCATGCTTACATTAGGATGGGGAGTGGGTCCATGGGAGCAGCAGGTCAGTAGTGAGATGTGGAACTGGTTCAGTGCTGTGGACTGAGTGTCTGTTAGTGGTTGGAGTGAATCACAGGATGTTAGGGGTTGGAAGAGACCTCGAAAGATCATCTAGTCCAATCCCCCCACCGGAGCAGGATCACCTAGACCAAGCTGCACAGGAACACGTCCAGGCGGGCTTTAAACATCTCCAGAGAAGGTCTACATCTAATGGCTTAGCTTCATGTAAGAGGAGCCCAGGTTGTGCACTGTAAGGCCTGTCTGCAGGGCAGAGAATGGGAGGAGGGGGTGCCAGGGAACTGACTTTGAAAACCATCCTTGCTGTTGCCAACTAAATGGAGATGCACACAAGAGTGATTTGAGGAATGCGTGTAATGCACCAGCCCAGCACGAGCACTGTATAGGACTCTTAGATTCCTCCCTTGATACTTCTTCTTCCATCTTGTACATTGTAAGAGAAATTATTTTCTGTGGAATATTCTGTTACCTTTTTCTCTGCCCCCAAATGTGTCAGTTTGTCACACTTACATGACTCTAGGCCCATGCCTAGAAACCATCTGGGTTTTCATAGCTGCCACTCTTGGTGGAGACTTGAGTTCTAAAACAAAAATAAACAAAACGACAAACGACAAAAGCCAACCCCCAAAATGCAGAGCTTTGCAGGCATTGCCATGTCTGATTGTCTTACAGAAGATTGAGCTATAGGAATATTTTTCAGAGGGAATAGGAGGGAGCAGGAATTTACTTGCTGTGCTTCTAGTACTGAAACTCTGGGATTGTCAGTAGTATACTTGATGTTGAACAAAACTACAACCAAAATGTTCGAGACAGGTCTTAAAACCTACACTCCCTCAAATGCTAAATGTTTCTTGTTATCTGCTTCTTCAAGCTGAATTTTTGCATACGTGATAAACTGTACTGAAGAGTCTGAAAATAACTTCTAGGTCTTCTCTCTTCCATTCATCTCTGTTCTCAAATAGAGGAAGATAAATGCATGTGTTTGTTCCTTTTCTCTTCCAGCAGCATTGAGCAATTAGGCACAGCAGAAAGCATTGCTGAGCTTTTCACTCAGAGTTTTGGAGAGTCCTATATTTAGTCAGGCTGCTTCAGGGAGCAAAGTGATGCCACACATCTGCAAGGTAGAGTATTACAGTTCAGAAATATTCACCATTGGCTGCACAATAGGCTTTTATCCTTAACTCTGAGGTTTTAATGCTTAAGCCAGATATTTAGCTCTTGGAGTTTTATTTCCATC
Organism: Brachypteracias leptosomus; assembly: GCA_013401335.1. Taxonomy (NCBI): domain Eukaryota; kingdom Metazoa; phylum Chordata; class Aves; order Coraciiformes; family Brachypteraciidae; genus Brachypteracias; species Brachypteracias leptosomus. The sequence continues at coordinate 256,783 of VYZX01018586.1, forward strand.
ACTCATTAGGGTTGATATTACACAACACGTTTGTATCTCAGCTGTTTTCTACCATATGGTACTGTGGGGTTTACTACTCCACTTGCCAGATTGATGGTGAGAAATGGAGCACAGAAATTGTATGAATATGTTTCACTTTGGGAGGGAAGGGGGCTAAGATGTGAAAGGGAACTCCTCTCCTGCTGGAAGTCAAAGAAACATCCCCTTAGCACACATCACCTTGTTTTGAGTCCCTCATCATCCAGTGTGACTTTGTAGAGAAGCATTCTGTGACAGGTCTAAATCCCAGCAGGATCATTGAGAGCTTCTAGTCAATGTCAGTTATTAAATACACTGCTTTTAAGGACTGCTGTGTTTGTAGCAGTGGATTACCAGGTTTGGGATCAGTTCTGTTGGAACCTGCTAAAACCACAAAAAAATATTAACAGAAATACAAAGTAAGGATAGTGTTTTCCAAGTCCAAATGCAAATAAGATTTTCAGATGTTGTGGAGGGGTGGACAGAAACCCAGAGAACCAAGCCTCCTCCAAGGGCATTCTTTCTCCTAATGTCACCCAGCTGATGAATTAATAGCCCCATAACCTTATAGTCAGGGCTCAGTCATTATCTGATTTGTTGTCCTGGAAGAGGATGTCAATGTTGATACAGATATTTTTCTTCTGCCTAAACCTCGCTTAGGTCTTTTCAGATACTTCAATTTTACTCTCTCCCCTTCTCCAGGTTTTAATAATGAGTTTAATTAGAAGAGAGTATGATCCTCTTCCTCCTCCAGAACTCCTGAAGTCTTAGAGCTTCAATAAGCTATTAACAAGATGCTCATCTAAATGTGAGGAGGGAAAAAGTCCTTTTGCTGGCTCCTAAGGCAGTTTGTTTACTTTTGGTGTGAGTAAAGCCTTCTCAGTGCACTGCATTTCCCATAAACACTGCATTTTTCTAGTGCACATATTGTTTATTCTGTTTGTGAATTGTGTACATGCAGTGATTAATTGGCTCTTAGTGAGGCTGGTCAGTCACCTGAGGGACTTGAAGTTGGTTGACCTTGTGAAAGTGAACAAGACATTCCTGTTAGCATTGGCTAAATTCGTATTTCACGTGCTGTGTTTGTGCCTGTAAAGTCTCCCTGGCCCCCTATTATCCTCATACCAGGCTACATCCACCCATCTAGAGTCTATGAAATATAAAACACATAAAAGGTTTGCCTTTACAACAGAAAAGGTGATGATAATTAGCAAAACAATTTCTGTCTTCAAATGTCTTTCTTTTTTTATTTGAAAAAAATAGGAAGCTTCTTGGAGGAGGTGAGGTAAAAGGTTTTGAATTTAGTGCTCTTAATCCCAATCAGTTGTTTATGATGCAGAATGTTCTGCCTTGCTCTGCTCTGGTGATGTTATGTAAATATTTTTACAAGCCAATAGTGATTTTTGTCTAGCAGTTCATTTCCAAACCTACTAGAATCAGAATTTAAGGATTGCTTATTATATTAACATTCCTTTATGCTGGAACTCACTAGCCTTTTAAAAATGCAGAGATGATATGACAGGGTTTTCCCAAGTCCTGCAGTCAGCAATTCTGCAATCTAAAGAAAAAAGCTGGGTGTGAGGGCTCTTGGTGTGGGCAGGTCCCTTCCATGGCTGCTGGGTCTCCTCAGGGAGTGTAGGTGAGGGGCAGAGCAGGGAGCAGCCCTGAGCTGGTGGAGCCCTTCACACCTTCCATTGTGGCAGCAAGAAACAAGCTCTACTTTTGTAGCTCTGAGTGGTAGTTGGATCTTACTACTGGGTGTATTTTTATCTCACTGTAAATAAAAAAATGTATTCTTTGTTACACAGCACATCTACAACAGGTCTTAGTAGCCTGTGTACACTTTCACTACACACTAGTTGGTTGTGGACACATTGAAATAAGTAGTTAATAACTTCCTACTGATTGTTCTAGTTACTATTATTGCTGCCAAACTTTTATTACCATTAATATCATTACTATTATTTACTATTGAACAATTACTATTACTACTATTATTACTACTCTTTTTATAATATATATTCTTTTGCTGTTTCCAAGTAGTATTTCAGTATTTTCTTAACCTTAAAAATCACAATTAATAATGTTATTAAAAATAATCACATTTTGACCAGTACACTTTTTAAAGCTTATTGAAATATAACTAAAATGCTACAGTAATTCTCAATCACTAAGGAAAAGCTGCTTTTAATACATGCTCTAGGCTTCCCTGGTGAAGTCAGAGAAGAATTCAGGTTGGATGGGCTTGTAGGAGTCACTTTGGATCCACCAGGACTCTTCACAGAGCTGGTCCAGCCCAGCTGCCCTGTCAGCAGAAGTGTCTAATCTCAGTGCAGAGTTACTGACTACCAAAATTAATGATCTCATCTACTCTTCTGCTTCTGGAGGAGACAAGCTGAGATATTAAAACAGGATTTGCCTACAAGATTACTCAACCCTTTTAAAGAATAAGCTTCCATTTTGCAGAGTTTGATGATTTACTTCATTTTACTTCTGTCTTCTTTTGTGTTTCTCTAGAAAAAAGATTAATAATCTGAAAGTATCATCTGGGAGGAGAGAATAAGTATTGCACCAATGAAGTATATGTGAAATGAGTTGTATTTGTGCCACACCTACAAATACATACTCTTCTAATTATTATTAGGCAAAACCTGTTAGGTGCAGGAACTCTGTGATTTGCACAGGATTTTGACCTTTTCCTCAGAATAAACTTTATGGCAACGTAGTGTGTTAGGAAGAAATAAAAATACTTTGCAGACTTGCTTTCACTCATTTTAAAATGAAAGAAAATAATTCAGCTGGACTATAGTCTGCCAGGCAACAGAATAGGAAGAGCATCAGCCTTTTTCCTTACCAACTAAGGGTTAACAGGCAGCAGAAGGGGCCTGCAATATAGGAAGTAGGAAAAAAAAGGGTATTTTTTGATGGGTCTAATTATTTATAGTATTTTCAGCTAGCAGGCTGGTAGGCTGGAATTTTCGTAAGCATTTGGTGTTAGCTTAGTAGTGGGAGCAGTGTGAAGTCAATACCAAATGGTTTTGAAGCTCTCCTACACGAGGTCTTCCTCACTCTAAGTGCTTCAGTGCTGCTGAGTGGAGGTGGGGGAAGAGGTGACCTTGTTGGGAAGGATGGATGGAAGGACAGAGTTCAGCCCTCACCTGAGGGCAGTGGCTGGGCTCAGGCCTCCATGTGTCCATGCTTGGGAGCTTGCAGGTGACAGGCTGGTTTTGGGAGCACACAGTGACAGAACAACAGGGGGAAATGCAGGTTAAGAAGGCAGGACAATGAATTCTTCTTGATGAGAGTTGGTAGGGACCTGGGAACACATTGCCTGGAGAATTTGGCTTTGGACATCCTTAGTGTCAAAGTTTGGCTGAATAAGGCTGTGGGAAATCTTGCCTACTGCTGAAGTTAGGCTGCTTTGAGTGGGATGTTGAGCCTCCAGAAGACCCTTCCAAAAAAAAAAAAAAAAAAAAAATCCCTGTATTAGTTAGTTTTCATGGATTTTTAATTCTTGGGTTTATTTTTCTTTTCCCTTAATGCTTGATTTATATATTAAAAGATTGTTCTGGGAATAGTTTGGTCAATTTTTGACATCTTTTCTGTAGGAAGCTGTTGGATTTTAATTAGTGCCCAGCTAACTTAATGTCCAAGGTGGGTGTTTCCATTAGATTATAAACTAGCAATCTGTGCTTACGTGATTGTCTGTAGGATTCTTTGTAACCCCATAAAACCTAAATGTGTTTGGCAATTTTCTTTAAAAAACAATAAATACTAAATACACCTCCAGTGGCCTTTTGAGTCAGAGCGTGTCTTGCAGATATCTAAGTCCAGAAATATCTAAAATATCTAAATCCAAATATCTAAATCCTCTGTCTTAATCACAGTGCAGATGTAAGGAGCTTGGCAGCTGCTGCTTTGTACCAGCTCTACTTGGGTCATGATAAGGAGCTTGGTGCCCTGGGCGGGCTGTGGCTCTGGCTGACCAGCACACCCTGTCACAGGGCTCTCCCTTGGCTTTTCTCCATTCTCATGTCACTTAGTGCTGTGTACAGGCCTTTGCACTGAGAATTAACTTTACCCCCCTTTAGAGATTCACTTGATCTAGAAGAAGAATCAGATTAGCAGAGCTGACACCCTTCTGTGACCCACCGACACCTACGCTTCAAATTAAAGGTGCCTTTTAATGCAGGTGTCTGTCCATTTGTTCAGTGATAGGATAAAACCATTCAGTCAGTGTCTTCATCCTTGTCATATACTGATTAAACAGCAGTGCTGTGAAGGAAAGGGTCATCTGAATCCTGGTATCACTGCTTTTTTTATCCTACAGCTCATACCAGGTACTTGAGTTAAATTTGAGCTTTTGGGCTAGACTCAAAAGGCCCCATTGTCTTTTTCCAGTTGGCCTCAGCAGAAAATTCTGTGCTTACCAGGAGCACTGAATTAGTTATGGAGTTGTAAAGTAGCTAACACTGTGTACACCTTAATCAAAACACTGAATTGGAAATAATGTAGCTGTTTTCTGTTATTTTACAAAAAGGATCACAGGTATCTTTCATGCATGTGTAGTAAAATTGGTGTGAGAATGGAAATGGGAAGCAGCATTTGTAGATTAGGATGTTCCTCAGCCCTGCTGTCTTGCCCTCACCGAGGCAGAGGACCAAGAAGAATTCAAGAACTGGGAATTACTCATCTTCTGACTAACAGAATAGTGCCATGCAGTCTGAGAGTGTCAAAATCTGTTGAAAAGCTTGAAAAGAATCATAGAATGGTTTGGGTTGGAAGGGACCTCAAAGATCACCTCATTCCAGCCTGACAAAGAAGGGGAAGTAAATGGGGACAAAGGAAAGAAACAAGTTTAAAGGCAGCCCCATTGGTGAAGGCTATGATTAGAATTTCAAGGAATCCTTTGATAGGTGCATGAATCTTAGCTGGATATGTCTGAAGTGTCAGAGAGGGCTGAAGGAAAGTTTCCAAGGCCAACGGTGTTCATTTGTTACTGAGTGGAATGTATTAATAAAAAATGGATCCACCTAGGCAGGTGTCAGCCTGGCTTACCAATTCTGTTCCTGCTATTAAGGGATAATATATCAGTAGTCTGCTTATTAAACAGTTGAGTATTTCCAGAGGGACTGAAAAGCCAAATGAATAATTTCACAGCCAAAATTCTACCAGGTTCTTCCCTTTCCTCCTTTACATTTAAGCTTGAGTTACTTTTTATTATTATAGTAAATTACAGTGGAAGTTAATATGAGAAAAAATACTGGAATTTCTTGTCATGGTATTTCTGGGGAAAATGACCTTCCTAAGCAATGATGCCATGTTTTATATCTGATGCTGTGGACAGTCCAATATGTCTGTGCCTTGCTTACTGTTAGTGCAATGGGCCCATGGTATTTCTCTCACCTTTTGGGTGCTTTTGTTATACCTTAGAAGGGCATGGGTCCTGGAATTTTCCCTTATGTGCTTGCAGATAAATTCAGTGCTTAGTAGGGATGGACTCTCCAGAATTCACGGCACTCAGAAGTTCCTTGTGATGTTAATGTATGATACTCATATGCCCAAGTATGTATGAAATTACTCTGTCATCAGCACTCAAGCCCATCTGTCCTCCTTCCTCTCCAGCATTTTAGGCTTAGGACTGGGACTCAAGACCAAGCTTCTGGGAGGAAAGTGATGGATGTTAGTGGCTGAAAACTAACATCAGTTCCTGATAAATCTTCCTTCCTGCTTACATTACCAGTCAGATTTTATATTGAAGGTGTGTAAACAGCTCGAGTATGATAGATACACCTGAACCTCAAAATACTGCTGTTCCCTATTACCTCTGCTGAATTTTTCTTTGCATCAGACTCTCTGAAATTGTTGCTTATCTAACTGCTGCTGGGAAAAATTGTTAAAATGGTTTTAGCAAGAGTAGCCAATAACTGTTTTGACTTCCCCCCCACGCATGCATACACACACACACACACGTGCATTTTCTCCAGCCTTCTTGGTTTTATATTAAGTCTTCAGAAAAATACAAAGAAATCATTTTCTTCAGTCTGGCCACACGTTTCAGGGAGTCTAAATAATCAAAAAAGATGTGACAAGGTGGCAAGCAGGGAAGCCTCCAGAAGTTATCTGCCCTCATCCTTATAGCATAATTGTTCTGAGCTGACTACAAAAATGTTGCTTAATGTAAAAAAACAACCAACCAACTCCTCCACCCCAGCATGTAACACATTTTTGTAAATGTGTTTGAGTTTATAGCAATACTTTTCTCTTTTCCAAGAAAATTAGTGGACCTGGTAATCATGATGCTTATGATGATAAGGTTATTAAAATTTGCTGAGGAATTTGTCTCTAAGCACAAACTGAAGTTGTGGGATGGTAACTTTGTAGGCTGTTATACCTGATGATGGACAAACATTAAATAGCATGAATTTTATTAGCAAGAGCTGCCTAATTGCTGGAGACAGCAATTGGGAGCAGAGGCTGAAGAAAATGTTTTTTTTTCTTTTCGTACACAAACATAAGTGTTAATTCATTGTAAATACAGTGTCACCCTGGACTTTTACAAATATTTTCTTGAATGCTAAAAGCAAGGTCTTAACAGCCTGATTGAAGTTCATTCTTGATTGATTTCTGTTTTCATCCCTTGCCTCTCTCTTCTTAGCTGGACAGTGCTGTGTTTATTCAGTTTAATTGTTGGATGAGGACAGGTCATGATTTCTTCCCACCTAGACTCACTTACCTATCACAGTCTGATATTATCAACCTCTGGGATTGTGAAAAAGAGACAAATGATCAGGAGGCTTGTCTGGATTGCAGAGTTATTTTTTTTAAGAGTGTGCCAGCATTGCCACAGTTTTCAGCCGTATGAGAATTGTTGGGGAGGACAACAGGGAAGTTTGCTGAGTTTATTTTGAGTTTTTTATTCTTATATTTACTCCTTGAAAGATTTGGAAGGTTCTTTTATCACCAGCTAATTGTTAAAAACAAATGACTCTTTGAAAGCACACTGGTTTGCATTTAATGAGAGCAACTGATCTATGATTTTCAGGCATGCTTCCTTGTTGTTCGTTTATTTGAAGATTACTTTGTAGTCTTATTCAAAGACCACCTACTTCTTATCAGAAGGTAAATTGCAAAGTTTTTCTTGGTTTTATACTGGCATCATAATAAAAATCTATGTAGCTGTTATGAATACACACAACAGTCCTGAGATTTCTAGTTACCATTGAGCAAAAGCTCCGTTTAGTTACCATGATTGCAGAATTTTTATTTGGTAACTGGTTTTGATTCAGTTGATTAATAAGTATATGCCAGGTGTTTCAACCTAATTAGATGAGCTAGTAATGTAATTATGGAAAAATAATCTGTTCTGTTTGCAGAATAGAAATCTGCTCAGCACCTGGAACAATGGTAGGATGGTGGATGAATTAGTTCTCTGTGTGTCCTTTGATTTTAATTCCAAAATAACCTTTTCAGTAGCTGGTTTCTATTAAAGATGAGTTTACAGCTGGAGAATACAGGCTAATCCTTAGGTCTGCAGTGAAAATACTTTTGATGAGAGTGTACCAAGTAACCTGTGTCATGTGTGAATTTTCACCACATTTTCACACGTTTTCACCACGTGTGAAAGGCTGAACCTGCAGAGAAATACAGGTCTCTGGTAGCACATGGGCCAATGCTGCTTTGTTTCTTACCTGCTTGATTTTGTATCTTTACTTTGTTGGCAAACAGCAAAATAAGGCTGATAACATCAGCTGGGAATCAGACGGTCCCAGCATCCTGAGTGCTTACTTTGGCTGTCCTCCTCTCCTCCATGCTGTGCTTGTCTCTGATGACCAAGCAGGTGGTGGCTGAAGGAGCAGAGAAAGTTGTGTGCTCCACCAAGGTGCCAGGGATGCCCACAGCATCCAGGGCAGCTTTTTCTTCACTTACATTTGTGACTCAGCTTCTACTGCATTTCCTTCTAGCATCAATCTGTCTCACTCTTAACTGGTTCCTGGTAAGATAATTGCCCTTTAAGACCTACTGTGTCAAGCCCCTGTAAAATCTGTTGTGTCAATAATCTGCTTTAAGTCAGTTAAATATTTACTCATTCTTGTGGATATTACACGCTTAGAATGAGCTGTTCTGTGCTTTTGGGTCACTGGGAAGCTGCAGGTTTGTAAACAGGACTCAGCACAGCAGCCAGTGACATCCTTGCAGTTCAGAATTCTGTGTTAACAATATACCAGTTAGAGAAAAATAGTCACTTCCACTTAGGCTTTAACTGCTCTTGGAAGCTGTAGGAAGAATTACCAGTGAGGAATTTTAAAAGGAATCTTGCATACTCCTTATCAGACTTTTTTTTTTGTCCTGCTGCAAAGATAGACAAATTGTGATATTCATAGAAGTACTATAACATATAAGAGATTTTTCCCTTGAAAAAGGTTTTAATATGTACAAAAACAAAGCTATCATTCTGATCTTTTAAAATCATTTTGTACATAGAAAATAGAGAATTTCTGCCTTGCTTAGTTTACCCCTAGGTATGAATTGTCACAACAGTAATCTGAGGGTGTTTATGCTTTTTGTTGGTTATTCATTAGCTGTCAGGATACTTTCTGATACGTTTGCCCACTACATTTTTATCAGTGTATTTTAATTCCCTTTTATAATCACAGTTACAAGGAATTCGCAGGCTGGAAGATCTTGATAATTTGTTATTTCTTCACTGAAAATTTAATAAGGCCTTTGCAGTTTGTTAAAATTCAAGACTGTATTAAAATGTATTATTCCTCCGTGTTCCAAGGATCAGTGTCACAAAGATTTAGCATTCTTCCTCTTCAAGGCTTCCCGGAGTAATCTCACTTTCTTATTAGAAACAAATCTGGTGTGGTATTTTCTTTCCAGCAAGCTTTGTCTTTAAAGGCCTGCAGCATTGTTATTTATCCCATTACTTTTTTTTTTTCCCCCTCTCATTGTACTAATCTCTTCTCTCCATCCAAGTTGGCTCCCTGTCTTAGCCTAGGGTTCTTTCTGGCAACATCAAGCGATTGAGTCCTTAGCTTAACAGTGGAGTTCCAGGCAACCTGCCAACAATATCCAAACTAATGTTTCTCCGTGTCATGGGGCTGGGTACAGAGGAAATGTGGAACCACAGGTGGGCATTTGGTTGCAAATCTGAAGCATAAGTTTGACACCTTCTACATCATTCTCCAATACATTTTTATCTTTAAGGGACATTCATCGCTGACCCTCACCACTTTGGTATTCAAACCGATGAGCCTGATGGCATGTGAGGTATCCTAGAGTGGTCACCCATTAGAATTACTGATGAGCTGCACTGGAACACATATGCTCTGGTACAGAAACAGAGGGAAAATGCCCAGCATCCCTCTGACCCTGACATGTAGGTGAAAAGAAATTAAATACCAAGTTCTGTCGGATGTGTCAAGTGCTCTAAGCTCTGCAGCCGGGGGCAGGATGGTGACAAAATCAATTTGTGTCCCTTGTCATCACAAACTGGAAACAAACTCAGCATCCCTGAGTCTAGAGATACTTCCCTTCCCAGAAAAATATGGGGTACTACTGCTCGTTTTCTGTTCCTGGTTGGTAGACCAGGACCTGTTGTGAGCTTTTTCCTTTTGCTAGTTTTGGTTTTGCTTTTTTTGTTGGTTTTTTTTTTTTAATCTGTTAGATCACATTGGACCTGGTCACTAGGCCTGACAAGTTCTGCGGCTGCCAAGCTCTGTCCAGTTCCAAAGATAGCTCCAGGGTCATCATTCCTGCCTTGATGATACTGCCCTTTGCTTCTAGACAAAATGTGGCTTTTGGTTTGTGTTGTGTATGTTCCTTCTGCAGGCAGCCCCAGTTACAAGTACAGGGAGGTTGGATCTGGACTCGATCAATGAGACCCAGAACAATTGAGGCCCATAAAGGCCCTTGCCAAAGTTGATCAACTGGTCAGTCCTTGGGCAGGGGAGAGGGAAGCAGAGGCCCCCCTGCCTCCCCTTCTACTGCTTGGTCCTGTCAGGTTTCACGGCATCAACAAATTGATTTGTACAGAAGTATCAAAACAGTATCAATCTTAACTAAATTAAACTAGTCACTGTTGCTATAAGACACCTGAAAATCCAAGAAAAGAAGTAGTTTTTGCTGGTATTCTGCCTGTTGCTGCTACACCTGAATTTGACATTAGATTGTTGAGTAAGTCTAAAAAACCCCAAACTAGTTAAAACCAAACCCCTCTAATCTCTCTCTCTGCAAAGTTTTTATGCTGGTGACTTCCCTGCAGTTTCCACCCCTGAGCAGAGCTGCACAAGTCGTTCAAGCCCCGACCTAGAGGGATAAGTATTGGACAACTTTTCTAAAATGAGAGAATTCAAGTGAAAATGTATTTCCAGTTAAGCTGAGTATGATGGCATTCATTACAGAAGTAAACTTTATTTCTGTGCACTTTTTAAACTACAGCTCGGATTGTTATCTGACAGGCTAATTCATATTGGTTTAAAATTGGTGGAAAATGAGACCAAAATTGAATATTCTTGCATACTGCCAGAATTTTCTAATGAACAGTAATCATCCAAATTGAATAGAATGTAAACTATTGACAGCTGTCTTGGTCTGTAGGTATGTACTTAATAGTCTAACTGTAATATTGACTTTTTCTTGTTTCTGCATAAAGCTTTTTGATCCCTGAGAATTGCTAGTGACTCAGTAGCTAGGAATTGTAGACAGAGCCTGTGCAATGGTTTATACTTGAGTTATGTGAAGCTCATGAGATGCCTGTTGTTTGGTGTAAATTGGAATATGCAGACATTTATTTTCTTGCCTGGCATAGATATTAATTCTCTTTAAGTTTGTATCATAGATTTCAGGTGTGTTTATGTTGGAATAATTTTGATTTAGGTCACGATTTTTTTTAGTTACTTTGGATGCTGTAAGTGAATTTGCACAAATAATTTTTGAAGTATGTTTAATTATGGCTACAGAACAATCAGATTGTGTAGTGAAAGTTAGGATAATGAAGCCTGCTTTGCAAAATGAAGGTAATTAAATTCACCTCTTTTTTTAAGTGTCATTTTAGTGTTACTGCAGTGTCATTTGTAACACCATTTTAGAACTGCTCGATCCAGAAAACCTCCTCATGTAAAAATAATTGTGAAATGGCTCAATATATCTGCTTAATTTCTTCAGGAGTCTGAAAGAGTTTTAAAGACCCATTTTTTTTTGTTAACTGCGAGCATTATCTGAAAAATAAAACTCTTGAAGCGCTGTCTAGGTTGTCTTTTTAGAAACCCTTCTTGGGTTTAGCTGACAAATTATGATAGATGAAATATGATATGTCAACCGGCAACTTTCTTCCCCTCCCTAGGTAGCTAGTGGTTACCCTTAACAGAAATCAGCATTTGGCATTGGCTGCCATCCAGTCATGCCTGGAATACTAGGAAATAGAAAATAACTGCCGTGGTGCAGTTGAGTTATTCTGATGGCTTGTTTTGAATTTGCTGAAGAAAGAGATGAGTCAGAGATTGCTTTGAGGCTGCAGATCTCAAAAACACCAAAACAAACTCAAGTAAAGATGACTTAAAAATGCCCAGGGTCTGTTTTCCTTGCGCAGTATAACTGGAGTTCTGTGCCCCAGGGATGCTTTCAGAATCCATTTCAGGTGGCATCCGAAAAACCACAAGTGATGACTTAAATACACAAAGGTATTTTTTGTTGTGTGTAAACAAAGCACTATGTCCAAACAGTGAAATTTCTTGCTTTTCAACCTCATGGTTTAAATAACTGCAAAATACTAGATCATAAAAGGGCTTGACCAAGAGTGTGTTGTCAAGAAGACTGAATGTTATGTACCTGGGTTTGGAACTTGGTGCTACGTTCATTGGTATGTCCCACAAGTTGAGCTACAACAAGTGCTGTTCCTTCCACATCTACTGTTTTATTGATATATGTCCAAATGCCTCAACCCAGTGAAGTTCCTGATGAATAAATTGAGAACTAATCTAGTTTCTCTAGAATTTGGGCATTTGGGAAAGCTTTTGCTGGTAGCTTTGTCAAAAAACATTTAGATTCCTACCACAACTAGTCTCTGACATGGAAGAGCCCTAGTACACCAGGGTAAGCAAACACTTGTGTCTCTACTCAGAATAAACTCATTGGTGTCAAAGCAATCCAGAATTGTGAGCAGGTTTCTGGCTTTCTTTTGTTCCTCTCACAGTTCTGTGCATTTATGAGATAACTTGCATTAGTTTTCTTTGCAAGTTACTCACTTTTACATCCTCTTTATTTGATCAAGCCAAAGATCAAGTTTCAATTGTTGCATGCTTGTAATAATACTTTGTGATGCATTGGATATTGATAATATGAATTATAAGTTGTATAATAAATAATAAATGTGATTTTTAGAAAAACAGCATTATGTTAAAATCTTTAAACAGTAAATTACTTTTTTTTTTTTTTTCTAAATCCCTACAATGGATTTAAAATAGAAGACATGAGAAACTTAGTTCTATCAATCAATTGAAATTAGTAGAGTAAAAATAAAGGAAATTAACTTTGGCAAATCTAACCCCATTTTCCATCTAACCTTAACTTGTAGGACATGTTACATGTCTGAGCTATGCAGTGGTTGTAGATGTCCTCCTATCTGCAAGGTTTTGGCTGTTTTGTTAGAACACAGATTTGGGTCATTTGTAGCTCCTTTGGGGTAGTTACTTGCACTGGTTGGGCTTTCTTTGCTACAAAAGCATATGAGGAAACTACCTGAGTGGGAATTGGCCGTTGAGTGATACATATAATTCTAAGGAATGACACAAATGCCTACGATTGACATTTGTATTATTCCTTAGAAAAAAACATAGAAAACACTTTCTGATTTGTTACGAACCAGTATTTCTGTGCCTGTAAAAATTTGTATGATGAAGAAGCATTTTTGATGCTATGATGCCATTTCCTAATTAGCTCAGACATTTGGGGTTTTGCATTCTTGTTAGCATATCACATTCAGTGCAGCAGCTGAGAATGTGATGTTACAGTTGAATTGCATCGAGCCTGTTCAGCCTGTGTATGTATGTAAAATTCAGTTCTGTAGAAATGGAGGTGAGCACATACATCATATATGTTTACACAGCCCGTCATAAGCTCCCTGTGTGGTTGTTTTCCACACAATAGTCTTCAACATGTATTTAGCCCATATAGCACTTAAATTTAAATGTGAGCTTGGGGGCTTGTGCCAGTCTGACAACTGTCAAATGGCACAGTTGAAAACTATTGGATTAAGATTATTTCAGACCTATTTAAATTTCGTACCAGACTTTAGACAAATGCTTTCATAACAGGAAAGAAAATGGATACATGATGGCTTAAATCTTCTTTCTATAAAATTATATGTTTCTCAGAGGATAGTTCTAATTGAATTATAGAATGCCTTGAGAGTATCCTTGTCGGTGGTTAGAGAAATATGGAGGGAAGCGGAGAGACTCTTTCACAAACCTATAATTCAGCTATATGAAGCCCCCAGCAATCATATAATTATGCTATAAATGCAGTTTGGGAGGAATGAAAAGCAGCTTTTATTTAAAACATTAAGAAAAAATTACTTCATTGCATGAGAGATGCTTTTTTATTCAATGAAGTCTTGCTTTTCTGCTTCCCCCCATCTTTGTCACAGTGCAGTTGGCTGTTGGTGTAAACCTTAATGTGCAGGGAGATCTGCTCTGGGAGCTGCAGTAGAATCCAGACACCAAAGGGAGGACAGTGCTGAGAGAACTGAGTGATTATTTCTGCCAGAGACAGCAGAGCTGGAGTTTTCTGCTTGTCTTTGTAAGGTTTGGTATGACCAGCTAAAGAGAAAACCGTGAAGTTGATGCTAGCGCTTCTCTTGTGTAACACAACTGAATTACCAGGGAGGCAAGAGAATTGTTTGTGTTGAAATTCTCTCAAAGAATCTGTTCTAGAGCTTTAGCTCAAATTGTTTTATTACCTCAGAAAGGAGTCCAAGGTAGACTAACTAAATGAATACAATTTACAAACCAAGAAATGTATTTGGCAACTGGATAACATGACAATTCTTAAATTAAAATCAAGATGCCAGTAAGTAAAGAAGTAGACAGTATTTATGGTTTGTATAGGGGCAGTGTTAATTTGAGATTTGGAGATAGCTTAGAATATTTGCAGAGTTCTTAATGCAGTTTGAACATCCCCAAAATATCTTATGTATGAACTTTCCCAAGGGTGTGGGACTTGATGAGCTTCTTGTTGCATTGTACCAGCCTTTGCCACAACTCAATGTCTGGGGTTTCTTCAGCAGGGACCCATATGAATCTGACAGTTACAGCATCCAGAAGCTGTAAATAGTGGGTGAAGTGATGCAGCTGCGCTGTAGAAACAGGAAAAAACCTTTTCCTGTTTTATTGATGGAACCTGTAGAAGAACTTCCCAAAACTCACATAGGAGGATTGTCCTGCTGCTAAGAAGAGAAGACCTGAATGCCCTGCCCTTTGCCTCATCATGGAAAAGCTCCTTTCTGTAGTCTTGTGCAACAGGAGAATTCTGATGTTATTTCTGGAAGAGATCAAGCTGTGGATTTCGAGGGGAAAGGTTCTTGTTTGGTTTTCAGTTTATCACAGCATTAGGGGGGTTGTTACTCCATAATACATACAGTATTATGGCCTTGACAAAAAGAAGATTGCAAAGATAAAAATACAGACCTAATTTCCAGTCTCATAGCCTTGCAAACCTAAAGCTCTAAGAAAGCAGCTGGGCTTGTGATTGGGTTTTGCAGCCCTAGCAGCTAACCTGGGTAGAGGAGAAACCATCAGAAAAAGCAGACAGGAGGCTGGTAGGCACGCTGCAGGGAATGACAGCCATGGGGCTCCAGGAGCTGGGCCACCTCTCTGGCTCTCCTGATGGGAGGCTTTGGAGCTTCTGCAATAGATTTGAATGTATGGCCTTAGCCTGAATGCACTATTAGTTTTGCCCCATACAGGCTTTAGGATTACATGTTCTGTATCACAAAAGGGCTGCGATCTTCGGAGAATTATGGTTTTTGTGAAAGGAAGAAGGGAAGATTTGTGATAGAACTGAATACCATGTGACTTTCAGTAATGTACTGATTTCCATGGTCAGCCTTGGCTTTCTCCCTGAAAAATTACAGTTAAAGGCTATTTAGGAGCTCAATACTATATTGATTTTTTTAAAAATCAGTTTTCTAATTAGGCTTATTTTTTGGACAGGGATTGGTGACATTTTAGGGAGAAGCCTAAAGTGCATGTTAGTGCATCTATCATAGAAATTTCAGATTTCTGGTACAAACCAAGAGAATACAGCAGCTAAAGAAGTGTGGAAATTCATGTAGTCTTCCAGCCCCTTCTGGTTCTTTTTTGGATAGAAGTCTGCAGAGAATAGAGCTGGAAATGTATGAGGTGGCCAGAAGGAGTGTTTCATCCTGATAGGTGCATATACTTCACTGCTATGTAACTATTCCATGTGTATGTGTAAATTTATTGCAGGCACTGAAGGTGAAGCATGTCAGGAGCATATTGGAGGTATTTTCAGTATATGCATCTTCAAGTGAGCTTAGAAAAGCAGTACTCCCAGGGTGAAGTCACTTGGTGGAAACACCATGAAAACTGGTGATGGGGCCATGGTGTAGTGTATGTGAGCTGGTGTAGCTGTTAACATGGTCCAGTTGTGCCTTATATCCCAATGTGAGTGGCTAATGACACACTGGGAGAGTAAAAGAGGAGAGAGTAAATGAAGGGCTAGAGCTGACTTAGGCATCGTGGCTAGCTTGTACTTCATGGCTAAGAAATTGGAGATTACTGGGTGGGAGAGGTCTCAGTAGATGCTCTCAAGTGAGACTGGAGCAAATGGCTGAGCCAGAGCCCCTGCAAAATAGCTGAATTAAAACTATCCTGCACTAATCAGGATTGGAATCCTAGGGGTGAAGAAGTAGAGGAAAAAATGAAAATCCCAGAGCAAAATGCACTTCTAGATGAAGCAAATTGAAATATGTGCTGCTTTAAAGAGATTTTGTTCAGTGAATAAAGGGTTGTTTTTTTTTTTTAAATAGTGTCTCCAAAGTTTTCATTTGTTGATATATAGTGTTATTTCCAGAGTCTTTCAGATCACAAAAAGTGGTTTTGTTTTTTTGATTTTCTTTGCTTCTTGCCACCTGAATCCTCTGTAGGACACAGATGATGTATGACTGAAGAGTTTTAGAGAACTCCTTGACATTATTTTAAAATAATGATAAATGGGTTTAGACTGAAACGATTTTTTTCCCCCAAACTTGACAGTGACTATAAAATATACTAAAATTGTTTAGGTTTTGCTGGTGTGAGTTTTCCCCCTTCTAAAATACTGGCTGTTCTGTCATCTGTCCATAAAATGTTGAGATGCAGTCCTAGATGCCACCTACCAAGCTATCTTCTCACAATCTCTGCACCACTTGGAAGTTGGAATTTTTTTGATATGGGTCAAAGGCCTGTAAGATCAAGGTGCTACATTTTCCAGATGTTTTACACAAGACCCCCTCTGTAACTCAAATATGGAGCCATGGGTGTTGCATTCTGCTCCCAGAGTTGCATCTAGGCCATTGATTACTCTTTGGATTGTGTCTTAAATACATGATTTGTGTGCACTTTAGTCTTAATGCTGCAGATGGTTGCACTATGTACCTGTACCCCACATATGTCTCTGCTTACTGGTATAGAATGTATAGTATATAGTGGTATATACTGGCACAGTATAGGAAGGGGAAGATTTCAGGTTTTTGTTACTCTGGAAAATAGTTCTGGGCTTGAGAGGCTAAGCAAGAGTTGATGTTGAGCTATATACAGCATCTAAACTTTGCCATTGATCTAACTTGTGAGCCTTTGATGGTTGGGTATGTGTAATTTATCTCCTTCCTTTTACAGCTTGGACAGAAAAATTTTTGGTGGATTTTTGCACGTGTAGACTCCTGGCCAAACTTTCTAATTATGCAGCTTTAGAGGAGAAACTTTTTTTTCACCCCCATCTTACTGTAGATTCTATTCTCCACAATATATCTCATGACTTGAAAATCAGCAGTAAATATAAACAGTGTAATAAAGTATTTTTTGGTTTTGGCTATTGTGTTTGATAAGCTTCTTTACCAATCCAGTTTCAGTCAGACTCTGCAACATGCACTTCAGTATATTTATATTTGAACCCCAGCCCCTGGCTTTTTCTGCTTATCCAAGTGTTTAGTAAATCCATGTTGCACAAAAGAACTTGGATGCTGTGGGATATTAAAATGCCTTCCAATTTAGGGAGGGGAAAAAACCCCAACTTTGTTAGCCTGCAGTTCTTCAAGGTTTTATTTTTAAGCATTTTTTAATCTGTAAATAATTCATATAAAAATGAAAATAATGCTACACTGCTGTTTTAAGTATATTTCAGTCAGTATCTAAAGTCAAAGTACTTCTCATAGGAAGCTGTTTATGAATGTCAATACCAGTCTGGAGCTAAAATGTGATTGGCTTTTTATCAGAAACTGACAACACCATTTTCAAGTTTCTAAGTAAACATTTCTGTGAGTTCTTACTGGTCACAACAGTGGGTTTTGTTTCTGTGGCTGTTTAAATGGGTTTTTTTGCAAACTTTTTGCTTCCCTTCAAACTTGAGCTGTTTGGCCAGATATCTCCATGGCTTCTGGATTCTTACTTGATATTTAAATGATGCATTAGCCTCAAATTTCTTGGCACCTGCCTGCACTTTCCTGAAGTACTGAGTCTTAAGATATAAGAGTTTAGAGATCCTTTTATTTCTGTTATTCTGAGATGTTTGTGCTCCTTCTGTTTAATCCCAGTGAACTTGTCCTCAATACTTGAGTATGCATGTTGTGTATCTATTTTTGATTGTGTAGGTGAGCCAAATATAGATGATTTTTCCTCTGCTGTTTCAGAGAAGAGGAAATTGTCAGCCTAATGACATAAATAGACAAAGAAAACTTTTTATATGCTAGATTGGCAAACCGTGGTGAGTTCAGATACTCTTAAAAGAACTTGGGAAGAGTGAAGTGCTTATTGAAATTACTGTTGTAAGGAAAAAGCCCTAAATTGCTTTGTGAATGTAATTCACTAGAAATGATTTCTTAGTCTGAAATCACAGAAGGCTCCAGCCTCATCGTGCCCAGGGTTCCTATGATGAAATGTTACTGCAGTTGACATAATGATGAAGGGAGCTATTCTGGCCTGTTTTGAAGATGCAGATTTTGAATTCTCAGTAGCAATTAATACAGATCAGCAGTAGCCACAGGCTGTTAAAGGATCAGTGAGAGAGAAATGACTTAGAGTTTCCCTTGTGGTAATATACACAGAAAGAAGAAATTAAAAAAAAAAAGAGATATGAATCTTAATGAGGGTTTACATTTGTAAGAGATCAGAGAAGCTTCATGACAAGGATTAACAGCAGAAGGTGCAATATTTGTAATTGTTGCTGGAAAGTTGACTCTCAGGCGTGTAGCTCCTTGAGAACAAAACAACCTGTGGAGGTGATGGTGAACAGCAGTGTGACTAACAGCTCCATGTCTGAAAACACAGATGAGCTGAATGACTTATCAGGCTCCAAGCGTGGTGCTGACTGCCCTTAACGGAGGGAGAAGGGGGGTTAAAGCAGTTCATACATAATTCACTGTAGGAAAATGAATTAGCTGAAGCATTCAGTGTTTATATATAGCGTAGCACATGAGATAACAGACTTCTGAGCTGAAGCTGAGCCTTTCAACATTTTTTTTTGCTCAAGGTCCCAAGAGATGCTTCATTTACTTTGCTCTTTGTAGATGTTCTAAATGAGAATAAGCATGTGATACACATTCTAGATTTTGTAAAAGAGACTATTCTCAACTAAAAGTCTCATTTGCATGGAAATCTGCTATTGTCTGCTAGAGGTAAGTTCTAGGCTTCTGTTTCACTTTTTATTTGCTTTTTTGGGGTCTCGTGTCTAGTTTATGGCTCAATGGAAAATTGGAGCAGCTTGTTATGATTACTAGTGAACAGTCTGAAATATCAGTAATCCAGAATCCCCACAAGATATCAGCAGGTAAGACCTCCCCATAGGGTTCAAAACCTGAAGGATATTTATTTCATAATAATGTTCATTGCCTATTTTTTAAATCTGTCTTACTATAAAGAGTGTAAGTATAGTGTTACAGGAGAAGGTTTAGTATTGATTATATGTCCCTCAGAATATATAATGGTTCGTTCGGTACTTTAATTTTTTAATGCACCTCAATGTTTTTATTTTGTGTTACTTTCCATTGCCAGGATCTGAGAGCAGCAGCATTCATTAAGTTGTCTATGGTAATAGTAAAGTCTTTCTCTTGAGTAAATGCATTTTATTTAGTGTGTATGAATGTATTGCCTGGCATTTGTCAACAATGGAATTAATCTCAATCCACTAATAGCTTCCCTCTCCTCCAAATTTAATATGTAACTCATCCATAAAAGTATTTCTGTTGCCAGAAACATCTGCTCTTGTAAGCATAAACCAGAAAATATATCCATATGTTGCTTTTATGTTAATAATAAAGTTTTGGGTTGTGGTTTTGTGCTGGTTTTGGCTGGGGTAGAGTTCATTTTCTTCACAGTAGCTGGTATGGGGCTATGGTTTGGATTTGTGCTGAGAATTGTTGGTGTAACAGGGATTTTTTGTTATTGCTGAGCAAGGTTCACGGGGGCCAGACCTTTTCTCCTCCTCGCCCCGGCAGCCAGCAGGCTGGGGGTGCACGAGATACTGTGAGGGGACAGAGCTGGGACAGCTGACCAGAAGGATATCCCAGCCCATGTGGTGTCACGCTCAGCAAGATAAAGCTGGAGACATTTGGAGTGATGACATTTGCCTTCCTGAGTACCCATTAGGTGTGATGGAGCCCAGCATTCCTGGGGATGGCTGAACACCTCCTGCCTGCTGAGGGGCAGTGGTGAATGAATTCCTTGTTTTGCTTTCCTAGTGTGTGCAGCTTCTGCTTTACCCATTAAACTGTCTTTATCTCACCCCAGGAGTTCTCTCACTTTCACTCTTCCCATTCTCTCCCCGCATCCATTAGTGTCTGGCTGGGGTTAAACCACAACAGTCCTTTTTTCTGAAACACTCGGAGGTAGAAACACACTTTGGGAAATACCCAAAGAGCAAACAGAGTCTGAGATGTATTCTAATGCCAGCAACAAAGGTGTAAATCTAAGGTGGTTTTGTGTGTCCAAGGAAAAGAGCAGGTCCATTTCTGGGCTTACATTTAGCATCCACAGGAACTGAATTGAAACAGATTCTATGAACATAGAAAGTGAAGATGTGGGTGATGTGTCCATAGAAAACTTCTGATATGGGTGGAAAATAATTCTGTGAATGAAATGTGTGACTTTTTTTTTTTTTTAAAGAAAAAATAAGTGTCTTACTTTATTTTCTACTGTAGCCTTCACACATTGAAGACATGAAAGAGCTTGAAGTAAGAACAACAAATTCAGCATTTTTTCCTTCCTTTGAAATACACAATTTAGTATTTTAAGTGCAGGTGACAAACTGTAGTTTTTTCTTTTACTTCCTTTTGGCAAAATAAGCTGATTGGCAGCTAGAGATAGGAGGTGAAATATATCCATGGTTGCTTAATTAACAGGTTTTTAAAATATGAGAATATTGTCAAGTATTCTGTTACATTATACTCCAAACTGGGGAAAAAGAGTGTGTCTGCCTTGTGCCCTCCTTGAGGTCCAAAGAACAAAGGCCAAGATCTTGAGCTTAGAAAAGTAACTACTTCTTCATACTCAGAAACTTGGCAGTTAAAATTAAATTATTTAATGCCTAATTCAGTAGGTGCTGACTTTAGTGATGCTCTTCCTGGAAGGGTTCCCACCCTGTCTGAAATTACTTTAAGTGATTTATTCCAAATACAGTATGTTGGTAAGTGATGAGACTAAGAGAACTGGAAACATCACTTCTAAGTCGTTCCCTCTGGGAATGAGGAATAATGAGGAATGCAGAAGCTGTGAATTGTACTGGCCAAGCACCAGTGCCTGTGGTTGAATTTTGCCATTAGTTGGAGGACTGATGTTTGCCTGTTCTTCAGTGTTTCAACTTTGAATAGATCTGGGTCTTTAGTTCTGATTGCAGATAAACATTGCAAAATTGTGGGGTTTGGGATGCCTTTATGCTTCCATGAGATAAATACAACTTTGGCTTCCATGCCATTTGTCTGTTGCTGTTGCTCGAGTCTATATTGTTGTGAATACAAATAGGGAGATGGTTCCTTTGTCACTCCTCTGAGGAGAGGTTTGCGCTGCTGAGATTGCTTTTTGCATCCTTACTTTCTGTATGTGCCTTCAAAAAGGACTTAAATGACTCCAGTACAGTTCCTTGGATCCTTGCCATCTCTCTGATCCGCAATGCTAAATGCTGTAGGGAAGTCTAGGAGTATGGGAACAGATGTCTGCTCACCATTCATCACTGGAGAGAGATTTGTGCAGCAGTGTTGTCGGGGCTGATTTCTTTCTTCCTGCCTTGAGCGGAATCTTGACCTCACTGGGGTCTAGGAGAATGGGCAATCATCAGGCTTGGGCTGCTACTTGTGCTTTCTGAGTGGCAGATTGCTGTCACACACTAGTTAGAGGAATCCAGGATACATTGATGCTGTCTGCAGTATTGGTTGGACTAAGGTCTGCCTGGAAAACAAGAGAAGGGAGGAAGGTTTGCCCCTTCTCCCATCCCATTTGAGGCAGAGATCATTATTCTTCCATCACAAGCTGATCATTACTCTTCCATCACCTCAGAAGTGCACTGATCGTGTTCAGATGGGAGGGTTTTGAATGCGGAGAGGATCCTTGCTTTTGAGAAGCTTTTTCAACATTTTTGTGATCAGTGGAGCTCAGCTGCAGTTCTCCACTGTACAAGGACTGGATGAGTTGGGAATTGAGGTGCTGTGGCTCTTGCCATCCTCTCCAGAAACTGTGATGGTGAAGACTTGGGGGCAGCCATTCACCCAGCCAGGTTGTCACTCTGGTGCCTGAAAACTTCTTCATCTCAGTATCTGTGCTTCAGAAGATCTTTGTGATTAAATTACTGTGCAGAAAAACAAAAGTATCTTTCACATCTGCATTCTTTCAGCTATTAATTGAAATAACTGGATAGAAAAAAGGGCTGAATGTTACTTTTGCTTGTCTAATCAAGCCTGGTTGTTATGAAGGCAGCTCTCAGGGTGGGGGGAGTGAATAGTGGGGAATCCTGAACTTCTGGCTGGTGATTTCATTTTGTGTGCCATCTTGTAGCTCTTTTGCTCTATGGTAGCAAATTGCAATCACTTTTCCACTCCGGTGGTACCTGTAAGTCAACAGTGCCTCTGGGATCTTTCACTGTGAAAGGTGCTGTATAAATGTAAGGCAATGATATTATCTTTATTATCAATTAAACTTTTAGTGCTCTGACAATCTGGCATGCAAGGTGCATGGAATGAACTCTGGCTGTGGCTGTTCCTAAACACTCTATAAAAGCCAATCTTGCTCTACTTCTCAAATTGGAAAGGAACAAGAGGGCAACTCAGTTGGGATAAAATCACTTCAGCCTATTAGAATCTGCACAGAAATACTGTCATTTTCCCTTTTTTTATTATTTTTTTTCCTCTCCCTCCAAGAGATTTGTCTCCATTTGTAAAATCAGAGCTGGCACATCCTTTATCTCCAGGGAATTACTATCTCAGGATTGTTGCTGGCATTTTTTGTAAGACATTATACTGGAGTTAGCACTGGAGATAACTGTGTGCTCTTGCAAGAACTTAAGACTTCATTTTGTTAGTGTAATTCCACCCTCTCCTGCACCCCCCTGAGGATGTGTTATTTTAGGATGATTATACTTCACACTTCTATTTTTATTCGTGATATTATAATTAATGCTTTATTTCCAAAGCTGTTCTCTACGCCTGTCTTTGCACATATGCGTGTGAGTGCTACATGCATATTTTTAGGGCTTCTGTGTATTTTACACAAGCCTTGTCTACATCATAGCCTTTGTTAGAAGTATTCCAAAAACACATGTTACAGTTTGTACAAAATTAATACATTTAGCATAAACTAAGTTGATTTACTGGGCTAGCTACTCTTTCTCCTTGCTTGGAACTGGAGGGAGGTGGTTTTACACACTGTAAGTACCGTGGCCTTTCTGGTAAGAGGTGACCATGCATCAGTGAAGGATGAAGTGAATCACATTCCATGCAGCACTGCCCAGGTGTCTGGTAATGCTGCTGGAGAAAAAAAGATTTATATTTTCCAGTGTAGCAGTGTAGTCAAGATACATTTACTAGAATTGTTTTGCCCGTCCTTTGCCCGTGTTTCCCCTCTTCTACACTTCCTAACATATTTGAAGAATATTTTCAATTTTTCTCTTTATAAAATTAAAGTCAGGTTAAAAAATGGCTCTGCAAATCAAGATACTCCCATCCAAGGATATTTTCCAAGCTAGCCTCTTTTGGGGAGTTACATCTTTCTGAACTAGGTGACAAGTTTTCCGTCTAAAAGGTAACAGCAGACTTTTTGGAGAAGTGTTTGTCCCATCTTCTCCCTCCCCCAGAACATGTGTTAGCAACCTGCAAAATGGAGACTTAGCAGATCTGACGACCTCCTGGAAAGAAGTAGATCCATTTATTAAGCTTTTTTTTTTTTTTTAGTGTAAATTACAGGTATCCTTTGTGCTAGCATAACTCTCCTGAACATCTTCAGGTGGATGGCCAATAGAAAGCTGTCTAATGATACAATATTTTATACATTTTCAGGTAAATGAGAGATAAAAAGCAACAACTAGCATTCAAGATATTATGTAGATTT
Source organism: Brachypteracias leptosomus (assembly GCA_013401335.1). Lineage (NCBI taxonomy): Eukaryota > Metazoa > Chordata > Aves > Coraciiformes > Brachypteraciidae > Brachypteracias > Brachypteracias leptosomus. The sequence goes on from VYZX01018586.1 coordinate 280,611, forward strand.
ATAGTGCACTCGGAAAACTTGGGATTCTTCTGTAAACTAATGACTAGATTGCAGTCACTACACGTTGCTCCTCTGTGCAGGTTTTGCACGGAGGAATGTTTTTATTTCATCTGTAACACTCGCTGCTCAATTACTTGTAGTTCTTTGTGAATTTTTGCATGAATACTAGCAATCTTGTTTTATAACTGGATAATGCATAATTTTCCCTCTGCAGGCAAGAAATAAGATAGAGACAATGGAGCAAATGTTTCTAAGCATATGGTGAATTTACTGGGCCTTCATGAATGATAAACCTGTTAGGATTACCTTAATAAGTAGTTACTACTTACTTTCCATAAATTACCACTAATAGCTTTCTGGGAAGGTGTAAGTAAGATGGGTTGATCTGCCTATACTGTGAGGGTGAGTTACATGAGTAGAACATGAATATGTCTATGTGAGGAAAATGTAGATGAGTTTTTTAATCCACGTACTGATTTCTGGCACAGTATTTTGCCTAGGAGGCAATAAACAAACCAACAAATGGCCAGCCTAAAGCTATATAAATCTGAATGGTTTCCACAAGGAATAGGAGGAATTTTGCAGTCTTTCTGACTGCAAAAAAATCCTGTGGTTTCTCTGTGAGAAGTATATTTTACCAAAGCTTCCTGCAGCACCAGGGCTCTGTGTTTGCCTCTACAAAGCAGTGTGGAATTCAGTCCTGGAGACATCGTTTTTCATCATCTGCAAACATGAAAATAACTTCAGTAAGCACAGCAGCCTGATCTACTGTTACTGAAATGCTGCCATCTCAGGATGTGCATCATGTGTGTCTGTGTTTTAAAAAACAAGAGAATAAGGAGAAAGGAGAAGGAGGAAAGGCTTAAATTTGGAAATATTTTTAAAAATAAATTATTTCCCACCAGGTGGAAATGTAGGTGAGAAGATCGTTGATGATCACTGCCCCTCTGTTTAATTCTGACCAAGAATATTGCTGCTACCTGTAGGTATGCGTATTTTGAATTTTAGTTATTTAACCTGGAGGTGATTGCATTATGCTATCAGTTAAAATGTGTATTCAGTTTGTTTATTGGGTTCTCTTAGAATAACAGTGCTATCTACTCCCAGATTTATGGCAGCATGAAGATAGCACTTCAGATAAGAAAAACTGGGCTGTGGGTCTACATCTGTGTGTGGATTGAGATATATCAGCATTTATGTACATAAATTTATTTGTTTGTACAGTTTTTAGCTGTTAGTCCCGATGGGTTTTTAACTATCCTCCTAATACCTGAAGTAGTGTAAATTATAATAGCACTTTTAATGTTATCCAAGTAATCTGTAAATCTCTTTCATTTCTATGCCTCTTTTATCATATTTGAGCCCTAGCCAGCATGTGGCATTGCAGTTAAACTGAAAATTAATGGAGTATCCAAAGAGAAGTAATAAAGAGAGCCTCTTTCTCTGGTCAGCTGTAACCATGGTATCTGAAACTTTGTCCAATATAACCTCTTTGATGCCTTTTCTTCCCCCCGCTGCCCCCTGAAAGAGCTTTTATCACAATTTCTACAGCTTTTCTGTTGCACTGACACCCAAATTCATTTCTTATCAGTGGAGAATACACAGTTGGGTTTTTCTTTAGTTTAAAAAAAAAAAAAAAAAGCCCCTTTTTAAAAAGGG